>CM061543.1:163410217-164010217 GCA_030864215.1 Capsicum pubescens | reverse complement strand
ATTTCCTGCAAAACATACCCAAAACGCATTATATCTAACAAAACACCCTCAGAAACTTGCATATTTTCATAGTTTTAAGCATCGAAAGTGTTGTATTTCTATAACACATCAATGGTAAATGCAGTAGAAAAATCCTTGAAGAATTTAAAAGAGATTCGATCCATTGAATATCACAATGATTACGAAAGTATCATGTATTAGTGCAATTGGTGCACTTATGTATCCTGTTAGTTTCTATACATGAGATAATAATTTTTATTAATGTGTACAAAAGATATAATTTCACTATTATGTAAATGTGAGTGAAATAAAATATAATTGATATAGATTTATTATTTCTAACCAATATTGTCAAAGAATTTTTGGTTATGCAAATGCAGAAATAATATTTGATCTACAATCAATTTTAATACCATGCAAATGAAAGTTTCCACAACTAATTGATTGTTGATATGGACAAGTTCAATGAATAAATGGCTTGCGACAATGAGGTCACAAATAAAGTGTCTGTCAAAAATTTATTTGGCTGAGTTCAAAGGCTTAATATATCCAAGAAACAAGAAAATCGACATATCAGGATGATTTCAAAAATGCAACATCTTCATGAATGTGATTTAATCACAAAGTCATAGTCAATATCAATATTTGAAAGCTGACATATAAGATTGGGATGAATTGTTTTTGAGAAGTGAAATGATGTTTGCATCAAGGGGAGTAAAATACGTGTTGCACTCTTTTTTCCTTGGCCTGGGTTTTGTCCTAATGGATTTTCCCGGCAAGATTTTTAATGAGGTAGCAAATAAATACGTATTATAACATCTGTGTACTTTTTTTCGTTCATTAGAATTTTTTTCCCCACAAGTTTTTTTACTAGTAAGGTTTTAACGAGGCACATCATTAATGGACATCCAAGGGGAGAGTATTGTAAAATGATATGTTTATGGTAGATGTCCATAACTCTTAGGAATTAAGTCACTCCTACTCATCTTCTCTATGACGTGTAGTTAATCTTCCATTGCTCCATACACCATTATGGAGTGTAACTCTCACACCCTTTAACCTCCCCCATAATGTTCTTGTTTAATGTTGTGTTATGATAAATCTTTAGTATGACTCTATGAAGATTATAAATAGAGGCATATGATCTCATATTGTACACACAAAATACACATGAAATAATGAAGAACTCTCATTTCTTGTCTTGTCTTGTCTTCTCTCAATTTTTTTTATCTACTTTATTGTTCATATTATTTATTTTTTGGCTTAGTTTTAAAAAATAAATCATGCGATGGAATTTTTCTTGACAATTCACATTATGATGAAAAAAATTATGAAATACATTGTGTTGATTGTATAATCCATGCAACTCTTTTTTATTTAAATATGTGAAAGCGGTGTTACAAATAAAAAAAGTAGCTTGTTATCCTAATAAAAATATGTGAGATATATGGCTAATTGTACTTGGCTCGATATTGTGATACATTATAAGTAATTAGCGGGTACAAGCAAATCAGGTATGTTTACTTGGTAAGAAAATTGTGATTTTTTTTAATTAAAAGAATCCTACTATACTTAAAAGTGTTTTCGAAGTAAATGAAAAGATTTTTGTGCTATTTGTTGAAATGTCAAAGCAAATTATTTTTTGCAAACTCTGCAGTGAATGTTGAACTAATTAATTTAGTTTCAATATGTGAAAAAGTGAATTGACCTAAAGATTTATTATATCAACCACTTTATTTGAGAAATTAATTTCTCTAGTTTTGAGTTATTATGATAGCACCAATATTATTTGTAGAGTATAATATCATTACTACAAGTAATTTCAGACCTATGACGAAAAACACAATATTGTGATTATATTTGACAAGTGGTACCACTAACATTAATTATGTCAAAGAGAAAAGACATATTTTCCCCCCTGAACTTATCCTCCCAACTCACTTTAACACTTAAACTTAACTTTCGTTTATTTACCTCTTAACATCTTTAAAGTGAATTAAAATCCCCCCTTAACTGCCAGCGTGTAAACAAACGCCGTTGAGCGCGTTAAAGCTCATTTTTTGGTCTATTTAATTTCTTTTAAATATTTATTTAAAGGAAAAAAACGCACATACTTGTAAAAAGGAAAAAAAAAACACTAATATTATATTTAAAATATAATAAAAAAAATTAAAAATACATTTTTTATTCTTTCTTCTCCAAAACATCAACAACACTCAAATTCCTCCATTAACAACCTCAAATCCATTCTCCACCAACACTCTTCTTCAAATTTTTTTCATCTTTCTCCATTAACACCATAAAAAACAACCACAAAACACTAAATTAAAAATAAAATTCTCTATTAAATACCTTTTATTCTTTATTCTCCAAAACATCTACAACACTCAAATTCCTCCATTAACAACGTCAAATCCATTCTTCATTAACACTCTTCTTCAATTTTTTTTATTTTCCTCCATTAACACCATCAAAGAACAACCACAAAACACTACATTAAAAATAAAACTCTCTATTAAACACCTTTTATTCCTTATTCTCCAAAACATCCACAACACTCAAATTCTTCCATTAACAACCTCAACTTCATTCTTTATTAACACTCTCCTTCAATTTTTTCATTTTCCTACATTAACACCATCAAAGAAAAACACAAATACACTAAATTAAAAAAAATAAATCATCAAACACCATTTTAGTGGTTGAAAAAAATGAAGGTATTTTTGTGTTAACAAAAAAAGAGGGAGGGAGGGGGGGTTGGGCGACTGGAATTGCTGGAGAGGGGTTGCGGGGGAGAAGGGGGATGGGCGTTGGAAGAGGACGGGGGAGCGGGGGCTGGAGAAGAAGGAAAGGTTGGGGGGGGGGGGGGCTGAAGAAGAAGGAAAAGGGGATGGGGCACTTTTATTTAATATATATATATATATATATTAAAAAGGAAAACATAAAAATAATATATGTGTGAAATTACTTTTAAAAAAAATTATAAATTTTTACGTGGTAATGACGTAGTGTTGAGGTGGCGCTGAGGTGTGAGAGTGTAACAGACTCTCCGTTATGAGAGTGATAATATATATTAAGGGGTGAAATTAATACACTTTAAAGATGTTAAGGGGGTAAATAAACGAAAGTTAAGTTTAAGTGCTAAAGTGAGTTGGGAGGACAAGTTTAGGGGGGGGGGGGGAATGTCTTTTCTCTATGTCAAATTGTGTGATTATCCTACAGAGGGACTAAGCAAGACCTTGTCAAGATAAATGGTCTGAAACACGTTGAGGGGGAGGAATGAAGCTTATAAAAGTACATGAGTCATATATATAAAAAAAACTAGGACTGGAGATCTTACAGTCAGGTTCAATGGGAAGAACAAATCATATAATGACTTGATGTAGGATGCATTATTGTTTAATCCCCTCCTATGATATGAATGATTTTTTTTTTTCTTATAATGATTCGTGAAGGTTGAGTCTAAGAACTCTTAATGAAATTCTATATCTCATATGACTGTCGAAATTACAGGATCACTCTTGACTGATTTTACCTTTTTGAGTGTGGAAGTAGGCCACTTCCTATGAGAATGAGCTTATTCGCAAAAAATACTTATGAAAAATTGAGATAGCACAAGGATGTAACGTGTTGGCTATTAAAGCTTATGTCAACACCTTAATTACTATATATAGGCAGTAATACCTTATTTTTCTTAAGTAATCATAGTTCAAGTCTGAGACCACTTCCGACTCTGAAGTAAAGTTTACTATTTACTAAGTGAAGGTTCAATGCAAGTATACCTTCATTATACATAATAGCCTACCTTCGACTAAATTGATAAAATACTCTTTTATATTAATATTAAAAGGAGTGAGAAATTAATGGTTCATTTAAGCATTTTAGTATTTTTAATTAAATTTGCTCTTAGTAATGTTATGTTGTTGCATATATGTTGTGTTGCCTCCTATTGAAATTTAGTGGCTTTAAGGGAGTTTAATACCTTTAAGTTACATTTTTAATCATGCAGTCTTTTACTCCATCCATTTGCATAGTCACAATGTGCAACAGTTCATCCCTTTTTATTTTTGTGGCATTATATGTTAATTACTCTTATGCATTAGTGCTAAGAATGTGTTCACAAGTTCCTGTCATTTTTGTAATCTATAAGTCATTGATCTTCCTGTCGTAGTGGACTTGAATCTTCTTAAAGAGAACGAGATATCCACACCTCAACTAAGAAACAAATTATTTTAATTTCTTCATTTTATTATTTCAACTGTAATTTAATTATTTGATATATTACACCAATATTATGTATTTATGTAAAATTTAATTGTTATTTCATCTTTTTATCATGCACAAAATAATGCATAGATCTTCTCATAACTTATACATATATGTCATACGATTTTTTAAATTACAAAGCAACACATGAAAAATCATATTAACTTTATACGATCTTTACCAGCTACAAAATAAGATATACTTATCACAATTTAATACAATAACACTTCTCATAATCCACTACCCAAAATATGAATCGTAAATTGATATCATAAATCATAAATAGAAAAATCAAAAAATTTAATTCTCCAACTTTATGCCCTCGAACCATGACCATATGAAAAGGAAAAAAAAAAAAAAGCAGAAGAGCAATTTGACGGAAAACCCTGGCAGCAGATTAAGTGCCCGAAATTAACTAAGCGCTTGCCAGCTAATGATCCTCATAAAACTACGCTCGATTTCTCTAGTACATACACAACAGAACACATTCATACCACAAAGCATACAGCTAGCTAATTATATTCTTGCCCTTTGTGAATTCCGCATCTTTCCATTTCTCTCTCTCCCTCCCTCCCACCCTCAGCCGGATAGATTACAAACGATTTTTCAGTCCTTTTTTTCAATGTTGAAATGTAGTAGGGACGAGGACTTACAAATTCAGATTTAGCTCAGTTGAACGTAAGAAGTGACGTGCATTTGCCCCCCCCCCCCCTCCTTTTTTTTCTGCTGTAACCCATGAATCAATAGCATCCACTTGAAAAATCTCCATCGCACACCCATCGATGTCGGCGATCTACAGTCCATCTCGGAGCCCAGCTAGCTCCAGGTTGCCTTTGGGCGGAGGCGGCGGTGGCGCATCCAGATTGAGATCTTCTTCGCTTAAGAAACCACCTGAGCCACTTCGCAGAGCTGTCGCTGATTGTCTATCTTCTTCCTCTTCTTCTTCTTCTTCTCCCGCTCACCATGGAATTTCCTCTGCCACTGCCTCCGAAGCTTCAAGAACTCTTCGGGTTAGACTTGGATCCTCTTCTATCTCATTTGAATGTAGGTTTACTACAGTAGTTTCTCCGAGATTTTCATTCCTAGTTTGTGATAAGATTGCTGGTTTTGTACCTACATTTTTATTTAACCTTGATTTTCCCTTTTTTTACATTTCCTGAAGTATATTGCCTTGAATTAAGTCTTAATCTAGGAAATTGGGTAGGGAATGTGTAGGGTTTTTGGATGTATGATGTTGTCAAGTGTAATATAGTAGTTTATTTAGCATGTTTCGTAAGATATGGGATTCAGATGCTGTCTTTGTGGGTATTTGGGGAAGGAGACAAGCATTACCAGAGCATATAAGCTGCAAAGATGCCAAGAGAAAGTGTGGGGTTCTGATGCTTGCTTGATTTTGAAAAGCTTTAACTATCTTGGTTTGTACCTTGGCAAATTTGTCTGATAATCCTGTAAGCAATGAAACACTACCCAGCTTATTGGATTAACAAATACATAAAGATAATTAGATTCCAGACTGATATAGGAACTCGTTCCTAAAAGGTCAAGTGTCTAAATGGTTCCTAAAATACTGGCTTCTTGAAAATTGAAATGCATCTTTTTTTATTGCATCCTCAATTGAAAACTTCTCAATTACCCTAAAACATAGGTGCTGTCATGTTTAGACATTCCTATGAGCCTATACGGTGAGAAGTTTTTTCTTTCTAAATTTTGAGGCTAATATATATGCCAAATCCAAGTTCTTACACGCTATTTATGTTTCTGTGTTGTCCTTAGAAAACAGAATGAATGAGACTAAAACTAGTTAAAAGGAAGTGCTACATTTTTACAAGCAAACTTAAACATTGTGAGCTTTAATGGTAGAATGAATAATAGTTGAATGATCACATATGCCGTTACTCTTGCCGGAAACCTTAAACAAGAAAAGAAAATAACTTGCCCCAGTTGTGGAATTTTCTTTGCTTGATAGGAGTTGAAGTCCCACGTCGTTTATGGGATGAGTACATGGACTCCTTATATGGTTTGAAACAATCTTCTCCTCATTAGCAGCTTTTAGGGTTGAGTTAGGCCAAGTTCCATTTCTTTAACAAGAGTGATTTAAAATTGAAATTTTAATGGTTATTGGATTTTGGTGTGCCAACTCTTTTAGCATAATTAAATTGGTAACACTGACACTTTTTTGACATTTGTCCTATATTATGATAATCATGTAGTATAAATTCATTGAAATCCTTTGAACCATCGCATAATGTTTCTAAAATTACAAATGAGATGAGAAATTGCATTCATTCTACTAGCTTATATTCTTACAGGAATATTTGGCAGCATATCCAACAACTGACTTGGCTTATGGTGTTATTTTGGATCATACACTAGCAGAGCGCGAGCGCAGGTATACCATACTTTGTTGATAGAGGCAATAGTATCCTAACATGCCTATATAATTCAAAGCAGCATACTTATGTGTCTGTCTCATGCGTTATAACTACACTGAGTATTTTTCTGTGCTGAATTGCAAGTTTTAGTTAAAAGACATTCTTTTTTATTTGATAACCCTAAAGCCATTCTTTTGATTTTAAAGTTATAAAGGATCATTAATTCTTGTCATATTGCTATAATACAATTGTTCAAATAAGTGGGTAATGCTCCCCGGCACTAGCTTCAAGGTAATGCCTTAGAGTTACTTTGAATCAGCTTTCTAACTCTGGTGGTCATTCTGATCACCGTAAAACTCCTCTCTCCCTTTTTTTTGTCTCCCTTCCCTCTCTCCTTCTTTCTGAGTTTTTTAAATGGAAAAATAACATGTTTTTAAGTTTTAAGTCCTACGATATGGTGAGCAGTGATCGGGTAAGAGGGAAGTGTGATGCGGAAAAAACAACAAGGCTCTGCATGACGCATTACACGAAGCGTGAAGCGACGCGA
Source organism: Capsicum pubescens (assembly GCA_030864215.1). Classification (NCBI taxonomy): domain Eukaryota; kingdom Viridiplantae; phylum Streptophyta; class Magnoliopsida; order Solanales; family Solanaceae; genus Capsicum; species Capsicum pubescens. The sequence goes on along the minus strand of CM061543.1, from coordinate 164,003,032 downwards.
ACACATCATTGAAGTGAAGAAGAAGAAGTCGCAGTAGTGGTAGTTGCATAGTGAAGAAGAAGTCGCAACGGTGGACTTCAAAGTTAACCTTAAATAATTGCAGCAGTGGTAGTCACCGCAATAGACTCTTTTTTTAAAATTTAAAATTGACCCTAAATATACAATCAACAAAAAGTGACTCTTTCTTTAATTTAAAATAATAAAATCAACATGATGCACTCGCATCAGCTACACGTATCGAGGGGGCTCACATCGTTTTGCATCATTGCATTATGCGACGACGTGAGCGCATTCCTGGACAATGATTGTGAGATACACCAACTTGACAAATTTATGGTTCGAGCGGATCGAAAGACATACTCATCACAAGAGTTTCTTTAGACAGGGAGGGAAACTTTGGAATGGGTAGTTCAAAACTTGAAAGAAGCTTCATAAGCACGTGGATTTACTGTGCGATAATGGAAGAGGGGGAGAGAGTTTCTTTGAAACTTTTTATGCCTAAACTTTAATAGGTTTGGTCGATATATTAGTATCATAAACATCTGTGGGTGTAAGATTAAAAAAAAAAAAACATCTGTGGGTGTAGGATGGTTGTTCTAATTATTTTGAAAGTAGCTGTAAATGTTGGGTGGAATTTTTCGGCCGACAAAATGTGTAGATTTATCCACAACTACATAGATCATTCTATCACTACTCGACCCAAAATTTGCCGAGGAACTTCTGTATGCAGAGGAGTGAGTAATTTTTAATGGTCAAGTAAAGAAGTTGTTGGTGGGGAGCCGTTAAAGAAGGGAGAAGTTATTATCATTAAAGAAGGGGTCAACTCTCAATAGAAGGAGACTTCAAAATAATAGCCTCAAAGCACCAACTCTGTCTAAGGTCAGACGTTGGACTTGTTCCTTATGGAGGTAGATCCATGGTCTGGATATTTATGGATATTTATGATACAGGGTACAACATATATCTCTTGGAATTTGCTATCAAAGACAATACAAAACAAGTTATGAAAAGGAGATGGTTTTGGAAAAACAGGCCAGTAAGTTGAGTGGTTGTTGCCCATTATTGGAGCTTTGTTCTCTACAAAGTTGCCGAATTCTGTGTGGATTAGGATTGTGGGTGTACTATTGCATCTGTGGTCACTTGATATTTTTCAAGCTATGGGTGATCACTGTGGGGGCTGGGTAGAGATGAAGGAAACTTCATAATAATCTTAATATGGCTAGGATCAGGTTGAAAGGGGATGGGAATAGGGTACCCAAAAGAAGTAACTCTGGAATAAGGCTAAAATTGGGGATAGTCTTACCCCACCCCCCAACATCCCCAACCTTATTAGATTCCTCCTTCAAGTACTACTATGTGAAAGAATTTAGTGTTAGAATCCCCTTTTCCAACCACAAAACCCTCGATTTTTGTCTCCAACTAGTCTTTTGAGACAAAGCCTAAGAAGCTAGTTCTGCTCTTAAAATTTCTTTCTTCTCTTTTCCCATACCATCTAACTCCCTTCCCTCTCCAATTCTTTCTAACTCACCCACCTTATTCATAATCTCCCTAATTTTCACCTCCACCTCAAACACTTCCTTTTTTGGTACTAACAAGATAACTTCGTTGGATGTTAGATAATTGTATGTGTGGATTTATTATATTGCTTATTTGTATGTAAAATCTAACCTCCTTGATGTATTTGTGATATGAAAGTAATTTACCATCAAGGAGGCATTTGTGTATGTTATTGCTTAATACAACAACAACAAATCCCGTGTAATCCTACAAGTGGGGTTTTAGAAGGTAAGATTGACGCGATCTTACCCTTACCTTAGGGGATAGAGAGGCCGTTTCGGATTGACCCTCGACAACCATCGTCCTTTATTTGGGTCTTGGGACCAGTGATGTCTATGAGCTCACATAGATGGAGTTATTTTGTTTCTTAATTACATGCTAAAAAGATCATAGGAGTGACAACGTCTCTGATCTTAAAGCTATTCACTTGGAAGTTGCTAGATGTTTTGTTTTGATAAGCGGGGTGTCCTAACCAGCTTGCGCACCTTGACTAATTCCACGGGATACCTGTCACCTTCCACAATCAACAAGTACCAAGTAACTTTGTCCACCAAGGCTAGAACAGATGGAAAAAAATCACCTAGTATTTGTCTCTACTGTGAATTGAACCCGAGACGTTATGGTGCTCAACCCAACTTCATAGTAGATTTACATAACTTAAAATGTAAATCTATGTGAAGAGTTTATACCTATAACTATAGGAGATTTACTTATGCTGAAAGGAGGGTGTGGCTTAGAAGTAAGTGCGTTGAGAACCATGAAGTCCCATGTTCAAAACCCAACAGAGATAAAACCACTAGGTGATTTCTTTCTTTCTATCCTAACCTTGGTGACCGAGTTACCAGGTACCTGGTGCTAGTGGGAGCTGGTGTCCCGTGGATAGTCAAGGTGCTCGCAAGCTGGCCCGTACACCAGGGTTATCCCAAAAAATGCAAAAAGGAAGAGAAAAATAAGCAATCAGTAAGAACTGTATTATTCATGTTATTGGGACCTGTATATACATGGAAATCATTAGTTTTTGTATCTTAGTGCAAAAGTATATACTCGATGCTAGTTCACCCTACTTAAACAACATGACAGTTTGCTGATGCTCACCTTTGCTCTTTTAGTGTGGGGAAATGTGTTACAGCTGAAGCTAGGAAGGAAAAGGTTAAATTTTTTATAGTATCTGGAATTTTAGCTTTCTGCAAATTTGAATTGTTCTGTAAGGCATTGTGCTTCTTGAACTACTTTTCTCTCCTCTTGTGATTTTTTTTTCTTTATTGCTTCTTGAATGTTCATGTTTCCTATAATTATTACTTTGGTCTTTGTCCTACTGATGTCATTTTTTCCTTTTTTAATATTGAATCAGCCCAGCTGTTGTAGCAAAATGTGTGGCGCTTTTGAAACGGTATCTTCTAAGGTAGTTTCTTCCTATTGCTTATGTTTTCTTCCTTCCCATTGAGAATTCACGGTTTGAGATCTTACTAGAGCACTGACATTTGGCTTATTTAGATTGTCATCATTATACATTTTTTGACGCCTTTCTTTTTTATCAGTATTTTTTGACAGATTTCTGTCATTAACTTTAAATTCATCTCTCAACTTGACATGAACCTGATATAACTTGCCGCCTTTATCATCTATTGATGTTTAATACTGTAAGATTTTTCCTTCTAAAAAAATACTGTAAGATCTGAGATTGTTTTTGACTGTTTGTTGTAGAAACCTCGTTAATGTTAAAAAGGACAAGCTTTCATTAGAATTCATTGTGATATTTGTAGAAGGGAAAATGCATAAAACCCCCTAAACTTGTCACCATAACTTACTTTAGCACTTTAACTTTACACTCATTTAAACACCCCCTTAAACTACTTTCACGTGAATTATATTACCCCCTTAATAGCTGACGTGAAAAAATAAATAAATTAAAGCACATTTTTTTTAAAAAATGGTGCTGGTGGGTTCTACTAATTTAGTTATATATAATAAAAAACCACTCCTTTCATCTTCTTCAAACCCACCCTCTTTCCATCTTCTCCGAACCCCCCCTCCCCCCTCCCCCAACCCCAAACCCCTTCCTTCATCTTCTACAAACTTCTACCCCCTTCCTCCTTCTTCGAATCCTCCCTTCTTTTTCCTTTTCCTTCAAACCCCTATCATCACCTAAAGTAAAAACCTTTATCTTGCTTCAAAAAATCTTTATTATAATTTTTAAATATGCAATTTAAAATAACCATTTTTTTTAAAAGTGCTATGAGAAAGAACTTAGAAGTAGCGAAAATTAGCGAAGTGTTAATGGAGGTTAGAAAATAAAGAGGTAATTAGTGAAAATTAAATCAATGATTAAGGACTAAGAAATATATCAATGGAGGTTAGAAGAAGAAAGGAAGGGTGGCTGGCGGGGTGGCTAGGGTTGCGTTGTGGTGGTTGTGGTGGTGGTTTGAAGATTGTGAAAAAGAGTGGTTCTTTTGAAGAAGAAAGTGTGGGGGGTGGGGGGGGGGTAGATGTATATTTTTTTAATCATATAAAATATATATTAGTGAAATTATTTTTTTAAATAATTTTTATATGGCTCTGACGTGGCGCGACATGACAATGACGTGGTGCGAGTGTAATACACGCTCCATTGTGAGAGTGATATTACATTTTGGGGGTGGTATTTAATATACTTGAAAGTTGTTTAGGGGATATTTAAATGCATGTAAAGTTAAAGTGCTAAAGTAAGTTGTAGCGACAAGGTCAGGTTTTTTTTTTATGCTTTTTCCCTTTGTAGAATGAGTAAGTTGATGTACCATTTACTCACAAGTAGTTAAAAAGCAATTCCAACGGAGTTGAGCTATTTGAAGTAACCTTAACTCTCAAAGTAAAAATAAGAGGGCAACCCTGTGGGTTCGGAGAAGGGTCCCACGACAAAGGTGTATTGTATGCAGCCTTACCTTGCATTACTTTTGAGTCATGCTTTTCCTTTTCCTACTTCCTAGACAGATAAGATCCTTTCTCTGGTGAGGCGCCGACTTTCAAACTACCCAGTAGCTCAGATTTCACCCACTGTGATTTCTGTCAAATGCTTCTCTCCTTTTTCCTCTCTTCTCTCTACAGATTTCTTCCATCTTGAATATGGAGGACCATAGATTCTATTTCAACACAGGTTTTAAATCTTTTGATATCAGCAGATGGACAACCAACAACGAGATTTGGCATGAATGGGTAAAAAGAAATCGCAACATGATGAGACGATCAATTCTGAGCACAAAGACTATGGTGTGGATTGTAACATACTGAAGGAGGCATCGAAGACAAGAAAAACATGATCAGGAGGTGGAAAACTAAGGAGAAACTCAGATTTCTTCTGCATAACGAAATTTAATGCTTTTGGTAGGTATATGAGATTGCAACAGAGTGGAAGGATGGATTTTTTAATACCTGAGTTGACATTGAATGCGGGCTGGATAGACATAACTATGAAATAAAGAGGTTTATTAAATGCTCCAATCTTCTACAGGAAACTTGTAGGGACGCCAAAGCAGTATGAGAGTAAATGGCAATCAAATGCACTTCGAGAGTCCACAGTCTCCTCCTGTGCTACGCAATAGACGCATCATCGGGCAATCTGGAGAGAAGTCATAAGAGAAAATCACCTTTTCGGAGACGATTAGCAGCAGGGGTGAAGGATAACGTGCTACCTTTATTAGTGTATTTGTGTCACATTGTCTCATAATTATGCATATAAATAATGTCCTTGCCAATGTCTTTTTTTTTGACAACCGTGGTGTCCTGACTAGCTTGTGTGCACCTCGACTAATTCCACGGGGCACCAGCCACCTCCCACTAGCACAAGTACCGATAGCTCTGTCCACGCTTTGGACAAATAGGACAAATAGGAAGAGATCACCTAGTGTTTTTGCCGCCTTTGGAATTTGGACCATTGTTCTCTGCCCACTTCATTGATCACTAGGCCACACTTGTGGGTGCAATATAGATGATGTCATTGACGACGTTTTCTTATTTTTGACATGATGTCCTTTACAGTGTTATGCCACTTTTTTTCTTAAAAGACAAATCCAAACAAACCGACAAAAATTGAATGGATGAAGTTTCTACTATGTATGGTTTGATTTGGTTAATGTATTTGAAAAATTGACTTATTTGGTTAAGACTTCTTTTAGGTAAAAAACCAATCCAAATTGAACCATCAACACCCTTGAGGGAGTATAGCCAAGGAGTGAATCTGTGAAGATTCTTGGGTTTACATAAAGGCTTCTAATTCTGCGAATTGTGCTAGTTCTAGTTATAATTTACTAGCTGAAGGAGGGTGGAGAACAAATAGGATCACTATGCCTTTCGAGTGTGGGGTGTGGAGGAACATAATGAAGTGATGGGAGCCTTTATACAACATTGGTTTTAAGGTTGGGATGGGAGTAGAGTTAGTTTTTGGGGGCATAAGTGGTGTGGAGGGATGGTGCTTATGGATGAATTTCCGGTTTTTTAAAGGCTATCTTGTCAAAGAGACGAATTGTTCAGGGAGACACAAGGGGATACATGTTTCTGGGATTTGAGGTTCTGAAGAAATTTTTAGGATTGTGAGGTGATTGAACTTCAAAGACTGCTAACTTTACTTCAAGAGCAATGCGAGCTAGTCGATAGATCCTATGCTATATGTTGGGAGTTGGGGGTAACAAAGCGTTCTCGGTTAAGTCCTTTTTATGAGAGGCTCTTGGTTAGGGTGAAAGAGAGTTTTCCATACGTGTGTGTTTTGGATTCCTAAGGTGCCAAGGAAGGTGAGTTTCTTTACGTGGCTAGCTATTATAGGAGTGATTTTGACGGCGGAGAATCTTAGAACACTTAAGGTTGTCTGCTTAAGCTGGTGTTTCCTTTGCAAGGATGGAGGGGAGGATGTGGATCATATTCTATTGCATTGTGATTTTAGCCACCAGGTTTGGGGCGGGGGATATATTCAGATGGTTTGGTGATTCCTTGGTAATGCCAAGATTTGTGAAAGAGTTGATGTTTGGTGGGAAGAGTGGAGCTAGAAGAAAAAGGCGCAAGGCGTGGAGTGTTACTCTTGTGCTAATGTGGGTTATTTGGAAAGAGAGGAATAAGAAAGCTTTTGAAGGGGTGGAGATGAGCTTTGCTCAATTGAGAAGTAGTCTTTGATCCCTTATTTTCTTTTGGTGCACCCATGTAGTTCCTGTTTGTGAGGAGGATTTTGTGTTTTTTTTTAGGAGAGAACCATATTTTTGAGGCGTGCATCGGTCGGTTCGGTTCGATTTATCGTTTTTTGATTTTTAAATATGCTAAACCAATAAGATATGTTTTATCGGTTTATCGGATTTTAATCATTTACGGTTCGATTTTCGGTTTAACCGATAAGAAAATACTCATAAAATAAAAATAGTAACTAATTGGCTTGAGCTTTGGGGTGCTCCCTTCAAGGTTTCAAGTTCGATACCCACAGGGTGCAAACAATTTCTGAGGGCCATTGGACTTGGTGAAACCCTGAATTACCCATGGAGCACTTGCTGGAAACTCCTTGCCGAGGGCCTGTGCACCCCTGAGATTAGTCGGCACTCCAAGAGTCTCGGACACCCGGCGCAAATAAAAAAAAAAGAAAATAGTAGCAACTAACATGAAAAGAAACCGAATCTTAGTTGCAACCAAAAATCCTACATGATGTGTTTTAATTTACAAGAATCAAGTTTAAACTAAATGTTAGAGAAATTAAGAGTTTGTATAATTGAAATAATAGGTTTGTTAGAGAAATTAAGAGAAATATATAATAAGTCATATCTATATATATATATATATATATATTTCTATTATATAGAAGAGGTGGTTTCGACCACCTCTTGTGAAATTACCAAAACCCCTCTTTAATCCCACTTAATTACATATCCTACCCCAATATATAATAATTCTATTATTTCATCATAATGATTTAAATATTTAATATATTCTATTAATTTATATTGATTAACTATAACTACATATTGAAAGTAATTTTTTTTTTATTTAATTGGCTATCATGTTCAAAACTAATTTGTTACCACAAATCACAATAATTAATAATTTAAAATATTTAAAAGACAGAGAAATTTTATCGACTCTCATTATTTTAGCAATGCCACATAAATTGAGTTAAAAGAAAAAGTACTACAAATCATAATAATTAACAATTTAAAATATTTAAATTTCTATTATATAGAAGAGGTGGTTTCGACCACCTCTTATGCAATTACCAAAAAAACTCCTCTACTCCCACTTAATTACATACCATACCCCAATATATAATTATTTCATTGTTTCATCATAATGGTTTAAATATTTAATATATTCTATTAATTTATATTAATTAACTATAACTACATATTGGAAGTAATTTTTTTTTTTTTTTAATTGACTATCATGTTCAAAACTAATTTGTTACCACAAATCACAATAATTAATAACTTAAAATATTTAAAAGACATATAGAAACTTTATTGACTCTCATTATTTTAGCAATGCTACATAAATTGAGATAAAAGAAAAAGTACTGCAAATCTTAATGATTAATAACTTAAAATATTTAAAAGACATATAAAAATTTTAGTTGACTCTCAAAATTGTATCGAAGCCACATAAATTGGGACACAATGAGTAAATATATTATTTGATAATTACGTAAAAATTATTATAAATCACAATAATTAACAAGTTAAAATACTTTTTTAAAATAGATAAAAGTTCTATTCAACTCTCAAAATTTTATCGGTGCAGCATAAATCATGACAAAATAAAAAATTATCTTAATTAATTGCTACTAAATATTTAAAGTAAATCAATTTTATTATTTTAATTGACTTTTATATAGAAAAATTAATATTTTTATTTATTTATTTCTTTTAGTAAATTTAAATTTTAAAATTATTTTTTTATTATATAGAAATACTAATATTTAAACTTAACTTTAAGTTTTTAAAGTACAAAATTAATAAATTTAATAAAATAAATTTCTACTGAATATTTTCTTAGAACTTGTGTTGGGTCAATATGTATCAAGTTAAAAAGAAATAAAGAAAAATATATAGTAAAATTTTATTATTGTGAAAGATAAGTATAATGCACTATCCAATAATGTTTAATAATATCATATTTTGTATATGCAAATATAGCATCTCGTATTTAATTAATATACTATTCCGGTGAATTATCGATGATTACTATTGGATATGATAAAATTATATTATTTTTTATATTAATAATGTAATCAATCGCTCTTAATTAATTATTATGAGTCATCTAGGTATTAAGAAAATAAATAATATTTAATGAAAAATAAAATAGACATAAAATGAGAAATTAACTCTTAATGTTTTAAATTAAATTTTCTTCTTTCGAACGATGATTTTACTATATCACTCCTTATTATAAGTCATTTATGTATTTCTTTTGTATTATATAAAAGAGGTGGTTTCGACCACCTCTTCGTAGATTTACTTTATTACCCCCATTATTTACTATATTACATCCTAATTGATCCGTGATTTATTATATTATTCCTAATTAATTATTACAAGTCATTTATATATTAGAATTAATAATAATTTTTTATTATATTACCCTAATTAATTATTATAAGTCATTTATAGAAAATTAATAATATTTAATTAAAAAAATAGATATTTATAACGTTTGTTTCAGCTGCTTTAATCGTGATTTTACACTATCATCCCTAATTAATTGTTATAAGTCATTTATGTACTAAAAAATTAATAATATTTTATTCAAAGAAATAAATTACTATATTACCCCCTATCATTTACTATATTGCCCCTAATTGCTCCGTGATTTACTATATTATCTCTAATTAATTATTATAATTCATTTATATATTAGAATTAATAATATTTTTTTATTATATTATCCCTAATTAATTATTATCAATCATTTATATATTAGAATTAATAATATTTAATTAAAAAAATAGATATTTATGACGTTTGTTTCAGCTGCTTTAACCGTGATTTTACTATATCATCCCTTATTAATCATTATAAGTCATTTATGTATTAAAGAATTAATAGTATTTAATTTAAAAAATAGATGACATGTCTCCCTGCATTGGTTTTGACCAGAGCTTCGTCATTTACTATATTATCCCTAATTGCTCCGTGATTTACTATATTACCCCTAATTAATTATTATAAGTCATTTATATATTAGAATTAATAATTTTTTTTACTATATTACCCCTAATTAATTATTATAAGTCATTTATATATTAGAATTAATATATTTAATTAAAAAGTAGAAATTTATGACGTTTATTTCAGCTGCTTTAACCGTGATTTTACTTTATCATCCCTAATTAATTATTATAAGTCATTTATGTATTAAAAAAATAATAATATTTAATTAAAAATAGATGATATGTCTGCATATATTACCCCTAATTGCTTCGTAATTTACTATATTACCCCTAATTAATTATTATAAATCATCTATATATTAGAATTAATAATATTTTTTTTTACTATATTACCCCTAATTAATTATTATAAGTCATTTGGCTTCGACCACTACTTTGTCATTTACTATATTACCCTTAATTGCTCCATGATTTATATATTACCCCTAATTAATTATTATAAGTCATTGATATATTAGAATTAATATTATTTTTTTATTATATTACCCCTAATTAATTATTATAAATCATTTATATATTAGAATTAATAATATTTAATTAAAAAAATAGATATTTATGACGTTTGTTTCAACTGCTTTAACCGTGATTTTACTATATCATCCCTAATTAATTATTATAAGTCATTTATATATTAAAAAATTAATAATATTTAATTAAAAAATAGATGACATGTCTGCCTATATTACCCCTAATTGCTCCGTGATTTACTATATTACCCCTAATTAATTATTATAAGTCATTTATGCATTAGAATTAATAATATTTTTTACTATATTACCCCTAATTAATTATTATAAGTCATTTATATATTAGAATTAATAATATTTAATTTAAAAATATTTATGACGTTTGTTTCAGCTTCTTTAGCCGTGATTTTACTATATCATCCCTAATTAATTATTATAAGTTATTTATGTATTAAAAAATTAATAATATTTAATTAAAAAAATAGTTGACATGTCTGCCTATATTACCTCTAATTGCTCCGTGATTTACTATATTACCCCTAATTAATTATTATAAGTCATTTATGCATTAGAATTAATAATATTTTTTACTATATTACCCCTAATTAATTATTATAAGTCATTTATATATCAGAATTAATAATATTTAACTAAATCAATGTACATTTATGTTTGTATCTCATCAATATTAAATTTTAGTGCTAAAAAATAGTTATAGTGTTGGGCCCGTGCTGATACGGGCCATGCACCTCTAGTTAGAAAAATAAGAATAACAAAATGATATGTCAACATAAAATATTTGATTGACTATCAAAATTATATTAATGCCACATAAATTGGGACGGGACAGAAGAAGATATAAAGCAACATATATTATTTGAAAATGAAATAAAAAGTACTGTAAATAACAATAATTAACAATTTTTTTTTAAAAAATTGACTGATTTCTGCTTCAGCTGCTTCAATCATAATTTTAATGTACAGTGATGTTTAAAGAGGGTAAAATGGCATAATGAGATTTAAAGAGGATAAAATGTATGTAGTAAAGTGTGAGAAGAATAAAGCATAAGTAAATTTTATTACTATATTTTAAAGAAATTAAAGAAAAGATGTATAAAGATTATTTAAAAGATTTTTACAAACTAATTTAAATATAAATAAAGTAAATTTAGGTACAAAAAACGTGTATCTATCACAAATTTGCTATCAAACACTTCGCACTTTCTTAACATTAGCAAATTTTCTATCAAATATATGTAGCCATCTTTCTCAACTTTTAACAGCTCCTCAATATTAATTAACATTTCTCTATTTTAAAAATAAAATAAAGAAAAGAAAATCTGAACTCTTCCTTCTCTATTAAAAAACAACACTATTTTTCTGTGTTAAAAATAATAATTAAACAAAACAATAGCGAATCTAAGGTGTGTATTCTCTTTATCGGGTAAGTTTACATGATTCTTAATAGTTGCGATATTGAAAATCAATAATCTGCTGGATATTTGATTTAGGCTATTTCATCAGATTTATGCCTCTTCTTTCTTTATATTTCTGATCGCAAAATTCAGCAGGAGGGTTAAAAAAAGGTTTCAATTGTGATCCCCTCAGCTCAATCATACTAATGAAAATATTCTACTGCTTAAACTTTCTACTCCAAGATAAATCCTAAAACTTAAAAATTGCAATCCACATGTTCTACTGTTGGGCCCGTGCTGACACGGGCCTTGCACTTCTAGTATATATATATAAGTAGGTGGAAATTAGTAATTTAGTATATTCTTATTGAGTTATCGGTTTACCCAATAACCCAATAAGAAAAAACCGAAAGCGAACCAATTACCCAATAATTTTTTTTTGAAATCATTAAAAAACTGTTAACCCAATAACCCAATAACAATAAACCAATAACATTTTTATTGGTTCAGTTTATTGGTCGGTTCGGGTTTTACACACCCCTACATATTTTGTAGGTTTCTCCTTTTTTGGTGTACCTCTTGTATACGACCATGTTGGCCTTGTTAGTATCAATGTAATCTAGGAAACCGTTTATCTGATTAAAAAACTAATTTAACAACTACTACAATGTCATAAAAAGATCATATTTTGATCATCAATATTTGGGAATTTGACAAACTTGATTGATGGTTATAAGAATCAAGCTATCTGAAGAAATGAGTTCTTTATGAAATTCATGTTCTAGTTTCAATTTTTCTATTGAAAATGTAACGACCCAAACCTGCCGTGAGTGGTACCCACACTACGCACCCGGTGGGAGAACCATCTACCCCAAAATATCAACTGTAAAATCAATACTTAAAAGAGAGAATAGAATAAATCCAACAATAAAACATCAAGTCAAAAGAACAAACATAAGTACAACTTAAAGGCAGAACATTGTACCTAACCAAAACCTAAGTTGCTCGGACTCGGGTCCTGGTATTCGAGAAGGGTGCGGATTCGAGAGTCGGATTTGTCAAAATTTAAATTTTAAGATCCCGGAATGCAAATCTGAGCATAGCTATGAGTGCGGAGATTCGGCTAAAAAAATTCAAATATTATAAAAATAAAGTAATAAAGATATTCTAAAAATCCACTTCTGAACAAAAGCAAGAAAGCATCCCAACTTATGACATTAACTCATAGGCTTAGGAGTTACGTTATTTTATCTTTTTTAGTTACTTTTGCAATTACTTTTACTTTTTCAATTTGAAGTCCCCTAGTCGACATGTCAGCTCTCAAAAGTGCCGACCTACTATTTTCCGTGACATATTGGCGACATAATAGTATTAACTTTACTATTTTCAGCGTATTTCTATTATTAATGAGTATTATTTTACTACTATATTTATATGAATTCTATAGAAACATAAGTAATAAAGATTCTTGAGATTTGTGTCTATTGTTTCCCCAAAAGTCCGACGACCGTCTCTTTCTTCCCCAAAAGTCTGACGACCTCTTTACTCCCAAATTACAGTCATCGGTCTTTCCAAGACGACATGAGAGGTCAGAATTTTTTCCTCTGTTTTGGCTTGAAACTTTGCGCAACTAATATATATATATAAAGGAAAAGCTACAACAAAGACAAAAGGGAAGGTGTAAATTTAATTTTATTTTTATTTTAAGATTGAATTCTCAATTTCCCCCCAAATTTGTTCTTGATTTTGGTCAAAGTGTTCGGATTCGTTTGATTGAATCCGAGATGCACCCCGCATTCGTACCAACGTCGGTGTCGCGTCGAGACAGGTTTAGCGGCAAAATTGAAGAGTCCGCACAACATAGATCAAAACCATCTCTAGGAACCGAAAGTCATTCGTACCAGAACTATTAAAGATTCTCAAGAGGGGTATGCAACCCCAAAAATTAAAATGAAAAACACAAGTTCAAAAATAATGACTGTCATCCAAGAAGGATTCATGTTAGCCCGAAACATGCTGCTTACCATTGAATCCGAAGTCAATTGTTGGAATCACAAGTGAGATCTCGTAGGAGCCGCTGGAATATGCGCTGCACTCACAAAAGTAAATGCAAGTGTAATATCAACACACAAGAACAACAATGTACTGGTAGGATCATTTGGCCAATCCAGATGAGAATATGAACATATAACTAAGTTATAGTACAAGAAGTTAATCCATGCTTAACAAACATACACTTAGCATAACAAGCAACGGTGAACAATTAGGAATCAACGAACAAGTCAATATATTATCAACAAGTCAAGTTTAGTCAAGCTAAATCAAAAATAAGTCAGGACAATTTATTAAGTATAAAAATATATTTTTTCGTTTTACTCATGGATCCTTTGAACTCACCTGACCCTCATACATACACGCTAAGGGATATACGTATCCTCTAGCCATGACCTGCAGGAGACAATTACCGTCCATGTCCTAAAATCCCAGACACTTGTGTTTGCCAATCTTGTTCCTCCTAAAAGCCCATGAGAACGTTCTAAATACCAAACATTCCATATTTAGCTAGTAAGGTAGGTCAAAATCATACAACAACCGCAAATCATTTGCAAAGAACACATCAAACAACATGCGCTAACAGACCATACTGCAAAATAGTTAACACACACATATAACACAAATTAGTTAAACTACAATACCATCACCTACCTCGAACCAAGATTGCACAACTCCTCTATGCTGGAGCTTTGCCCTTTCGTGCAATTTTCGCATGCTCGAGGTCTTGAACATGCACATAAATACATAATTAAAGAAATGATCCAACATGTCGGACTTTATAACTCACACCCAACTCGTAAGGTCAAATTCACGATCATTTCCTTCTCAGTCTAGGGCTTTTCCACCGTAATTCACTTAAAACTATCAATTTCATGGATAAATTGGTGAATTTATGGAATTCAAGGGTAAATTACATGTTAATACTCAAAATCCATTAACTCATTCCTTAATTTTTCCCCTTGCACTAGCAATTAACCAAAATGCCCTAAAACCCTCCCCGAACTCCGTGAGTTAATAATTCTAAGGCTTAGTAATTAAATACGAGTTAATGGGGATGAATTCCTTACCTTAACGAAGACAAATGAAGAAACTTTGGTGGGTTTCACCATTTCCTTGCCCCAAAACGAGTTTTAGAAAAATTAACTGTTTTGGAAAAATATTTTAATAAATCTGTAGTCTTCACCGCTATACTGGTGCAACTAGCGGTACCGACTGCTGTAGCGGGCGCTGACCGCCGCTATAGCGGGAATTATTCCGCTATTGCGCTCACCGCTATAGCGGCGTCAATGGGGCAGAATGTTCGTCTTCGTCCAAAAATCTCACTTTGTGCAACACACCTTAAACCTGGGACATTCCGAACAATGTCCTTTACGCGAAGATCAATTTCGGGAGTTCTACTTACCCAAATTCGATTCCGTAAATTCCTACAGGTACTCGTCTTAACTAACTAGAAATCAAGACAAATACCACTACTCCGGTCCAAATCATTCCCAGATTTCCCGAGGCCACACCTCGCCCCGAAATCAAAACTAGCCTAACTTGAAATTTGTAACTTCCAATCCGGAAAGAATTTGGACATGAGATTTTAAATGTTAGACTCATACGTAACGACGGAGAGAGTCGTTACAGGAAACTTACTATAACCTGCACACATTTATCATCAGTGTAGGACACAAATTTTTTCGCGATAAGTTTGGGACTAGAAATATGAGATACAGTGTAGTTTCATCATTAATGGGCTATAATACTCTTCTTTGGATCTCATTCAGCCAATTTTGTATATTGTGATCACTCTCATTGAACTTGTCAAGATGATCAATGAGCAACCTATGAAACTGAATCCATTCCTACTTTTGGCCTCTCATAAAGTGTTAGTGGGGCCAGCTCAAGTAACCTTTCAAAGCCCTTAATCTTCGTTTCGTGCTATAATATCCTAACTTCGGTTGAATTCTATGGTCGTATACATCTCTTACCATGAAGAAACTTAAATCTCTCATGACAACTCTGCTTTTATGTTTGTTGCAGATATAAACCCAGCGAGGAGACATTGGTTCAGATTGACCGATTTTGTGTAAGCATCATTGCTGAATGTGAGATGAACCCCAACCGAAAATTGGCTCCATGGTCACGTTCTTTAAGCCAACAAAGTAGTGCATCTACCTCATCAAATACTGTATCACATTTGCCTGTTTTGAGTTATGCATCAGGAGCACTTGTGAAGTCCTTAAATTATGTTCGTTCTCTAGTTGCACAATATATCCCAAAGCGATCATTTCAACCAGCGGCTTTTGCTGGAGCACCTACTGCATCAAGACAAGCACTTCCCACACTGTCATCTTTATTGAGCAAATCCTTCAATTCCCAACTTAGCCCTGCAAATGGTAAAGAACTATTGGAGAATAAAGATGTCTCTGTTGTTTCATCTTCAGGCTCACCTATAGCTAAAAAAATTAGTAGAATGGAAGATCATGAGTTCACTGCTTTTGATGTTTTCAAGTGGCGTTGGTGCAGAGATCAACAATCGTCACCATGTCTATCCAAAAGGTAGTTAAATTGTTTGCTAGTGGTCCTGTAATATCTGTTTGCTCAGTATGGCATTTATTGATTATGGAAATTTCAACTTTCAGTGACCATCTTTTGAATCCCAAAGATGTGAGTGCTCATAATTTCCTCGAAGTAGGCGCAGCAGCTCTTCTTGTTGGTGACATGGAAGCTAAAATGAAGGGTGAGCCTTGGAAAATCTTTGGGAGTTCAGAGATGCCTTATCTAGATCAACTTTTGCAGCCTTCACTGCTCACGACTGTGACCAATTCTGCGTCTGCTCGTGCCCACCTAAGAGCAATAACAGCTCTAAAACGTTCTAAACCAGGGCCACATCAAATATGGTAAATACAACTGGCACTGCTTCTCGATATCTCTTTTCAATTTTTGCATCTTAACATGCTGCTTGAGGTTGGTTTCTGCTATGACAGAAAGCACTCTCAAATTTTTAAAAGAAGTTATAGGAGCTTCATTTTGTCCAGTGAATTTATTTCCACTTGTTTATCTTCGAACTATTTCTTCCACACACTGAATGTGCTTCCGGCAAGCTGATGTGCAAGTCGATTGAATCCGAAATAGTACTTGGATTCTCCCAATAACTAAAAAGTGTAGCATGCCTGACTCTAGCTGGGTTGATTTGTTTCAGCATTGATGCATAATTTACAGGCTACTATATCTTGAATAGCATAAAGGTTAAAAGGCATGTGGGGGTTCTACTTGAGTATAGAAACATGAATTCATATTCTATATCAGAAGTGTTGAAAAATCCTTCTTGATCTCAGTGATGTACATCTATGAAAAACAGTAATACAATTTCAAGTCATGCAAAGTAATGAATCTGAACCAGTGAAACTTAAACTTCTTTAATAATAATTCTTCTTTCCTGGTATATGTGTAAATCAGGGAGGATTCCCCAGTGAGCACTTTCCGTCCCCGTGCAAAGCCTCTTTTTCAGTATCGACACTACAGGTATGTCATGAGTCATTACTTACCTACAAAAGATACTTTTTAATGATAATGTATGTGTTTTGTTATCTCTTGAAACTACTTTCTTCAATGTGAGATCAAGAAATTCAATGCTTTCCTCCCTGGGGCTTAGTTCAAGTGGCAAAGGTTAACGGACTTGTGACTGAGGTTACATAGTTGAGCCCTGTACCATGCAAATTAAGCCGGGTATGTAAGTGGAGAAGGATAAAGGGACGGACCCATTATCTACTAGTTCGAAGTTACGACTGGTCCTGAGTTGGCAAGGGTGGAGGGGTGTGCCCATTATCCCTGGGTTTTGAAGGCTGCGGTTGGTCATGGATTGGCCCAAATAGATTTCTTGGGTCATAAAAAAAAGAAACTTTTTTGCTTTCAAATTACAGATGTTCTTAAGTTCTTATGCACAGCCTTTGATTCTTCAAATTTTGTGACTAATCTATCCTATTTAAGTTATGCAGTTGGGTTATTAGAATATTATACTTTCCTCTAGACCCTCGCCCCTTCCCCTCGGTATGTTGGTCCATGTGCCCCTTTCCATT
Source organism: Capsicum pubescens (assembly GCA_030864215.1). Lineage (NCBI taxonomy): Eukaryota > Viridiplantae > Streptophyta > Magnoliopsida > Solanales > Solanaceae > Capsicum > Capsicum pubescens. The sequence goes on along the minus strand of CM061543.1, from coordinate 163,985,304 downwards.
AATGGAAAGCACTTCTAGCTAGTACCTTGTCTATTTACCTTCTTTATGGATGTGATAGTAGATCAAGTGTGAGCATCCCTTTTGAGTTGTTGGTGGTCAATTAGCAAAGATAGATAACCTGTTAAGCTGTTCGTATCTCGTCTATCCATTATTTGCTGAATTTCACCGTGCTTCTTCCTTGTCTTACACATGCACAACTATAGCTGCATTATATTGATCCTTTGTCTATCTCGAGAAGTGTCCAATGAGTGTACATGAACTGTACTTTGTCCTAGTTCTTAAAAATACATTATGAATTAGCAAAAATTTAAACAGAGTGTATACTTGTGTACTAGTTACTTTTCAGTATTTTCTGCTCTTTTTTATCGCCCAGAAATGTTTATATAACCTCCCAAGGGTAGAAGATTTCTAAGGCAGCAGATTTAGTCATTGAGATTCTTAAAGTTAAAAAGGGCAGTCCGGTGCACTAAGCTCCCGCTATACGTGGGCTCCAGGGAAGTGCAGGATCCCAAAGGTCTATTGTATGCGCATTTCTGTAAGAGGCTATTTCCATGGCTCGAACCCGTGACCTCCTGGTTACATGGCACCAAATAGGTGATAAATATGATACTGAAAATAATTTCTACTAAGATTAGATGTTCTCTCTTCAGTGACATTTTTTATCAGTTTGTTGTAGGTTTTCTTTAATATTTGTGTTCATTAGGTTTTCTCTCTTACTATAATTGTTTTGTTTCTTTCTTTCTAGGTAGGCGTTTATCATTTCACACTATTTCATTTCCTCCTTTTTGTGTCTCCTGATTCATAATACGTTGATGTTATCAGTGAACAACAGCCTCTGCGATTGAATCCGATAGAGGTCTATGAAGTTATTGCTGCAGCCTGCTCTGAAACTTCTTCTCCAAGTACTTATCTGATGACAGTTTCATCTAAACTAAGTAACAACAGTGGAAAGCCGTCAATGGACGTGGCTGTCAGCGTACTTGTCAAACTTGTAATTGACATGTACGTGCTTCTTTCCCTGCATTTATAACTTCTACATTAAAGCGTAACAGGCAAAACGTGAATCTTGTTTATTTTTATATACTATCCCCTAATAGGTAAATTTATAGACCTTTAGTAGTGGAATTTGGCAGCAAAGCAGAATTAAGTCTATCCAAAAAAGTTACTTTCCTTCCCAAACATCCAAGTGATGGCATATGCATAATTTCTTCTGCATGATCAATATCATAAATGCTTATATGTTATGAGTATCGACATTGGATGCACTCTTCCAGTTTCTTGATTTTGGAATCTCATCATTGAATGAGTACCCAACAGATCTCAATGATTCAATTCCTTGCCATTCATGTTCATGGGCTTTGTGGAACAGGACAAATTTACACTCATACTTGTCTTGTAACAGTAGTCTAATTTCAATATTAGCTTTTTGATTGTGCAAGTGCTGTAGATGTCTGTCCTTTTCCTCTTCTTATTTTACATGACAAGTAAAATGTCTTTGACCTAATATGGGTATCTTTTTATGAATAACTAATATGGATCTTAATTGGCCAGATATGGACCTTATGGGACATGCAGGTGGTAACTGAGTTACGTCTAAGGAAGTACCATTTAGTGTTTAGTGGTGCATTAACATGACATTTCCATGATTAGTGGGTTTTTAGTATCATTTTGGTTATTGTTCCCAAGGTAATCTTTGCTAATTGTGTTTTGTAGGTATGTTTCGGATTCTAAGACTGCTGCTCCTCTCGCTCTGTCCATGCTCGAGGTGCTGCCTTGTTCAAGATGGTCTCTCTTTTATGTTAATGTTCAGGATACTTACTTTTGTGAAAATTAATTGTAGGAAATGATGAATTCTACTCGTTTAGAATCCAAGACTCGGGCCTTTGATTTAATTTTGAATCTTGGAGTTCATGCTCATTTATTGGAACCTCCAACAACAGATGATGCTTCGACAATTGAAGAAGAGTATTGTAAAGAAACTTTTTTGGACAATGAAACTCAATTTTCCTTGGAAGGAAATAAGAAATCAGATTATCTTAAGAAAGTTCGGAATTCCTCAGCCATTGATAACTTTGAGTGTTGGATTTTAGGCATCCTTTACGAGATCCTTCTTCATCTTGTCCAGGTAAATGTGGCTAACAGTCGAGCTATCTGTGTGTGTGGTGTGCATTATTTCTTGATCATCTTCTTGTAATGTTTATTGTTACCGAGCTTTGATTTTGTCCTTTTATTACTTTCTTGCTTTGATTTATTCCAAGCACTTCAATGTGGAAAGATTGTTCCTTTTTTTTGAATGTGGGTAACATTACTTCTATATATCCACAGGTACTCTACCACCAAAGGTGTAGTTTCCCTTCAAAAGTATTACAACTTACATCTTGTCGTTTACATCTGTACCCACAAAAATTCTAAAACATCAAAAATATCTTCTGTTTGAGCTAATAGATTTTTTTTTTGAACAGGTTAAGAAATACACCAAAAGTGTATTTCAGTAGTAATTACATCCGAGGTGTGTATAGGTGCAAAAAAACCCACAAAAATCTATCATCTACGACCCTCCTAACTGTTAAGAAAGTAAGTTATATCTCCACCTCTTTGGGGAAGGCATGATTACACCAAAAATAAAAGGTTACTAGGCAAATTAACTTCAAACTCTGGAAGGGATGCTCTTGTTTTCAAAACATCTTTGGTTCCTTTCCTTCCAAATTGTCCAGCAGATGCATTGTGGGACAATCTTTCATCTCCCGTTGTAACCTGACATATCTCTCCTTGTAACCTGACATATTTCCTTCTCTGTACCAGCTAGCTAAAGCTTCCGAGGTGTCTCTTGGCATGCCCCAGTTTTGCTCACACCAAAAATAAAAAAGGCCTAAACCATTCATTTTGAAAGACCGTAAACTGTTCTGCATCCCCTTAAAGCTCCTCTTGTTTCTTTCTGTCCAAACTGTCCACCAAATGCAAGCCAGGACAATCTTCCATCTCTTTTCCTTCCTATTCACATTGCCATCTGTAAAGAATGGATCTTGGGCCTAACTCAACCTCAAAAGCTAGCTCATGAGGGGAAGATTTCCCAAGTCCATATAAGGAGACCAATTACCCATCCCTTTTCGATGTGGGATACTTAACACTCCCCCGCACGCCCAGACCTCATTAACTGCAGCGTGGACAATATAATATTGGGGCCCAACATCGGTGAACAAAGACTTGGGATGGGCCTCACTCTAATACCATGATAAAGAAATGGACCTTGGGCCTAACTCAACCTCAAAAGCTAGCTCTTGTTGTTTTTCTATATCTGCAGTGACGGGCATCAATGTATCAAATTCTTCCATGACTGCTTGTACTTGTCCCAAGTAAGTAGACATATCAGATTCCTGTTTCTTTAAGTTGATCGTTCGAGCTATCATATCATAAAAACGAGATATGTCATTAGTGTATAAAGCACGAGCCTTTTCCCAAACTAAATAGCACGTCTGGAATGGACGAAACAAAGACATCAACTTGGAATCGATAGATCGCCATAAGAGACTACATAATTGAGCGTCAACTTTCTCCCATTGCTCTTTAGCTTTTGCATCTTTCATTTACCACACTAGCCTTGTTTGTTAAATGATCTTGGACACGTTGACCTTTGCACCACAACTCAACTGTGGAAGCCCAGGCTAAATAATTTGAACTTTCCATTGATGGTTCGGAAGTGATCATAGGACTTGAACTTCCGATACCGATAGTTTTGGGGCCAAAAACATCATACCCAAAAGACATCTTGGAAATTTTAACTTGCAAATACCAAGAAACAGAATCTGGAAGTCGGGAAATTTGAACTTTCAGTTTTTTTTTTAAGTCGTCGGAACCCTAATTCCGGCGGCCGGAATCTCCAAAAGTCACCAGAATCTGAAAAACAAATAAGTGGATGGATCGGAATAGAACGGCGACCCCAACAAAAAAAGAACCACTCAAAAAATTCAACCGGAGAAGTCTCACGCGTTGGCGCATGATTGATCTTGCCGGATTTTCGGCAAGCGCGTGGGGGCGCGTGGAGGGTTGTTTTCCGATAGGTTGGGTTGGGTTTGTGTCGCCTGAGCTTTCCGAACCTCTTGGTGGTGTTGTATTTTTCACACAACCCACAAATAAAAGATGGCACAAATCAGTCATTGGAATTGACGACGGTGACTGAGTTTTCTTTTCTGAAGTTTCTCACCAGCTCTCTGATACCATGTGAGAATTAATGGAGAAAATATTATTGAAAAATTGTGTTAACATAATTACATCGAGACCCTATTTATAGATACTATAGTACAATCCTTTTCCAAGTAGGATTTGGTATATACTACTATTCATATTTCTAATCATATTCTAACACCACTAAAGTAGGCAGTAGGCGACTGTCTTTTCAGTGCTTGGATTTCAGAACCAGTTTAGGGTACGTGTGTTTAATGCTAAAAAACATGTATGTATGTATGTATGCCCTAAACTATATCCGAAAAGTCACTTACACGCCTAAACTAATTTGCCGACCTATTATACACCTAATCTTCTTAAAAATGAATTTAATTTCACCCTAAATATGACGTGGAAATAACATTAAATTAAAAAAAAAAAAAGGCGCATCTGGAGAACAGAAAAGCCAAAAAAAATCTTTAAACCCGTCCCCCACCCCTGCGCACTCTCTTCTTCAACCATCCTTAATCTTTTTTTTCTCTCTCTCCATCTTCATTTCTTCTTCATCACAACCACTCCACTCCTCCCTTGCTATGGTTGATGGGAATGATTTTTTCATAATATTTTTTGGGGGAAAAGTCATCATTTCCACCATACACTATACCTGAAAAGTCGAAGACACACTTAAACTATTGAAGTGACCTAATACACACCTAAACTATTTAAAAGTGAATTTTTTTACACCCTAACACGCATACAACCAGTCTCATGTTGGGAGGTGTTCTGCACTCGCCACACGTCATCAATGTCACTGCCACGCCAGATATTATGTAAAAATTACAATAAATAAATTCCATGTCATTATTATTGCTTCTTCCTCACTATACATCATCAATTCACTATTGAAGAACCACCATTGAAGCTATTATCACCCACATTTCCATCATAATTATTTTCACAAAATACCATTAAATTGAAAGTTACACCCAAATAGTCTTACTATTAAAACCTGTAACAACGTTTTTACTAGATTTTTATTTTTTACCATAATTGTAGATCTTTCCTGGGAGACAACTTGTTCATATTTATTTTTCTTCTTTTGTTAATAAACTATTTATTTTAGTTTCATCACTATCAAAAACACACAAATTTACTTAACAACTCCCATTTTCACTGTAATAATGCTAAAAAAGTTCAAATCTTTACAAGAGAAATTTAAGATGACCCACAAAAAATCGAGATCAAAAGTCGCATATTAATTTTCTTCACAAGATCCACCACCATTGTTATTATCGAAATTTACAACAACAATCACCATAAATTTTTGCATTCACCATCAAAATCACAACATTATCATTTTCAATCATCAAAAATATAAACATACCCACTATTCATTTTTTCATCAATCACCAACTTCACCACTAAATAGTGAAGAATAAGCACTCAATTAGTGAGAAAAATAGATCTAATGAAGTAAAATGACTGCGATAAGAAAAATGGAGAAGAGAAAAGGGACAAAATGAAGAAAAAGAAGAACAACAAGGAAAAAAAAAGAACAAGAAAGGTTGCCACTGGCGGAGAGGAGGCTATGCATTTTTTCTTTCCTTTTTTTTTTTCCTTTTCTGTTTTGATTTTATTCCAATATAAATAAGCAATGTTCATGGAAGATCTGCAACTAATACTTCCTACAATATCTATTAAACAATAAAGAGATGAAATTTCAAGTATTGAGCTTAAATTAATTTTCTTGTTTTCTAGAAGAAGAACTTTACCTTGCAACTTCTTTAAGTTTTTTTATTAGTAAAAAAGTCCACGTGGCTGTATTTTAAAAGAAAAAAATAAAAAGCGCGCCTGATTTCTTTTTCTTTTTAGTTTGTTGCCACATCAGCTTCTAGGGTGTAAATAAATTCACTTTTAAATAGTATAAGTGTGTAATAGGTCGTCTCAATAGTTTTGGTGTGACTTCGACTTTTCGGGTATAGTTTAGGGTGAAAATGATGACTTTTCTCTATTTTTTGGAGAGAAAAATAGAAAAAATTGAGTGTGGAATCGTCGCCGGTTGAAATTTTTTTCGTTGAGACGTTTGAAATTGATCAGATCGTATTGCTCCCACATTGAACATCAATTTTTCAATTTATTTTAATATTTCTGTTCTTTCTTTATAAAAGTTTTTGAATTTTGCTCAAAATTCAATCTATTAACACTTTTTTTTGTAGATTTATGTTCTCTCTATAAAAATCCTTTTTCAATTTTGATCAATCAATAATAGTAGTGGTGGTGGTGCGATTTTGCTGTAGGATTTAGTAATGGTGGTAGTGCAAATTTGTGGTGGTTCTTTGTAACTTTGGATGTCAACAATGGTGATATTGTAATTTCGATGACAATTTTAACAGTGAGTGTTGAATTTTATGGTGGTTGTTTGTGATTCTTGTGATACCAATGGTTGTGTTGTGATTCTGGTAATAAAATTCATGGTGGATTCTTAAAATTATCGTCGTGGAGATTTGAGTTTGATGGTGATGGTGTCAGTGGTGGTGTTTTAATGGTGGTTTTGGTGAAGAAGAAGCAATGGGTGACATGGATTTTTTAAATGACATTTTATCTGATGTGTCAGTGACATGGCGATGATGTGGCGCGAGTGTAAACCATTCTCCATCATGTGACTGGTTGTTTGTGTTTTGGGGTGGAAATAAATTTACTTTTACATAGTACGAGTGTGTATTAGGTCGCGACAATAGTTTAAGTGTGTGAATGACTTTTCGCTATGTATTAATGAGTAGATGGCTTTAGAAAATTATATAAATAATTTCAGATAATATATTTAAATAACAAAATAAGTATCAAAGAAAAAAGTATAAGCTGTTGGAAAATTTTAATGTTTTTGGACATTTCACTAATTTTGTGAATGAAGTATTGACGCTATAATGCCTAAAAGATTTGTTATGTGACATAAATTGTTACAAAAGAATAATATTAAGTTTTATAAAGAAATAATCTGAAAAAAATATAGGAAGTTATCCATTTCTCAAATTAATCAAGAATAAAAGATAAAAATTAATGACAACTTATTAAGAATATATTTCATCATTTTTTTAAATCTTTACTGCTTCAAATTTGTATTTTAATCAATTTGGCTCATAATGTTTTGCTATAGTCAATTTTTGCTTTATTTTTGTTATTTCCTTACGGCCAATACTCATCTGAAAAAAATTATGTACTCTAAGAGCTGTTCAACTTATAAATTATTTTTCTAATATGAAAATTTTGAAAAATAATTGAATTGTGTTTTTTAGTTAATTCAAAGACCTTATAACATTTTCTTTCAACATTAAATGGAAATATTCTTAACATTAGCTTATTTAAATATTAAATATTTAACTATACCTGTAATTTTATTGAATAAGAATTCTATTTTCAAAGAATACGTAAAAAATCGATTTGATACTTCATATGTGGAATGAAGATATTAGTTTGTGTAAAGAATGGATTGTGGGCCTAACTCAACCTCAAAAGTTAGCTCATGAGGGGAGGATTGCCCAAGTCCATATAAGGAGACCAATTACCCATTCATTTTTCGATGTGGGATACTTAACACTCCTCTGCACGCCCAGACTTCGTTAACTGGAGCATGGACAACATAATATGGGGCCCAACATCAGTGAACAAAGATTTGGGATGGGCCTGACTCTGATACCATGTAAAGAATGGATTTTGGGCCTAACTCCACCGTAAAAGCTAGCTCATGAGGGGAGGATTGCCCAAGTTCATATAAGGAGACCAATTACCCATCCATTTTCCGATGTGGGATACTTAACAGTTTGTATGTAGTTTCTTACTCTTGTCAACTACATTTTTTTTTTTTTTTCTATACTTCAAAATTTTTGTATTTGCAAATTCACGAGATGTAATCATTCATCTCCCAACTGCAACCTGCAAAACCAAGAAGCCATTTTTTGGCTTTTAACACTTCTCTCACTCTCACTCTCATACGCACAAGAGAAAACCAATCTCTCTCTGTCCTTTGTTTTTTCTTTTCTCAGCTTGACTTCTACGTTTGCTAGGAGAAAAAGATAGCAAATCTGTTACTTAAGTAAATATAATATAACTAAAGGCTGAAAGGATGAACAAAATTACATATATGTTAATTTAACTTCATTGAAGCTCAAAGATGTATCAAATCCTTCAACAAGAAAACAAACCTTTGTATCTATGTTATTGTTGGAGCTTATCTTGTGATTTTCTGTAGAACTAATAAATCTTTACCCCCACCAAAAAAGAATCATTGCCCTAGAAGAGTGATAAAAGTAAGTAACGAAAGCACAAGATACAATAGACGGTGACAAAAACAATAAATAGTAATAGAACAGAAACTATAACAAAACAAAAAGATAATTGAGATATTTGGACAATACGATTAAATAAACTTAATCATTACACAAAATTTTTTCAAAGTTTGACCAAACATTTATCTACAACCTGTAAACTACAACAAAACAATAAGTTAATCGAGATATGAGAACAATAAGATTAAACTTAACCTTTACCACATGTAAACTACAACAAAATAATATGATAATCGACATATGTGAACAATAAAATTAAACCTAACCTTTATACCAAGATACTTCAAAGTCGATCAACATTCATCTACCACCTATAAATTACAACAAAGCAATACGATAATCAGACACGAGAACAATAAGATCAAACCTAACTTTTCATCTACCACCTGGAAACTGCTTCAAAGCAATACGATAGATATTAGAACAATACAACTAAATTATAATGCTTTTTATAAAAGAGGGGGTACGGTAGCATGCTTCTCCTCGTCCCAGGAGGACCAACTTTGCAACAAACACAATGGTTTTCTTGTTTTCTCTAAACAAAAATAGTTGGCAAATATAATCTGAGTACTTGAAGATGTATTATAATCGGAGGAAGAGGAAAGTTTCAAACTTTCACTGTTCAACAAATAATTGATTCAAAACTATAGTTAGCTGAGATATAATTATAATTAAAAATAAATAGTTTTCAAGTTTATCAAATATATATCTTTATCTCCAACTCTGAAATCTTATGTGCGAATACAACTCACAATTCAATCATTAAATCAACATCTCTCTCTTGTAACTTTCAAGCATCCCTAGATACATACAAAAATTATCAATTTAATAATCAATAAAGAATGAACGAAGTTATCAACCAACACATATAATTAAAGCAAAACATTTTACTAATACTAACTTTACATATATGATATAAACAATGAAGATGGGGAGGGGAACCTATCAACTTGAATCTTATGGTTATACCAGGAGAATATATATTTTGAAAGTTTGGGAGTCTATTGTAGGTGTTATATGTTTAAGGAATTCCTTTTTAAAAAAATACGGTCCACAATAGCTATAAAATTGAAATTTGTTTAGTATTAGAAGTCCATGCACAAAATTTATTTGTTTAGGTAAAGTATCTTTTTTGCTAATTGTTGGGAATTTTTTTTTTTAAAATTTTGCAAAAGCCTTCTACAGAAATAGAAATGGTTATGAAGATTTAGCATAGAGGATGGGGCATTGTGGAGAAGATATATAGCTGGAAAATATGGTCCTCTCAACCGGTGGACAACTAAGGAGGTTTTTGGTACTTTTGGGTGTAGTGTGTGGAAGACAGTAAGAAGGCTCTGGCCACAATTCAAAAACAATATCTTTATCAGGGTGGGCAATAGATTTAAAACTGATTTCTGGAATGATAATTGGATAGGTGAAAATAACTTGGGAAATGTTTTTCCACATCTGTAAATTTTGAGCTTGCAAAGAAGTTCTACTGTTTCACAGTTATGAAGTCAACAAGGATGGAATTTAATATTCAGGAGAGCACTTAATGATTGGGAAATCGGAGAAGTAGCTAACCTACTAGAAACCTTGAATGCATTCCAGGGTATGTCTAGGAGGTCGGATATGCTAAATTGGAAACTCCATAGTAAAGGCTTGTTCACAGTAAAGTCTTGCTATTGGGAGCTTAACTTTAATCACTCAGTGACCGACACATGGCCCTCTGGCCCTGGAAAGCAATTTGGAAGACCAAAAGTCCTCCAAAAGTTTCATGCTTCATTTGGCTAGCGTGTCGGAAAGCTTGTCTCACCCATGATGCACTACAAAAAAGAGGATGGGAAATATGCTCAAGATGCTTCATGTGTGAGCAGGAAGTTGAAGCGAACAATCATCTATTCCTACATTGTAGCGCCGCCACAAGTTTGTGGAACATGTTTTTATGCATTCTTGGAATCAACTAGGTGATGCCTAAGACAGCCTTGGAACTTCTAGAAAGATGGACAGGAATTGGAAACAAAGGGAGAACAACTGATGGGTGGAAGACTATACCAACATGTATTTGGTGGACTTTGTGGAGAGAAAGAAATGATAGGTGCTTTGAAGGGCAAAGAGTCAGCATTCAGAGGATCAAGATAAAATGTATTAGTCTTTTATTTTTTTGGTGCAAATAAGATTTGGTAGGGGAGACAGTAGAATTAGTTGATTTCATAGGAAACTTGTAGAAGTACCTTAATGGGGTGTGCCCACCACTCCATGGGATGTAAGTTTCCAATTCATCATTTTTTGGATGATGAATTTTTTGTGTGAATTCAAAGTTACCTTTATCTCAAAAAAAATAATTCAGCAAACAATAAAAAGTAGGAATTTGTTTATATAGGAGTCAAATATTGTACATACTGAAAAAAGTTCTCTTTTAATTTTTAAGACTCCTACTTTTCTCTTCTTACCATATATTTAGGACTCCTTATACATATTTAGGACTCCTTATTTTCTCAAAATTTTTCATGCGATATATTTTAGGTAATTTCTCACTTCTCACATAGAATAACCTTTTACCATATATTTTTCCTCCTTTTACCATATATTTTAAAATCCTTATTCTTTATATTTTAGGAGTCTCCCATATTAGGAGTCAATATTATATAAATAATTAAATAATAATTTGAAGAAAATAGTGAAAAGACGATTTTGTCTCAAGAGAAGTCTTTTAGTGAAGGGCAAAAAATACAAATAACACTTCTAAGGCCCTTCACTAGTATAGATTTGCTGTTTGGATTCTATAACAAAGTTTATTAGTTTCATTTTTGCAGACCCTTTAATGGTTGAAAGTGGTCCCTTAATCTAGCATTGTCTCCTGCTTCTCACTTATTCTCATACTTCTCACATATCATTACTTAATAGCATTGCACGATGATGATGACTCAAGTGCTAAGTGCTATTCTCATTCTAAAGTCTATTCTCAATGTGATGAACAGACAGAAGAAAAGGAAGAATCCATCTGGGCTTCTGCTCTTAGCTGTTTACTATATTTTGTCTGTGATAGAGGCAGAATAAGGAGGAGCAGACTTAAAGGTCTTGACATAAGGGTGAGTCTATACCTTTGCTTGTTATTGTACACATTTCTTGTTCACTTCTTGGATAATATTTCGCCTACTTGGTTTATTACATGTATAGTAACGAGAAGGATGCGAATGGACTTCCATAAAGTTCCACGTGGAGAAAGGTTTTTGTGGTGGGGGGCGTAATTCTTGATTTGATGGGATCATCTAAACGTAGAAAAAGGAAATAAGTATCTGATATGACTGATAAATGAAGTTTATCAATTTCATATATTATATATCAATGAACATTATGAATTCCTAGCTGCTGAATCAACTTTTTTAGTTAAGGAGAGAATATTTGAGGGATAGACACATTATCCACCTAGTTTCAGATCTGGTAGCAATGGCTTTCTTGGTTATTCAAAAAAACGAAGGAAAAGAGTATTGCTAAATGAAGTTGATTTTTGAAAAAGAAAGTAATTACCTCCTGCATTTCAATTAAACTGCCATAGTTTGGCTGGGAGTGGAGTTTATGAAATAAGGAAAGGCTTTTGAATTTGTGGTCTTTAATATGCCGTGAAATTGATGCACGCTCTAAAAGCATGCCATTAAAGGTAAAATTAAATTGTTCTAAATGCAAAGAGGTGCCATTATGTTTGGCGGAGTATTAGATAAATAATAGTATGAGTCATGGAATCTATACAAATAAAAATATTATTCGGTGGTACTTATAAATACATGAAAATGCAGGATAAGTTTGATGCATTTTATTTTATTGTACTTTGTCCTCGATGACGTCAGGTGCTGCCTTATTTGTTTCAATTTGTCTCTTAATCTTCCCCTTCATAAAATTGTAAATATGAGTGTCAACGACAATTTGTCATCCGTAAAGAATATCCATATGCGGGAAGGAAGGCTGAGATGGTTTGGGCATGTGATGAGGAGGGGCGCGGATGCCCCGGTTCGGAGGTGTGAGAGGCTAGCGTTGGATGACTTCAGGAGGAGAAGAGGTAGGCCGAAGAAATACTGGAGGGAGGTGATTAGACGTGACATGGAGCAGCTTCAGCTTACTGAGGACATGACCCTAGATAGGAAGGTGTGGAGGTCGAGGATTAGGGTAGAAGGCTAGTGTTAGTGTGTGGGTTATAGCTAGCAGTCGGGAGAATTCTTGTGTAGCCGGATTTAGTAATCATAGGTCAGTGTACATAGGTGTCTTTGGGATGTGAGTGTATGTCACTACTAGGTGGGTGTCCTATTTTCTATTGCTTAGTTCCTATTTTTCTTATTCCGTGTTGCTCTTATTTCCCGTATTTCATATTCCTGTGATTTTATTCTATTATTTCCTATTCTTTATTTCGTTTATATCATCAATCCCCTTGTTTATTATCCTTATCTTGAGCCGGGGGTCTATCGGAAACAACCTCTCTACTTCTTCGGAGGTAGAGGTATGGACTGCGTACATCTTACCCTCCCCAGACCCCACGCTGTGGGAATACACTGGGTTTGTTGTTGTTGTAAAGAATATCCATATGACCAATGAAATGACGGTTCTGCATTTAATATTAGCCTTTCTCACATGTATATAGCCACTTCTGTTTCTATGTTAATCTCGAGTCTCAAAAGTGCTTGATGCAACTTTTCTTTTAATACTCTTGTAGGTTGTTCAGGTGCTTATATGTGTTAGCAGGATGAACTCTTGGGCTGAAATAGTTCACAGCAAGCTTATTGGCATGTTAACAAACATGTTTTATGAAATACCGGAGATATCTTATAAAGATCTTTCAGCTATCCCTGAGTTTCTTATTCAGCAGGTTGATCTGATTGGAGGAATTGAATTAATATTTGTAGAGGTATGCTATCCATGGTTATAGTTCATGTAAAGTTGTCTGAGAGCATCATGTGGGAGCAACTTTTGTTTGACATCTTGTGCCTATTGCTAGGAGTTAAAGTTGTGCTGGGAGTCCATCACACGGGAATAACTTTTGCTTGGCATTTTGTGCCTAATGTACGTTTCAAGTGTATATTGTTTCTGGTACAAGCCAAACATTGGGTCAAACTATCTGTAGAATCTTTCTTTGAATCTGAGCAGGAGGATTAACAATGCTTTCCATTTATGTGCTATAAGTTGTAAAATGTGCAGAATCTCTGAAGAAATTTCATATTATTTGCTGGAATAGTCTAAAGTTGGGGGCTGGGGAGGGGGAGTTTTAATTTTTTAAATTAAAGTTGGAACAGGAAAATGATTTTTACCACATGCAGACTCTGTGAAATGATTCCATTGTTTCATGAGCTGTTTGCAAAAAATATTCTGGTCTGCAATCTCATTTGTGATTACTTGTATGTAGCACAAAGAGAAAGGTTTTGTTTAAAATAAGATCTTTCTACCAATGCAGTTAGTGCTTTCAAACTCGAGGGAAGAAAGAAGGAATCTGTACCTGGTGCTTTTTGATTATGCTTTGCATCAAATAAATGAGTCATGCATTGCTTGTGGAACGTCAGACTACAGTCATGATGAGGTCCAACCTGTTGCTATGCTGCTTATGCTCGCAGATGCACCTGAAGCTTTGCATATATCCGTAAAGCTTGGATTAGAAGGCATCTTGGAGCTTCTGCAACGCCCAATATCTAGTGCATTGTCCAAATATCCAAACTCTGACAGACTTTCAATGGTAATGCTAACTTCATTTCTTGCTTATTTTAATTGGCCATCAGACAAGATAATGTGTCATATGAAACATCTGAAAAAGCTTATCCAATCGTGATTCTTTGTGATGAACTGGTAAAAGATTGATGCTTCTCATTATATGCTGTTTGATGAGTAGTAATTTGGTTGTGCTTCTTGGTGACTAATCAACATATTTAATAGCCTAAACATACCTGCAAGGAAATTTGGGTCTCAGAGAAAGTAATTCTCTATATGGTCATAGAAGATTTTCTCATTGAGTTGCCAACTTTTTTTGGGTTTTGGGGGCGGGGGATTGTTAAGACTCGTCGAGGGGTGTATGATGAAGATTCATCCGTCTTCATTGTTCCTGTAGTCAAATTGGTTTCTAAAGCACTCCTATATTTACTTCTATGAATCCAGTACCCCCCAAACCAGGGTGATTATATGTTACGGATAAGGATTCTATACACTGTGCTTCTATTCTCTTTTCTTGGTTCAAGGAAGGAAAACCAAAAAGCTTATTTCACCCCTAGTTTCGGTCGACTTTGTTGTTAGCATACTTGTTCAAATTTCCTTACATTTGCTGTGTAAGTTTCGTGAGCTTAGTTAGTCTAAGATTCTATATTAATTCACGTAGTAATTTCCATTTTTCTATTTTTCGCCCGTCTTGTTTGTGTCCTTTTAGAGTTTTTCCACATGTTGTTTCATACACACAAACATGAGACGTGTTAATTAGCATGAGTTGATGTGAGTTGGATGTTACCATATAGTTACCTCAGTGATAATCTGTAGAAATAAATGCTTACAGAATGATAATTGAAAATGTTTAGACATTTGTGAGTTTGAGTTTTCAATTTTCACTTACAAATTTTCAATTGAGTTTGAGTAAGAAAAGGCTCTCACACACGTCTACCTGTGTTCTCTCTCCTACTAGAATTGTAGAGCAACCTTTTTGCGGTTCTCTTGCCGTATTTTATAATCGTGGTGTCTAGGTCAGCTTGCGCTCACCTTGGCGAATCTTACGAGATACTTACCACTTGTTAAGCATCACATGTCATTACATGAATCCCAACGTCAATTTGTCTACCCACGTCTGAGAGAACACAACAAACACAATTGTTATGGATGTAGGTACAATGGTCAAAGCATCCTAGAAGCTCAATTCTATCCAAGGACAAAGATGGGGGCTTTAGAAGTTTCAAAAAGGACACTAACAAGATCTCAAGCTACATAATTGCAAAACAAGGTTGTTGGGTTTGAAGTGCAAATAAAGAAGCCGTTAATTTTGGAGGAAGAGCCCAACGCTAAAGGAGATGAGTTGGCTAAGTGTTATAGCTTGTAAAAAGATTAATTGAGGTTCGTGTAAGATGATAACACACCAACGTTATCAAATTAGGAAATTGGAGAGCGTTAGAAAGAGGCTGTTCTACAATTCTTAGGAGGTAGGAGAGAAAAAAGCTTCATAGATGTTCTTGAGCATTTTCTTACTCAGGCTAGACAAGTAGATAGATGCATCCATTTGGGTGCTCCAAAACCTCATAAAATTGGGAAACTTTTTAGAGTGGATTTTCAAGCACTGGAGATGCTGATATAAATTGATAGCTATAGAAAAGCTGGGAAAATGGGGAAAATGGTGGCTGAGGTCTTTATTAAAAGACCAAGATATAGAGGTACACAAGAACTCAAGGAACTTACTAACTTTGATGTCAAATTTAAGAGGGATGGTAGAGGAGAATGGGGAAGGGCGGAAACTGTTTTTAAATTAATTTGGTTTCAATGACACAACACATGAGGCTGACGTGTAGGTCATCTAAAAAAGAGGTAGTTTCAAGTATTTTGGGTCTATTATCTTAGGAAATAGGGAGATTGCCGAGGATGTCACTCACTATATTGGTGCAGAGTCTATAAAATGGAGGCTCGCATCCGAGTCTTATGTGATAGGAAGGTGCCACCAAAATTTAAAGGCAAGTTCTTCAGAGTGGTGGTAGGATCAACTATTGTTATATGGGGCAGAGTGTTAACTAGTCAAGAACTCTCACGTTTAAAAAATGAAAGTGGTGGAGACGAGGATGCTGCGATGGATGTGTGGGCATACTAGGAGAGATTAAAATTAGAAACAATAATATTTGAGACAAGGTGGGTGTGGCTTCGGCGGAGGACAAATGTGGGAAACGAGGTTGGGATTCTTCGACATGTGATGAGGAGATGCATGGATGTCCCAGTGGCAAGGCGTGAGAAGTTGTCTACGGATGGTTTCAGGAATGGTAGAATAAGAAATATTGAGGTGAGGTGATTAGACAGAATGCAATTCAGCTTACCTAGGACATGACATTAGATAGGAGGTCATAGGGGACACTAATTAGGTAGAAGGAGTTAGTAGTTTTAGTATTACTCTTGTAGTATATTGTCCTTCAGGTTTCTGTTACTATCTGTTGTTTCTCGTACTTTGGCTATTGTATTATTTTGTCGTAGTATTGTTCTGTTACAATCTGATGTTTCTTGTACTTCCATTACTATTTGTTATTTTTTCTTGAGCCGAGAGGCTATCCAAAACAACCTCTCTATCTTTGAGGTGTAGGGGTAAGATCTACGTACACTCTACCCTCTCTAGACCCCACTTTGCGGGACTACACTAGGTATGTTGTTATTGGAACGTAAGGGGGCTAAACAATAGAGACAAAAGAAGGATTATAAAGAGTGTAATGCACAATTGGAAGGCAGATATCATATGCTTTCAGGAAACAAAATTAGAAGGGGATGTGAGAGATTGTTAAAGAAATCTGGGAAGGCAGATGGGTAAGATCTGCTTGTTTAGACGCTAGTGGCATTAGAGGGAGAACTTAAATTTAAGTGATATTCCACCCAACTAACAGAAAGATTATTAGAAGTCTGTAAGGCAATTTGTTTTCGTCCGTAAAAGCAATTTCTGGTTTGATGGAATGTTCTAATGGCGTTAGGTCATTCGATGGAATGTGAAGGCAATTTCTGGTTTGAAGCAGGTTTAATTATGGTAGTTTGGTGTAATGTAACTGCATTTGTGATTTGATGGAATCTTATGGCATTTGGTGATTGGGTGAAATGTAAAGTTACTGTGTTTTGAAGCAATATAGTGAATTTTCTTGCTTTATTATATCATGGTGGTTGTATCTTTACTTAGAACTTCTAATCTCCTTTACTTAGAACTTATAATTTAAATTGTAAAAAGTGACATGTTAAGTTGCTTAAAAATGGGTTAGAAAATTCACTACAATTTTATCAAGTTGCTTTATAAATGCAACTTCACAAATTGTTGCATAATTGCAATTTGGTACTAAATTGGACAATACATGCCCTTATACTATGCTTGTAGGTCCAAATATTATGCCCTTGGTTAAGTGCTGCGTGAAATAAAGAATATTTTGTCCAACAAAGTAACAACAGAGCATAATTGGGCCAAACTTTTAACGGAGGACAAATATGGTGAATATGTCATACTTTAGGGGCATTTTTGACCCTTCTCCAAGGCAAAAGTGCGATAATAGCTGATGTTGCATGGACTCTTAAGTTTTGCCGCCAAACCCGTTTCGACGCGAGATTGATGCGGGTGGGGGTGCTTTTTGTGTCTGAGATTCGGTCAAATGATTTCGGATACATCGACCAAAATAACACATTTGAGCGAAAAAATTAAGATTCGACCGGTGACTTACCTGGAAAAAGTTCGACAGGCGACTTCACCGGTGACTGTAAAGTTGACAAATAAATCCAATTTCTAGTTGTCGATGTCTTGGGGAAGAAAGAGACAGTTGTACTTCTGGAACCCAGCTAAGCCAAAGGAGCAAATTACAACTTGTTGACGTCCTTTGGAGGAAGAAACAGAGATCTTGACGTCTTGGGAAAGAAAGAGATAACGTCGGTGTCTTTATATTCTTTATTCCTTAGAATATAAAAAGAATCAATATATATATATGTATATATATATATTTATACATACATACATATCTGTATCTATATCTATCTATCTATATATATATATATAATGTCGGTTGTCTTTATATTTCTTTTTCTTTAGAATATAACAACATACCCAGTGTATTCCTACGAACTGGGGTCTGGGAAAGTAGAGTGTACTCAAATAGTGGTGAGGTAGAGAGCCTGTTTTCGATAGACCTCCGACTCAAGACAAAACAATCTAGAAAAAGTGACCTTATAATAGAGCAAGAAACAACAGGAAGTACCCAAAAACAATAGATAATAACAGAAACAAGACTGCCACAAAGTAATACTACAATATATCTACTCGAAACACACAAGCATCACCACACTCCAAAAACAAACCACCACAAGCGTAGCATTACGACTACTAGTGCAGACCACAATACAAAGCATTTCTACCTACTAGCAAGGACACACTTTTTCCTACTAATCATTTACCCTAATTCGCATCCTCCACACCTTCCTATTTTGGGTCATTTCCTTTGGAAGCTGTAACTACTCCATGTCCTATCTAATTACCTCCTCTTAATATTTATTTGGTCTACCCGTACCTCTTCTGAATTATCCATAGCCAACCTCTCTCACTTCTGCACTGGGGCATTTATGCTCCGTCTTGTCACATGGCCGAACCATTTCAACCTCCCCTCTCGCATGTTATCCTCCACTGAAGTCACTCCTACTTTGTCTTGGACAACCTTATTCTTGATCTTATCTCTCTTGGTAAACCAACACATCCATCGGAACATCCCCATCTCTGGAACCTTCATCCTTTGCATGTGAGAGTTCTTGACTGACTAATACTCTGACCCATACAACATCGCAGGTCTAACTACCACTTTGCAGAACTTAGCTTTATTTTTAGGAGGCACCTTCGTATCACACAATACTCCTGACGCGGGCCTCCATTTCATCCACCCGAACCAATATGGTGAGCGACATTCTTGTTAATCTCTCTATTACCATAGATAATAGACCCAAGGTACTTAAAGCTGCTACTCTTTCTAATGGCCTGAGTACTAAGCCTTACTACCATGTCAGCATCATGTGTCACCTCACTAAACTTGCACTCCAAATATTCTGTCTTGGCCCTGCTTAGCCTGAACCTTTTAGACTCCAGAGTCTGTCTCCAAACCTTCAACTTAGCATTCATACCTTCACGGATCTTGTCAATTACGACTATATCATACGCCAAGGCACCTCATCTTGAATTTGTTGCGTTAAAACATCCATCATCAAGACAAAACAAAAAGGGCTAAGGGTTGAACCCTGGTGCAAGCCCATCAATTCGAGGAAATGCTCCGCGTCCCCCCGATAGTTCTTACTCGAGTCTTGGCTCCATTATAGATGTCTTTAATCGATCTAGAGTATGCCCTAGGCACACCTCTAGCCTCCAAGCACCTTTAAAGAACCACTATAGGGACTTTGTCGTATGCCTTTTCTAGATCGATGAACACTATGTGTAAGTCCTTCCTCTCCCTATATTGCTCCACCAGCTTCCTTACGAGATGCATGACTTTTGTAGTCGAGCGTCCCGACATGAATCGAACTAATTCTCGAAAATAGTCACGATCCTCTTCATCCTTAAATCCACCTCCTTTTCCCAAACTTTCATAGTGTGACTTAATAACCCTATAGTTGTTGCAATTCTGAGTGTCACTTTTGTTTTTGTAAAAAGGAATTATCGTACTCCATTTCCAAGCTTCGGGCATCTTCGCCGTTCCGAAAATGACATTAAACAACTCGGTCATCCACGCAATACCGACCCAATCTGTGCTTTTCCAAAACTCCACCGAAATCTTATCCGGGCTAATCGCTCTAGCCTTTGTATTTGACGTTAACACCCTTAATCTCTTCAACCTCTATATGCCTACAATAGTCTAGGTCTTGATGCCTCTCCAGATGCACCATATCTCCCAGCACAATGCTTTTGTCCGCACCTTCGTTCAAGAGTTTATGGATGTAAGATTGTCATCGCCTCCTAATGAGCGTCTCCTCCACCAATACTTTGGCTTCTTCATTCTTGATGCACTTCACTTGGTAAGTCCCCAAAAACTCCTCTCTCTAGCCTTAGCTAGCTTGTATAACTTCTCATCTCCACCTTTGTCCTCTAAATCTGCATATAGGCTTTCGAAGGATGTTGTTTTAGCCGAAGTAACTGCTAACTTAACTTCTTTCCTTGCTAACTTATACACTTCCATATTCCTCCGCTTCTCCCCCTCATCCTTACTTTCTACCCATGTCGTATAAGCCCCCTTCTTAGCCTCCATCTTCCTTTTAACTTCTCCATTCCACCACCAGTCCCCTCGATGCTTTCCAAATTGACCTCTCGAGCCATCTCCCTGATGCAACTAGTATCCCACATATTGTCCGCATCCCCTCTACTTTCCCAAGCCCCTCATAGCAATCGACATTTCCCCTATCTCCAAGGCACTGGCCATAGTCAAGCTACCCCAGATCATCTACACCGCTCTTTTTTCTGTCCTTCTTGATCTCCAAATCTATCACCAAAAGCTTATGTTGGGTTGAAAGATTCTCACTTGGTAATGACCTTACAATCTTTACTAAGAAAGTTAAAAACAAAAAGATGTCCAAAAGTTAAGAAAGAAAATAACGTTTAACAGATCTGATGTCCAAAAGCTGCTGGACATAATAGATTTGTCTTTTGAAAAGCAAGTTATTATTCTTTGTCAAAAAACAGAAGAGCATTTCATTACTCGGACACCACACAATTGTTGGCCATGAAATAGACCAATCAAAAATAAAATCCAATTGGCAAAATCAGCACCTGAGAAAAGTTTGTTAGTTTTTTCTGCCTTTAGACAAAGGTGGCACAAGAGATGATAAGAAAATTGTACTAGAAGGAAGAGAGTGGGAGAGTAAATAGTGTTCTATTTACCACATGCCAATCGGCCCCAGTGTTGCCAGTAGTAAGACTGAGTTTGTATATAAAAAGAATCAATATATATAGTAAAATAATATTTGTTTATATAGTACTGCTAATTGAAAAATTATTTTTGTATAGAATATCTTTATAACTCTATATTTATAATATTTTATGTTTTTAGCCAAATCTTCGCACCGTATCCATACTCGAATTCACATCTTCGAATCTTAAAATTTAAATTTTGACGAATCTGACTCTCAGATCCGCACCCATCCCGGATACCCACACCCGTCTCGGAATACCCACACCCTATGTTGCTCGGACTCGGCTGTTTTGCCGCTGAACCCGTCTCGACACGAGACTGAGGCGGGGACGGCTGCTCCGCCATCTCCGATTCGGTCAAACGATTTCGGAGACGTTGACCAAACTAATGAAGAAATTTGAGGGGAAACATCGAATAATTAACCGGCGACTTACCTGAAAAAATCCCGACCAACGACCACCGGAATAGAGATGACGTTGTCGATGTGCCGTCGCCGTCGATGGAAATCATCGTCGTAGTCGTCGTACCACCTCAGTCGTCATCAGTCATCCGTTTATCCCACCTCAGTCGTCGGCGGTGTTGGGCACAGTGATAGGTTTTAATTTTTTTGGGTCAAAGTGACGGGTTTTATTTATTTGTGTTGTTAATAACATATATTAATAATATTTATTTATTATTTATATTAACAATAATTATTTTTAATAAAAAGTAAAACACGTGTATACTTTCTTTGACAGAGTTTTATTTGTTTGTGTTGGTAAGAACATATATTAATATTTATATTAACAACAGATACTAGTATTATTTTTAATAAAAAAGTAAAACATGTGTATACTTATTCAGTATACTTACTTTGACAACATTAGTTTAAATTTTTAATTATACTTATTTTTTATTTTTTTGGTAAATAAATGTGAATTATAATTTTGAAAAAAGTTTCTAATACAAATACTATTCCTAATACTTAATTTTTTTTAGCCGAATCCCCGCACCCGTATCCACACTCAGATTCACACCCCCGAATCTTAAAATTTATATTTTGACGAATCCATCTCTCGGATCCGCACTCGTCTCGGATACCCGCACCCGAGTCCGAGCAACTTAGATAACGGTATTCAGACTTTTTTGTTTGGACTTCTTAATGCTCATGCTAAACTGAGCCAATAAACTATACATAATTTTAAGGCATAAATGAAAATCTCTTTAGATTGTGAGGCGTCTCTGAATCTTTCATTTTCTTTGCACTTAGAGTGTATAAATTTCCTTTGTCAACTTAGTAAAGAATTAAAGGCTGTTATAACTATTATCTTCTGCATGTATTGGTGTACTAGGTGTGATATGACCCGTGTTAGCACGAACCCAACATGAAGAACATTTTTAAGTTAACTATTGTGACATGATACTTTTTACGTAATTTTCAAATAATTTATGTTACATCCTCTGTCTCAATTTCTGTGGTATTGACACAATTTGAGAGTTAACTAAATTTTTTACATATTTTTTTAAATATTTTAAATTATTAATTATTGTGATTTATAATACTTTTTCTTTTGTTCCAATTTATGTGGCAGTAATAAAATTTAGAGAGTCAACTAAATTTTTTTCATGTCTTTTTAATTATTTTAAGTTGTTAATTATTATGATTTATAATACTTTTACATGATTCTCAAATATTATCAGATTAAAAAGAAAAGTAAAATAAACAGATATAAAAGGAAATATCTAAGCAGGCAACACAAGCAAACATCTCGATTTGCTGCCTGCTTATCATCCTTTATATGTGAGGTAATAAATCACAAGTGTCAATTTAAGTGGCACAATGCTTAGATGGCCATAATAATTAATTAGGGGTGATATAGTAAATTCACGGTTGAAGTAGCGAAACAGACATGTCTTAAATAACGTACAACAACTAATTAGAAGTGATATAACAAAATTACTATAAAAATGTGAAAAAAAAATTAAGTGGGCCTGATCTAAGACGTTAAGTTAGTTTATCTTTTTATGTCTATTTTGTCTTTTTTTATTAAATATTATTAATTTTTTAATACTTAGATGACTTATAATAATTAATTAGGGGTGATATTTAGTAAAATCAAGGTTAAAGCAGCTGAAGTGGACATGTGATAAATATCTATTTTTCTTTTTTTAATTCAAAATTATTAATTTTCTAATACATAAATGACTTATAATAATTAATCAGGGGCGATATAGTAAAATTACGGTTGAAGCAGCTGACAAGCATGTCGAAACCGCTGCTTCTATAATATTGAATACCTACATAGTTCCTCCTTGCTTCCATTCACGATAATTGTACATGAATTTTTTAAAGAATTATTTCTTCTTTCCTTGTGGTAGTCTGACCTTTGCTTCTTTTGCAGCTCTTGGGGAAAATTGTCGAGTATTTTGAGATGCTTATAAAGTCATTTACACATCTTGATAAAGAATTTGCTCATATGAGGCAGATAACTAAATCATGCAAATCTCTGGAAAGTATTGATGGAGCCTATGGAAACAGTTTTGGCATGAAAGCGAAGCTCGCTTGGGCCACCTTACATTCTCTTCTTCATTCTGAAAGAACTCCGTGTCGTCACAATGGTTATCTATGGTTGGGGGATTTGATCATCACGGAGATTGTTGAGGAAGGGGATGCTAGTATATGGTCAAGCATCAGAAGTTTGCAGGAGAAAATTTCTCGAGCCAGTGTTATCGACTATTCACCTGATTTAGATGTCCCATTATCCATATGGCTCATGTGTGGGCTAATAAAATCGAAAAATAACCTCATTAGATGGGGCTTTTTATATGTTTTGGAGAGGCTTCTTATGCGCTGCAAGTTCTTATTAGATGAAAGTGAAGTCCAACACACAATTAGTGGTGAAACGATTGGAGATCTGCATAATAAAAGTCGTCTCGAGAAAGCAAATGCAGTCATTGACATCATGAACAGTGCTTTGTCCCTGATGGCCCAGATAAATGAAACCGACCGCATGAATATATTAAAGGTGATTTCTTCTGTCCTTTTCTGATTTAAAAAAAAGAACATAAAGGGAGTAAGAAAAAAAGAGGAAAGTAATTCAATCTTGAGACGCTACAGACATGGAGGTCCTAAGAGGACATAAATTGTAGATCTTGAGTTAGATGACACTTGCCCTTTTGTGCCTTGTTATTTGATCATTACTGGTGTATATGTTTGAACTACATTTGCATGTATCTGCAATGCGTTTCAGTTCTCTCTGTTGAGGAGAGCAGTAATCATACTTTTTTAGGAAGGATAAGTATTTTGTTCCCATCACTTGAAAAGAGAAATTTAAACCTTATTCACAACAATACTCTGGGTAACTATGCTCTATGGACTTCATTGTCATGATATTACCATTGCAAGTCCAGCCTATTTTGTTGTCTGTTGCTTAGGGGTTGCACTTCCCATAGGGTGATGATCTTACAAAATGCTAATTTACTTATCAATCGGGATATAAGGGATGGTTAGTGGATTCTACTGTTAACTTATTTACCCCAATTATCTTCCTGCTGCTTATTACCCGTGTCATTGATAGTCAGTATCCGTGTCTCACTTCAAATTGCTGTTAACCTTTCAACAGATGTGTGAAATTCTTTTTTCTCAACTGTGCCTAAAAGTCCTCCCTTCAACTGTTACATCTATGGATGATCCTACAACCTGCATCAAAGATGTTAGCTGGAATAAGAAGCTTGGTCCAGGAGAAAGCTTACCTCGACAGGAGAGCTTTGGCTGGGAGGAACACATTGAAGATACTTACCACAAACTCAAAAGAAACAAGGTTCCTCCAAAACCAGAAACTGCATCCATGGCGGCGCTGCTTCTCCATGGACAGGCCATTGTTCCTATGCAATTGGTTGCACGTGTTCCTGCTGCTTTATTTTATTGGCCGCTAATCCAACTTGCTGGTGCCGCGACTGATAATATTGCATTAGGTGTTTCTGTTGGAAGCAAAGGAAGAGGAAATGTTCCTGGCTCCACCTCTGATATACGAGCCACTCTTCTCCTGCTTTTAATTGGTAAATGCACAGCAGATCCTGCGGCTTTTAAAGAAGTTGGTGGGGAGGAATTCTTTAGGTGATTTCTCGATATAGTTTCTCTCCAATTAAGTATATTTTAGTTAATTTAGAAGTTGTTAAGTATCCCACATCGGAAAAGGGATGGGTATTTGGTCTCCTTATATGGACTTGGGCAATCCTCCCCTCATGAGCTAGCTTTTGAGGTTGAGTTAGGCCCAAGATCCATTCTTTACATGGTATCAGAGCCTGACCCATCCCAAATCTTTGTTCACCGATGTTGGGCCCCCATATTATATTGTCCACTCTCTAGCTAGCGAGGCCTGGGTATGAGGGGGAGTGTTAAGTAACCCACATCGAAAAAGGATGAGTAATTGGTCTTCTTATATGGACTTGGGCAATCCTCCCTCGTGAGCTAGCTTTTGAGGTTGAGTTAGGCCCAAGATCCATTCTTTACAGAAGTTAATAATCAATTCTGCACATATGGGTATTTTGCAGAGAGTTGTTGGATGATACAGACTCAAGAGTGGCATATTACTCTTCAATGTTTCTTCTGAAGGCAAGTTTCATGTTGTTTTCCTGATATTTGGCAATGATAAGTTCCACTATAATATGAATTAATCTTAAATTGGCATTTTGCAGAGGATGATGACAGAGGAACCGGAAAACTACCAACGCATGCTGCATAACCTTGTTTCTAGAGCTCAGCAGGTGTGGTCCCCCACCTTTTTGCAACTTCTTTGTTAGAAAATTTATGGGACTGGTGGACGATAAATAGTTACTATGTGTTATTTGTCCTCCCTGTTCTACCTACAAAAGTTGTCTGCATGATGATAAATACCAGTATCTTGTAAGAGTTTGTTTCCAGAGCCTCATCATGGCATATTCTGGTTCTATCATTGGCTTTGGTGAAATACATTCCGTAGTTGCATCCACTGGCAAACTCCACTTTGTCTTGAATTGCTGGTTCTTGATGTTAGTTGGACCATGTTGTTTCTGGTAGCTGATATCTGTAGGTTTGATGTTTGCACTAGACATTTTTTACAGTGATGTATCCCTGAAACTCTGAGATGCCTGGGTTAGACACTTGTGTCTGCTATATGAAAGCATGACTGTTGGGAAAATTGCTGACTTACAGTGTCATGATTCATAGGGCCATTTCATAAGAAGCAGCAATTTTCAGCTAAATCTGCTGAGCTGTGATATATTAGTATAATAACTAAATGCAAATGGTACGTTGCGTGTACAACTAATCTAGTTCTATAGAGATCTTGTTTAAATTGGATTTATATTCATTTGCTAAAGCTGTCTTCATGATAGTATCACACATTATAGGATTACCCCTGGGCTGTGCTGGATCATGTAAAATCTATAGGCTTTATGATTTTACTGATTACAGGGTTTGGATTGTAATAACTGTTTCCCATTTGGGTTTATGCTGTTCTATGCAGAGTAACAATGAAAAACTCCTGGAGAATCCTTACCTTCAAATGCGAGGGTTACTTCATCTGTCAAATGAATGACATACCAAATGATCCCTTGCTCTGCTTTATGAAATTGCTATTTGAAGAATCTTGATGTTCGCTGCTTCTGACAAGCATGGAGCCCAAACTGCAGCGAAAAGTATCGAAAAATATTCCAAGTTGTGAGCCCAAGCAGGATTTTATCGTGAAATGGTTGAAAGTGTGCATTGCTGTGGGTGTTTAACCAAAGAATAGTACTCTCTGAAACCTGGATGCCAAGTTGCTGTACAGGGGTGGCTCGCTTATTTACAGTTCAGCTGCTTCTCATATGTCATCTCATGGAGTTCCTCTGAAGTGCAATGATGGAAGTTCGTTTCCATTAATTTTATTGGCATTTTTTTCACGGATGTGAGAATCTTCTGATGATTTTTTTCTGAAGCCGCTTGTTCATCTAATGAGTAAGGCAAGCCAAATAGTCCAGAATTAGCCAACACATGGAAGCCTGAGGATACACTTCGACCTTATTGTTAGTGTCAGATTGGGTTACCGCA
Organism: Capsicum pubescens; assembly: GCA_030864215.1. Classification (NCBI taxonomy): domain Eukaryota; kingdom Viridiplantae; phylum Streptophyta; class Magnoliopsida; order Solanales; family Solanaceae; genus Capsicum; species Capsicum pubescens. Next base: position 163,958,161 of record CM061543.1, on the reverse strand, counting down.
CAATCTTCAGGTATTAAATCTATCTTCTTTACAACATTGACTTTTCGGTGTAAATATCTCACCACATAAATATATATATTCAGTGGACTCAATATACTCTCTTTCTTTTGTGAGTTAATTTATTCAAGAGTTTAGGTTCCTGTGGGAAAGTGCATTCTTACCTTGTGAAGAAAAGATTAGTTTGCTTAAAATTGTTCTTGCGCTATATATTTACACCGTGTCTGACTATTGCTATGTTTGCTCGTCATTTGAAAGCAGGTACTGGTTCGAATGAATATCAACAGCATCAGAACTTTTGTACAGGATAACATTATCCAATTGGCATCCATCTTTTTGTCTTATTTGGGAATGGTGCTTTATGGAGTTCATAAATTCATCTAGGTCTTCCATGCTCCATGGATGACAAATTTTAAATCTGGAACCTGCACGTAGGAGAATCACAAGCTTGGACGGTTTTCAGGTTTACAATGTTTTGTGACATCAAACATGACGGGGTAAATATTCTTATTCTTTTATTTTATTTATCGTAGATTTGTACATGTGTGCAATCTTCTTTTTCCTTTCTGGGTCCTCAAAAGGAAATAATAGATCCTTGGTGGGGAACCATCTTTTTGATAGATGTAAAGAGATGCTGACTGAACATCCATTTAACGTGTAAACTATTAGATAATGCAAGTCCTTTATTTGATTTTTCCATCAAACCAAAGTAAGGAAAATTTTCGGATGAGTTCAAATATATTGGCATGTTGCGATGATTCTCCAGTTTATGCTTCAAATTTGTATAAATAGGTTGTTACTTTAATCAAAGTTCTTGTTGAAAAACATCAAACTTGTTTCCCATGTAGATGCTGTTGGAATAGTGATAATATAAACAAAGCAATTTCCAGTTTCTAACATATGATTACAGATTTTAGTACTTGTATATAATATAGAAAATACATAATTACAGATTAATATTTGCATAGTATAGACAACACATAATCACTAATTTTAATACAAACATAAAATTGCTGCTTCTCTTGCAGTGTGACCGTGAATGTGAATAGTCTTCAAGCATGATCGAAAATCGTCCATGCGATCATTCTTCAGTTTCATGATTTTTGTTGTGTAATTCGAATAATATTGGAATTTATGAAATTCGCGTGTAAATTTCTATGGGAAAACATTCAAGGAACTTGTGAATAAGATAGTGACAAGTTTTAGGGGGGTTAAGAGTCCTCTTCTGAACTTGCTAGGTTTTTATTTTTCCCCAAGAAAATGGATTTCATTTAATTTCTAATTAAGCAGGACCACAAAATTTTAATTATTGAGTCTTTCTATTGCAAAATTAAATTAAAATATTTTAACTAAATTAAAATATTTTAACTATTCCTGCCATAGGAAATTAAGAATTATCTCACTAAAATGTTATATTTGTACTCTGTCCAATTTAGAAAATTTTCTATTAAATCATTTTTATTTGTCCATGTTGAGATTGATATACTAATAAATTATATTGCATTAAATTATTAACAATTTAATTTATAGATTACTTCCTTTAGACTTTGGTTGAACTTATTTCATGTGTCAAATATTAAATTTTCAATTGCAGGATTTACACAATTTATAAAAAAAGTTTATCATCAATCTCAAGATCGAAACATGGATTTCATCGACTAGCTATTACTCCGTCATCATTATCCTATTTATCAATAAGTTAAAACAATAAAGAATATACACAATTAATGATATTTATATCAAGATTTAAAAATATTAGTACTCAACTAAGAATTATTTTATTAAGTTAGTATAATATACTAATCTCTACATGATCTGTTCAATACATTCGAGATGTACTAGCATACTTTGATCTTGATCGTGCAATCTAAGTTACAATGAAGTAGCATATTTTTATGTTGATTGTGCAATTTAAGTCACAATGAAGGACTATCGTCAATGCAACCAACACAATTAGCTGGAACTGTACTGTTTTCATAATCATGCTAAATTATATTTAATATTGTGCTATAATTATATTGATGGCTTGCCCAATTATCATGAACATAAACTTTATACTTAAAAGAATTGATGATTTAATGAGGTAACATTATATACAACAAATCATCTACTCCCTTCATCCCATTTTATGTGTCGCTCTTTCCTTTTTGATTCGTCCCAAAAATAATGTCATTTTTTTTTATTTGGAAACTATTTAAAAACACAATTCTACCTTTATCGTTGCTGGTCCCACTTATAAGATTTCATTTACTTAAAAATAGTAGCACTGTATTTTTTAATAAAGAATAATTTGGTAAATTTTTTAAACTCTTTCCTTATTTCTTAAACTTCGGTCAAAGTATGCCACATAAAATAAGATGAGGAAGTACTACATAAGTAAACAGACAAATTGACAAATATATGTTCTATTTAAATATCTATTAAAATTGAATAAATAGTTATTGTATAAATATCTAAACATATGGTTAATAATATACCTCTCTAACAATTTTTTACTTAGACTTTTAGCCATGACAATTTGTAAAATATAATGTCTACACACAGTAGTATATGCTCCTACAATCTCACACTGAAATTCTTAACCACGCATCTACAACTTTCACATACATTCACTTTACATGACTTATCGAATGCTTTCGTCAATACCCCTTCGCAAAATGATCTTGCCAAGTTATTTTCTGATACAATTTCGTTTAGTAGTGCTTTGTCCTAATTAATCGATTCTGTACTAAGATCTTTAAGGATCCTATCATGAAAATTTCTTAAGAGTTCACACCAAATCAATCTTCGTTACTATTCTCTTGTTCTGACTAAGTACTACTAGTATAGTCTCACTATCATGTTTTTAAATCTCAGTATTATTTTTAGTACCTTTTATTATTGATATATTAACAACCTATTAATATAATGTTTTTTGCGCAACATCATTCTCACTACTTTGAGGCAGTGCATTTTCTTACATCTGTTGATGTTCTTCCACTACATAAATACAGTGGAATGTCAATTCGGACTTGTCAATTAGATGTTCTTAAACTTCAGAATATTTAGATCACTCGTTTTTTATTTTTTTATTCTATTCCTTTGAAAAAAGTTTATTTCTAGAAACACGATTAATGTTCATCTTTAGAAATTTGACATTTGTGTTGATAATTATTTTCTTTAGGAATGTAAAATAAAGAGAAAATGATCAAATTTACCTTTTTACTTTGAAAAATCGACTAAATATACTCTTCGTCATATTTTACGGTCAAATTTATACTCGTTATTATATTTTAGGATCAAATTTACCCCTATACTTTGAAAAATTGACTAAAATATACCCTTCATCATATTTTAGGATTAAATTTACCCTCGATGTCATACTTTGGGGCTATATTTATCCTCATTTTTAAGAAACTTTTCACCCGTACCCTTCATTTAATAGAAAAGACCAAATCACCATTAAATTGCTCATTTCTTAAAAATAAATCACACCCGAATCTAATCCGCCCGATCTTACCCATAAAAAATACACAAACAAATATACCCCTCCCTCAATTTTGTTGGTTGAATTTTCCAACAAATAAAAATACTTCTCTTTCAATGTGCAACACTGGTAGGTTGTTCACAAATGAACAAAAAGTAAAATGAATGGGATAACGTAGAAGTATGAAACTAGAGAAAATGTCTATTACAAACTCTGCTCCTGTTCAGTTATGTTCTAATTTCAAAATTTGATATGCAATTCTGTGTGCATTTAGATTCTAAAATATGTGGATAAGTTTTCTGGAAAAATGATATGATTAAAAGTTTGTCCAGATCAAAATTGCATATAAAGACATGAATGAAGAGATGTCACGATTGACAAATAGAGAGACCTCTTAAATCAATCATCCAGAGAAATATCCAGTGGGCCTAATATATTGCATTTGACTATCAAGTGCCATTTTACACGAGCTCTGCATTGATGTAGGTCCTTGAACTGAGAGAGGGGTATATTTCCTTATGTATGCACTGATGCAGATTAATTTTTCATGAGCTATGCACTGAATATTCAGTGGCTTAATCTCATTAGCAAAATTTGACCAACAGAACTGAAAGAGGGTATATTTATTGGTGTATCTTTTATGGACCGAGTCGGGCAGATTAGATTAGGGTGTGAATTATTTTAGAAAATGAGCAATTTAACGTTGATTTGAACTTTTCTGTTAAAAGAAGGGTACAAATGAAAAGTTTCTTAGCAATGGGGGTAAATATGACATCAAAGTATAATATTGAGGGTAAATTTGACCCCAAAGTATGATGAAGGATATATTTAACAAAATTTTCAAAGCAGTAGGGTAAATTTGACCCCAAAGTATAACTTCAAAGGTATTTGGCCCAAAGTATTACAAATAGTATATTTAGCCAATTTTTTTAAAGTGAACCTTTTCCCTAAAATAAATATCATCATTTCAATTCCTCCGGTTATCGAACAAATACACACACATTCGTTCTTAATTTCATCTTATCTATTTTTTTTCTTTCAGCACTTGTGCTAGACAACTTCATATCTGAACATGTCATAGATTGGACTTCACAGTTTTGTAAGTGTCAACCTATCCATAGTTCTATAAGGAGTCCAAAGTCTAAAGAGAATTTTTTTGAATAAAGAATGTCAAAATGACCACTGAAATTTGAACTAGACCAAAAGAAAAACGTCCATACTCAAATATTTTGCTCAAATTGTGGGCTCCAGTGTCCTGTCAGTTCAAGAAAATCATTGAAACAAAAAACAATCTTCTTAGAACTCTTTATCTTTATTGAAAATTGTTAGCACCTAAACTTGTGGTCAGAATCATCTATATGCTTTAGCTATTCGTCAGGAATTGAAAACATCTCCAGAGGTAGTTACGGGTTTTCTCTATCGACGTCTACTTTTTTACTTGACTATACAAATACTTTATCTTTTGTAACCCCCAATGTTGCTACGAAGTTCAGAATTAGTCTCAAACAACTCATTGAGCCTTTTGCTATTTCTACTCCTATTGGTGAGTTTTTAACAGCTAGGTGAGTCTATAGAAACTGCACAGTATCAGTTACTCACATAGACACCACAACCGACCTAGTTGACCTAGATAAGATCAATTTTGATGTTATTCTAGACATAGATTGATTATATTCTTGTTATGCTTTAGTTGATAATAGAACTAGAGTCGTGAAATTCTAGTTTCATAATAAACTAGTCTTAATGTGGAAAGGAAGTCCAATTGTGTCAAAAGGCAAGTTTATTTCATACATTAAGTCCAGAATCTTCCCTTTGCTGCTATGGGGACACCCTCCCGTTCTAGGACTGGTTCATTAGGAAACATAAGGTGATTTTCATAGTTCTATAATTCATAGAAGCATAACAAGAATGAAGTTAATCCATCCCCAGAATGAAATCAAAATCTACCGTATCAAGTTTTATCAAATCTATTATATGCAATGATCCTCCAGGTCATTTTTTTTCATTTTCATGCATTTTTTGCATTTAGAGTTTTTTCTATAGGTGCCTCAAGTCAATTATGACTTATTGGGAGTTATCGGTCAGTTCATATGGTTTTAGAGCTATTTTCCTGTTAGGAGCTTCTAAAGTTAAGAAATGGGTCTTCGCTAAAACATCAGGTGAATGTCCTTGGATTCCATTTTAGATAGTCTCAACAGCTCAAGAACATCAATTTTAGGCTAGGGAAACTATTGGTCCGAGCCTGAGGCTTCTGAACTCATTTTGGGCTATTCAATGAAATTTGAAAAAAATGGCTCCTTAGGTTGTGGGCTCTAGTTTTTATCAAAATGACCTTGGATGGAAATTTTATGATGCTATTGAGTCTGGAATATCAAATTTGGTACAGTAGCATAGTTCATTTACATTCACGGGGCTCCGAACCAATCTCTACCACCTGGTTGAAGTCCATTAAGACTAGCTAAACTTGGCTGGTGCCAAGTATCTGGTGTAGCTGCTTAAGCAATGACCGTTTTTGCAGCCCTGGACCTCTTTAGTATAGTTGACTAGCCTTGGCCTAGCCACTTTGGCAGTGTGACGACCCGAGAATACCCCTAGTCATAACACGGTGCCCAGAGTCACAAGTAACCTCAAGCTAACTCATTGTCTGGAATGATGCTAAGAACACTGAAAATAACTAATATGAAAACACTATGCAGAAGCTGGACTGAATGATGAAATACATATCCAAAAAAAACACTCACTGTAAGTCTGAAAGCCTCTACTAAGATGAGTTTCTCGGAGAAGCCCCCAACTAACTCCAGTTATTTGAAAATTGAGAATAACAAAGACAATGAAATTCCCATACTAGCCCTCGTATGATGAGGACTCACCAAATTATTATTGTTAATATGGTAGGAGATCATACTATGCGCGATCCGTATGCTGAGTGTCAGAACCTATATTATGAGAAATATAACGCCAAAATTATGTGATTAGTACTTTGAATGTACTAAGTATGTGAGACAGAACATAATTGATATAAGTTAACATGGTATGTGCGACATTATACTAATGAAAGGCTAAGTAATGAACGTGTGCAGTATAATGAACTTGATAACTGAATATAAGGTTAAGGAAGAATCTAAATCTATACCGTAGATTGTGGACTGTGGGAGATACTAATAACTGACATACTCTAATTTAAGCTAACCAAGGTCCAACCTGTAACCCCGGCGGGAAGGGTGTTCAGTACATTGCCAAGGGTATGCACATTGATTGGCGTGGATCCACTAAACCAATGTCCAAAAAGACTATGATGCCAATCCTAGTCTGAAGGATGACCTTAAGAACCAATGGTTGTGTTGTAGTTCTAGGAATTAGGGTCTTTTACTAGAGGTCTCAACCTAACTTACGGATGAGCCTTCACCCCTGCGTTCACTCGGTGCTCAGTACTACTCCTAACTAAATAACACTATAACTACAATTCTCAGTGCTGATAATAATCTAAAGACTAAAAATAAATACACTATCTGAAAACATTCAAAGCATGTAAATTGGGGGATATATTACCAAAAAGTGTATGTATGAGATCCTTGATTTTAAAGTGTTTATAATCGGACATATCTGAAGAATGCAACTACTATGTCAATTTTATAAACTGAAAATGGATTTAAAGATTTTAATGACTTAAGCCCAAGAATAATGGATTTCACACTATAACTAGGGTTTCTGATCATGGCCGTGTAATAATCCTGAAATTCATGATAAAACATAGATTATAACTTAATGACACCAAGGAGCTGAGATATCAATGACTTTACCAATATCCATAAACTCTAAACTGGGAAGAAGGAACTGAACAAGAGAATTGGGTTAACTTTAGGACTTAATGGGTGAAAGGGGATCCATTGATAAAATCCCGCATACCTGGAAATGAGAGTGTTGAAGAATTCTTCAGAATTGTTATCCTGAATAAGATCAAGACTAGCTCTTCCTTAGGAATAAAAATAACCTTTTTTCTTTGTTTGGGACTATGTGTCAGATGTTTTTCTGAGTAATGAGGGCTTAGGGTAAATATTAATTGATGTTGGGTGTATTTATGCATTCTAGTGTCACTATTCTATTATTTTTAGCCTTGTTTTGCGGATGATTCGTATGCTATATGGGTTGATAATGAGATATATGTGCATCTAAGTGTTAAAGTACATGTTTACAATGTTCAAAGTGAATTCCAAACAAGTTTGTTCTTAAATGAGTTATTTAGAGTTCAATCGTGGAAACTAGCGTTACTAGCTTGAGCTAGGTACTTGTCTAGTTGATACTGTTGGATTCTAATGTATTTTATGTGTTCCAAATGGTTTTAATGTGTAATTATGAGTGGAATAACTTGTTGGTAATGTGAAAGGTTCAATTTGATTAAGTTAAGAGTCGGAACATAAAGATAAAGATCAATGAGAATTAGCCTAGTCTTAGCTCTTGTTTTGATTCATCGTCATGGATATTGTGTCGTGATTATCTCTAATTCGTGGTATATGATTATGTAGAAAGCTTTTTAAGCAGAATGTGATGATATTTTGATGTTGAATAAGCTGAAATTTAAAGGGAAACAACACCACAAGACAAGAGATGGAAGGAGGCACTCAACACTTAGCCATAATTTTGGAAGCAACTACCAGAGGGACTATATAGATAAGCCCGCGGATCCTTGGCTGTAGAGGTTCTATACCTATGACGGATCTTTGGCCAAAGCGGGGGTCAACCCAGGGCAACACCCTCTCTACTCCCTTGCTCACAAATTGTTGAAATCCAACTTCTACATGGCTTTGGCTTACTCTTGTGCTATAAATACTTCATTGTACACATTTTTACACACTTTTGGACGTCCTTGGATACTCAGGGAGTCTTCAATACACATAATTAGGGTTCATATTATTTTACTTTAATTTATTTTATGGTTTGTATCATCAATCCAAGTAATTGGATGATGAATATTTCCATTAAGGGCTAAACTCCCTTTCCGGGGTTAAGGCCAAAATCATGAATACTTTTGTTTTGAATTAAATTTGTTGATTTGCTTATCATTATGGTTGTGTGTTTATCCTTGTTTTAACTATTTTAAGGATTAACTACCCTTAGAATATATTCATTGTTGACCTTGTGATCTCGGGAGGGGGAATATGAAGAAAGAACATGGGGACAAGCAAGGTAAGGTTCATAGTCTTTTATGAAATAAAGATTTTGAATTAGCATCTAGGACAGGGATGTACCTAGAAGCCTGACTTGATTCAAACGTAGGATGATAGATTTAAGCACTTAATTAGATTATTACATCCCCTCTCAACGATGTAGTTGTAAGGTCCAAATTAGGTAAAAGATTAGAGGTTGGGAGACCATGATCATGCAATTAACCCTATGAATCAACAACTAAGATAAGCGATTTAACGAATGAAATTCAACAACGTAGTATGATTATTTGTTAGCCTTAACCCTGGGCTTCTATCCATTGATAGTCCTAAGTCATTACTTTTCTGCATTAGTTTAGTTTACAATTCTAAAACTTTATTGGTTACTTTTCTCAATCTTTAAACTAGAATTGGATAGTTGGCGAAATCAAGTACTTGTGGGATCGATATTCGGCTTTCTTGAAGGCCACTTTACTACTTGTAGATCACCTACACTTGTGTGTGTGCTGTTAACTTCTTGGCGCCGTTGCCGGGGAATTTTGACTAAGCAACTATCTTATTTTTAATTTTTCTATATCATATTGTAAATAGTTTTTGTTTTTTTTTTAGTTTCTTTTTATTTTTCTTTATTTTAATTTTTATCACACTTCTTGATATGTCAGTCTGAGAAAGATGGTTTTCGGGGATGACAATTCTTGTTATTTTTTTAGAAGACCCCACCACGAGGCTCTTTGTCCAAACTTTGATCCAAGCATTTGGAGAGGACCTGTTTGTTGCCGACCTTTGCAGCAGGCCATAAGTTGGTGTGTGTTTTGTGGCAATATGTATTATTCTACTGACATGTGTACCTTTAATCCTGATTCAGTCATTTTTGTAGGCAATGCTCAAAAGACAATTGAGGAGATACCACTACCACCATGTCTACAGATGCTAATAAAAGAAAAATATGAAGATGATACTAGCCAATTTGTGAAGCAAACACAAGAATCGCAGTCACTCAACTGTCATCTTTCTTTTGATACTATAATTGAGAAAGTGAATATAAGTGAGGGTGTTGTGGATAGTGTAAATTTTAAAGTGGGATTGATTGAGATTCATTCAAAGAACTTTTCTACATTATGTTTAGATGATGTTTTGTCTTTGGAATTGTCTGAAATAGTGAAAGAGTATGACGATGAGGAACAAGAATCCTATATTCTTGATTTTACACCGGATAAGCAACATAAAAACACACCTCACCTCAAGGCTGAGTGGTTTACCATGCACATTCTATTACTCGATTCCTTGATCTTTGTACCCCCTCTCTATAAGTGAGGGAAAAAGATGGATGCAAAGTTGGGGGTGAAATTCATATCCTTAAGGTGGAGGAAAAATTTGATATGGGTTATGCCACAATACTAAATTAGGCTCTTCTGGGGAGGCAACCCAAGTTAAGTAGGTATGTTTTATTTTCAGTTTTTATATTTTACTTCATGTAGTTTTGTTTTGTTGAGTCACAGGTTGAGGAGAAGTCTGAGTACTGGAAACCTGATCTAAGGAGCATGGCAAAAACTAAGTGTGGAGTCCCGCGGATCTCATTAATGCAAAAGATGCTATTATCTAGGCCTAGATGTCTTAGGGAGTATTTCTATCTTTTACTTTTAAATTCACTTTGGGGACAAAGTAGATTTTTAAGTGTGTGGTGGGGAAATTCCCAATTTCGGGCTCAATTTAAATTTTTTTAGGTTAGGAATAAGTGAGATATTCTTGTTGGTTCTATTTTTGATTGCATGGTGCAAGTTTTTTTAGTTTTAAAAGCATGTTGAATTATGCAAATTATTACTTTTAAGACTCTTAGGCTCATTTTGTGACTCTTGTACTTTTTGGCTTAAATTTGAATTCATGCAATTGTTTGGTTAAGAGTCTATGATGATCCTATTGAGTTAAGCATGTGCCATGTGTGTTTAAGGTATTTGTGTATTCCTTGTTGCATGTGATGTCTAGAACTTTCCCGGTGTATGTGCAAAGCGAAATAAAGAGTGTGGGTTTAGGAGATGATATAAGCATTTCTTTGATAACCTTATTTTATTCACTCTTTTTTGACCTACCCTTTATGCTTAATATTAGTTATCCCCCTTGAGACTTTAGATTTTTCTTTGGCAGCCTCATATGTAGCCTAATCTCTTCTTTGATAGACCTGAATTTGATCCAAAAAGCTCCTAAGCATTTTAATATAAAATTGAGTAAGTAAGGAGTTTGAAAAATAAGAGGAGAAAGGTGAAATTGAAGCCCTAAAGTATAGTTATTGGCATATGCAGTTGTTGTAGGGAGTTAGCAAAATTATTTGAAAAAGTTCCCAAATTTATCTCGGATGTGTTACAATGAATCTATTTTGGCCCTGGTCCTTATTGGACATTGTGCACCTCAACTAAGACAAATCTCTTAAGTTGAGGGTGGCTATAATAGGGGTGCATAACATAAAATGGGTGCGAAAAGGGAAAAATTGAATGAGTTGTTCATAAAATATCCCCACCATATGTGATGCCCCGGAAATTTTTTTCGTTAAGATCTCGGACGAAAATGTGTTGAATTCTGTTCTTTATCGTGATTAATAATTTTTCTGTGTGGAATTTATGGATATGCAACCCGTCATCGCGTAGAGCATCGAATAAGATTTCCAACGATATGTGGATCATCCAAAACGGATACTCGAGCGATGAGTTATGATCTTTCCGATCTAACCGTGAATAGTGGTGAACAATAAATGTGCAAGAAAAAATATTGAGGCTAGGTGAATTTTAGGGTCAACTTCAAACAATCATAACTCCTTGTACATAATGATCTGGGTAAGCTACTATATATCAACAGAAAGCTCTGAAAGTCCTCTTTCCAATAAAATTGGTTTCATCCAATTTGGCCATCGGAGCAAAAAGTTATGGTCGATCTACTTCAGCCTATCAAAATAGTCCACCAAAGGACAGATTTGACATTATTTGATTTTTAAGGGTATTTTGGTCATTCCCACTCCAATCCATCCGGTAAACCATGGATTTAAGTCCATTAAGGGCATTCAATAACTCACTTTTCTCCAAAATTTCCTAAGGCTCAAACCCCAACCCTACTACTTCAAATTTCATCCTTTTATGTCTCTTGATTGAACCGTAGAAATTTCAAATTGATTTGGGATTCGAGTTGATCATGTTAAGGGCTTCGAGAAGCACCCTTTATTTCCGTGAATAAAGTTTCGGAGTCGGAAGTTCATATTCATCTTCCATTTTTACATATGTGGGCTTTGAACAAGATTATCCTTTCGATCTTGTGCCCGGTATTTTGTTGAATTACATTGACATGAGATTTTACATGTTTTACCATGAATTGGAAATATGGTTTTATATCTTATATTATTGTCCATGAGCTATGGGATTATGTCATCCGATATGTGTATGATGTTGAGATGGAATTATGTTAAAAAAGTATTTGATTTTGAGAGTATGATGATTTAATTTGTTAAACCTTGATTTATACTATCATTCCATTATTTCCTTATTATGAATTTATAATTGATATTGGAAATTCTATATCCCTACAATGGGTTGATGTCTCAAGTACCTTTAAATGAGAGTTGGATGGCAAATTGAGAAATGTTGATATTGAAGTTGCAATGAGTCTTGGTATTTTCCGGATGGTTTTGATGAGTTAAATTGTTGAAAATATTATGTATTAAGTCTTCATATCCTTGTCCAAATGTCGAGTCGGTTATGGTTCAATGCATTGATACCTTGTTGATGTTGAGGAAGATTAAAATATTTTGAGCTAAAATGTGTTGAGTTAGGAATCCACAAATTGATATGATTTGATAAATGAGATAGAGATTTGATTTGGTCTTTATGATAGACCCTTGTGATGTTGTGGTGGATTTCCTAATGCGTTCTGAGCTTGTCGGGGAGTAGTACTTAGCACCAAGAGGGAAATTTGGTATTTCTTCAAACCTATGTGCCACCGTAGGGTTGTTTGATGATGATATTATTGGCCAGAGAGCCCGATTGTGATTATTGCAGTTTTAAGGTCATACTCCCTGGAAAAGAATATGACGCTCCCACCAATGGGGGTTTCAAACGTTGGTATTCCACGTAGCTCACGTGGGGTTGTTGGTTATAGAAAACTCCCCTGTCCATAAGAGTCATGTTTATTGAAATACCGAGTCACTCCGAGTTTTGATGTGGTAAGTCAAGTTGCCTATGGTGATCTATAATGATTTATGAGTTTTTTCTCCTACATTTCCTATCTAAGATGTTATGAGTTGCATGATTCAATGTCACTCAATCCAGGTGTGTCATTATGGTCCGTATGTACGTTTTTATGAAATTTATGATATTATTTATATTTTGCATGCGCCCCCACATACTCAATACATATCTTGTGCCGACCCACATATTTCTCTATGGGCTATATTCTTACCATGATATAGGTTCAGGTACTCAGCCGTAGCCGCGACAGTGATATCCGAGTGCCGCATCTACATTCCTTCAGTGGTGAGTCCTCATGGTTCGAGGACCAAGTTGCTAGTTTTAGTGCTGTTGTTTTGTGATCCTTTTGGTCTGTTGAGTCAGTTGGGGGTTTGTCCCAATAGCTCGTTAATTTTGCTGTATAGAGGCTATGTTAGACTAGTGTATTGTTGGTTTGGTTTGTGTATAGACATTCCATATATGTACAGTCTAACGATATTCCGTGCCATGTGCGAGGTGATATGATATGTACTTATATATATATCCTTAGCGTAACGTGTATGTTGTTGTGTTGGAACCCAAGGGTAGTGTTTTGGCTTAAAGGGTTAGCTTGAGGCTACGTGTAGCCTTGGGCACCGTGTGGCATCTCGGGATGATATTTCGGGGCGTTACACCATAGTGTTAAGAATGAGCTTAATAAGATGGGGTGAAAACAAAAGAAAGGGGTAGACAAAAGTGGTGTAATTTGGTTGTTGGAGAATGGTCTCAATTGTATAATGTAGTGTATTAAAGCACTTAGGGAAGATAGTCACTATACCTAATCAAAATAGTTCCTACCCATCCCTTAGCTTACATTAAAACCCGTAAAAGACCTAATTGATCCTACGCTTAGCATTCTTATATTAGTGGAGTATGACACTAAGGGCAAACCTATGGTTCATTATGTGTAACTTGTGAATTCATTTTGAGAGTAAGAGTAATTTAATTCTTATACCCATCATGTTATAAAATGTTTTTATGTGAGTGATTATGGGTAACTCTCTTGTTGTGAGGGGCACATGTTTGATGAATGTGGGTGATTTTTATGATGTTCTTGATTGAACAATATTTATGAGTTTGACAAATTGGTGAGCCAATTCTTGAGGCTAAGATGTTTTGGAGTAGTTTTCATGAGCTTTCAACTGTGTTTGTAACATGCTTAGTGTAGAAACTTGCATTCTGTGTAGTCATTATAGTACTAGCTTGAGTGTATTGCATGTAGTAGAAGTGTATAGTCTCCTTAACCTATGATTCTTAGAGTAAAGAGTTGTTCGAGGACGAACAAGGTTTTAAGTGTGGGGTGGTGATTTTGGGTGTATTTGTGCATTCTAGTGTCACTATTCTAGTCTTTTTAGCCTTATTTTCAGGACGATTCGTATGATATATGGGTTGATAATGAGATAAATGTGCATCTAAGTGTTAAAGTACATGTTTTCAATGTTCAAAGTGAATTTCAAACAAGTTTGTACTTAATTGAGTCATTTAGAGTTCAATCATGGAAACTACCATTACTAGCTTGAGCTAGGTGCTTGTGTAGTTGATCCTGTTGGATTCTAATGTGTTTTATATGTTCCAAATGGTTTTAATGTTTAATTATGAGTGTAATAACTTGTTGGTAATATTCAAGGTTCAATTTGATTAAGTTAAGAGTCGGAACATAAAGTTAAAGATCAATGCGAATTAGCCTAGTCTTAGCTCTTGTTTTGATTCATTGTCATAGATATTGTGTTGTGATTGTCTATAATTCATGGTGTATGATTATGTATGAATATTTGTGATCTGAATATGATGATATTTTAATGTTGAATAATCTGGAAATTAAAGGGAAACAACACCACAAGACAAGGGATGGAAGGAGGAACTCAACACTTAGCCAAAATTTCGGAAGCAACTTCCAGAGGGACCATGTAGATAAGCCTGCAGAGCCTTGGATGGAGCGGTTCTCTACCTAGGGAGGAGCCTTGGATGGAGCAGTGATCTACCTATGGAGGATCCTTAGCTGGAGCGGGGCTCAACCCAAGGCGGCACCCCCTCTACTCCCTTGCTCACAAATTGTTGAAATCCAACTTCTACACGGCTTTGGCTTACTCTTGTGCTATAAATACATCATTGTACACATTTTTACAAACTTTTGGACGTCCTTGGATACTTAGGGAGGATTATATACACATAATTATGGTTCATAATATTTAATTTAGTTTCTTTCATGGTTTGTATCATCAATCCAAATAATTGGATGATGAATATTTCCATTAAGGGATAAACTCCTTTTCTGGGGTTAGTGATAAGATCATGAATAATTTCTTTTTGAATTAAGTTTGTTGATTTTCTTATCATTATGATTGTGTGTTTATCCTTGTTTTAACTATTTTAAGGATTAGTTGCCCTTAGAATATATTCGTTGTCGATCTTGGGATCTCGAGAGGGGGAATAAGAAGATAGAACATGGGGACAATCAAGGTGAGGTTCGTAGTCTTTTATGAAATAAGGATTTCGAATTAGTATCTAGGATAGGGATGTACCTAGAAGCCTTACTTGATTCAAACGTAGGATGATAGCTGTAAGCACTTAATTGGATTATTACATCCCCGCTCAATGATGAGTTGTAAGGTCCAAATTAGGTAAACTATTAGAGGTCGAGAGATCATGATCATGCAATTAACCCTACGAATAAACAACCAAGATAGGCTATTTAACGAATGAAATTCAACAACATAGTATGATTATTCGTAATTCTTAACCCTAGGCTTCTATCCATTGATTGTCCTAAGTCATTACTTTTCATTAGTTTAGTTTACTTTTAGTTTACAATTCTAAAACTTTATTGGTTACTTTTCTCAATCATTAAACTAGAATTGGATAGTTGGAGAAACCAAGTCCTTATGGGATCAATATTCGGCTTTTTTGAAGGCCACTTTACTACTTGGTGGACCACGACCACGTACACTTGCGTGTGCACTTGGGAGCTATCATTAGACCCAATTAACATCCTTAAAATTTTCTAAACCACGTAGTTTTGATGTTAAAAGAGTGGAAAAAGACTGATATTCCCCTTTAAAATTCATAAAAGAAAATTATTGGGAGGGACATGTGGGACCTTCCCCTAATCGTGGGACCAACCTACGATTGTGGGTTGCACTCGTAGTTGGGAGTTGGATGAGGAATCTCTGAACATGATCAGATGTGCCTTGGTACAAATGTGGTATCTACCTATGCTTGTACTTTGGTTCATAGGTCTAAGGGTTCAATTATGATAATCTGTATGACTCACGATCATATCTTGGATCGTAGTTTAAAAACATGATTGTGGTTCTCTCTCATGGTTGGAATATATACCAGTCAACTTTTAGATGTTGGGGTTGTATCGATCTAATGATACCATTGTACGATCCTACAATGTAACCATGGTCGTGGTTTGACTCGTGATATATCACTATAGAGTAGTGCTTCACTAAAATGACCATAACTTTTTACTCCAATGTCGGATTAAGGCGAAACTAAATGTATTGGAAATATAATTCAAATATATATAATTTAATGGGCATGGAGATCGAATATGCATTAGAATATGGAAGTAATAATCATTTAGAGTTGGTCATTCCCAAAGAATCGATTGGTAAGTGAGGTTGTGGCTTAGTTAAGGGCTAGGAGTTTCTTGTGGCCTTGGTACATGACCAAATTCCTTATTATACAGTTAAACTTCAAGTAAAATCCTACGTGTACTTGAATCATAGTTCTATACTTGGCTTGAATTTTTTGGGAGTGTTACAATATATCTCCCTTGGTGTCATTTGTCCCTAAATGGAAACTAACTAAGCTGGAAGGCTAAAGGGAAAGAGCTGCAATTCCCTCATTTTCTTCACCACTTATCCTAATATTATTGGAACCCTTTCACACTATCTACACATGAAATTCCTACACTGAGTTTTTATGAACTGAACACGGACATGATACTGAGTCGGTAACTGATACATAGACCGAACTAAACTCATGGATGCATGATATGACATAAGAATAGTTGGGTGACATAAAATATAAAAAAATTAATTGATTAAGAGAAACTATTACCTTAAGATGGGAATGAGTTCAAAGGGAAAATATGGGGGGGTACTTGGTCATCATATCTATCTTCGCTTCCCAAAAAGCTCCTTCAATGGACTGCTTTCACCAAAGAACCTTCACCAATGTCACCTCTTTATTCCTCAACCTATGAACTTGATGGTCAAGGAATTTTATAGGAACCTCATTATAAGAGAGACTATCCTTCACGACCACACTTTCTAAGGGTACAACCGATGCGGAATCTCCAATGCACTTTTTTAGCAAAGAAACATGGAAGAGTAGATATAGTGCTGCTAAGTCTACTGGAAAATCTAAATCATAGGATACTTTTCCAAAATGACCTACAATCTCATAAGGACCAATAAAGTAGGGGTTGATCTTTCCTTCCTTCCCAAATCTCTTTAACCCTCTTTCATAGACGAAACCTTCAAGTAGATAAAAGCACCATCAACAAACTCAAGATCCTTTATTCTCATATTTGTATAGAACATATGAAAACTCTAAGTAGTTCTCAGACCTTCTCTAATTAACTGGACTTTCTCCACGGACTTATGGATTTAGTTTGTCCCTATCAATATAGCTTCACCAACTTCAAACCATCCAATTAGAGATCTATACCTCCTACCATAAGTTTCTTAAACAACTCCATCTAAATACTAGTGTGATAGTTGTTATTATATGCAAACTCAATCAAAGGTCATGATCAACATAGCTACCCTTGAAATCAATCAGCGTGCTCTCAATATGTCCTCTAAGGTTTAATGGTCCTTTCTACCTAACCATCTATCTGCGGATAAAAATCTGTTCTAGGTTGAACTTGGGTACTAAGAACTTTTTAAATGTCTTCCAAAATCAAGAGGTAAACTGAGTACCTGTATCTGAAATTATAGTTAAATAGACTCTACGCAACTTCACCAACTCTCTTAGGTAGAGTTTTACATAGTCATTGACTGAATCTGATGTGTTAACTTGAAGAAAATAGGCCAACTTAGTCCTTTGGTCCACGATAACCCAAATGGAATCATGTTGTCAGTAAGTATGAGGCAACCATGTAATAAAGTCCATTTGACTACCTCCCACTTTCTAGTAGGAATACTTATGTCCTGAAGTATGCCACAAGGTCTTTGGTATTCAACCTTACCCTGTTAGCAATTTGGACACTCAACTTCAAATTTCTTTATACTATTACACCAATAGACTTATCGTATATCGTGGTTCATCCTAGTGACTCTTCCTTGATTAGATACCAAGAACCATGCGCCTTCTCTAGCATCTACTGTGAAAATTCATCTACATCCAGAACATAAATTCTGCCCTTATAGAGAAGAACACCATCTCCCCCTTGGAAGAAAACCTCAGTCTTCTAACTCTCAACCATTTCTTTTAGTCTACTTTATTTTATTTAACCTCGGCAACCAAAGATGATTCTTAGCCATTTTAATCCAAAATACTACCTTTGGCTAAGTCAACCAATCGAAATCCCATTTTGGCCAATCTATGAACCTCATGAGCTAGTTCTTTTTTCTCATACTCTATATGAGCAACACTTCTCATAGATAATCTACTAAGAGTGTAGGCCGCCACATTGTCTTTACCCGAATAGTATAAAATTCTCATATCATAATCTGTTAGCAACTCTAGCCATCTCATCTGATGAAGATTTAGATATTTCTAATTGAAAATGTACTGAAGACTCTAGTAATTAGTGAACACATTAAAATGAAACCAATAGAGGTAATACCTCAAAATATTTAAGGAAAAAAAACTGTTGCCAACTAAAGGTTATAAGTCAGGTAGTTCATCTTATAAGGCTTGAGCTGTCTAGAAGCATATGCTATGACTTTTCCCCACTATATCAACACACAACCAAGTCCAACCCTAGAACTATCACAATAAACCACAAACCCATCCGAGCCCTCGAGCAATGTTCGAACTGGTATGATGGTCAATTGAGTCTTCCACTCCTGAAAGCTCTTATCACAATAACCATACCACTAAAATTCATATTTCTTCTAAGTTATCCTAGACATTGGATACACAGTATAGGAAAATCCTTCAACAAATCATGTGCAATAATTGTCTAAGCCCAAGAAACTCCTAATATCTGTTGGAGAGACGAGTCTATGCTAGTTATTTACTGCTTTGGTCTTTTAAGGTTCAACCCAAGTGCCTTTGCTGGAAATAATATGACTAAGGAATTTTACTGATTTAAATATAATGAATAGATAGACATCTTTAAGAGTCTGCAAAACAATCCTTAGGTGAATATATGGACATCTTTAAGAGCTTGCAAGACAATTCTTAGATGATCCACACACTCATCCTCACTCTAAGTATAAGCAAGGCTGTGATCTATGAAGATTATAATGCACATGTCCAAGTACTGCATGAATACCCTATTAATCAATTCCATAAAAGTTGCATGTGCATTTCTTAGTCCAAAAGACATAACAACAAATTCAAAGTGACCATACTGATTTTTGAAGGCTGTCTTCAAAATGTCTTATTCTCTGACTCTAAGATAATGATAGCATGATCTGAGGTCTATCTTACAGAAAAAAGTTACACCCTGAAGTTGGTCATATAAGTCATAAATCCTGGGAATGAGATACTTATTTTTTACTATGACCCTATTCAACTGACGATAGTCGATGTACATTCTGAGAGAACCATCTTTCTTGCACACAAAAAGAATTAGAGCACTGCATGTAGAGGTGCTGGGCCTAATAAATCCCTTTTCCAGGTGGTCCCTTAACTATTTCTTCAATTCTTTATACTTGGTTGGATCCATTTTATAAGGTGGAATTGAAATAGGTAGGGTTAGGAAGAGATCTACTCTAAAGTCTATTTCTCGTTCGAGAGAAACTCTAGGAAGATCTTCTAGAAACACTTCTGCAAATTCGCTTACCACTAAAACTGATGCGAGAGTTGGGGATTCAAATTTTGAATCACTAACCTAGACAAGATGATAGATACACATTTTGGAGATTAACTTTCTAGCCTTAAGGTAAGAGACAAATCGATCCATTGGCGCTGGGTACAAGACTTCCACTCTAGATCTAGTTCATTTGGAAACTAGGATTGGAACACTCTCTTCCTCTAATCTATAGAATCATAGCAAGAGTATATCCAGTTCACGCAAAAACTGACATCAAAATCTACTATGTGTAACTCTACAAGATCAACTGAGGTAACTTTCTAGAAATATATGGCGGGCAATTTTTGTAAACTCATCTAGCTATGACTACGTCACCAACTGGAGCAAAGACTGTGAAAGGTTCTAATAGAATTTTTGGCCTAACCCCAAAGTATACTTCTATATAGGGAGTTACAAAAGAAAGTATGGCTCCAAGATCTAATAACTCATAAGCATGAAAATGGAATGCCTGTAACATACCTGTGACTACATCTAGAGAAACCTCATGATCCTGTCAAGTCTGAAGGGCATAAAACCTATTTTGATGTTGTTCACCATCCACACTAGATAAGGCACTCTATTAAGTCAGTTGACATGATTGAGCTGCTGAAGTGTTGGACTAACTTTGCTGATGGGCATCCCTACCTCTCTATGATGCCACTCGATATTCTAAAAGTCTATGGCCTAACTTTCCATACATATAGTAACCCTACCATCCATACACTCTCCCTTGAGTTACAAAAAAAGTATGGCTCCAAGATCTAATAACTCATAAGCATGAAGATGGAATGCCTGTAACATACCTGTGACTACATCTAGAGAAACCTCATGATCCTGTCAAGTCTAAAGGGCATAAAACCTATTTTGATTTTGTTCACCAGCCGCACTAGATGAGGCACTCTATTAAGTCAGTCGACATGATAGAGTTGCTGAAGTATTGGACTAACTTTACTGACGGGCATCCTTACCTCTCTATGATGCCACTCGACATTCTAAAAGTCTATGGCCTAGCTTTCCATACACATAGTAACCATACCATCCATACACTCATCCTTGTGGTTCCTATCATATTTCTTGCACGTTGAGTTGGTAAGAACACTACTACCCTACCCTGTGACTTAGAGCCTAGAGATCCATCTCTTTTATCCTTCCTGAACTTAGGCACTAGCAGAAAATAGGGCTGGAGTTGAAGATTTCTGGTGGAATCGAGAAAGATTTCCACCATCTAAACTCTGCTGAAAGAAATTAAAGCTACCTTTTTTGGCCCTCGTATTATCCTTTCCATTTTCTTAATGTTCTTTTTTTCTATTAGTTGAGCATAAACCATCAGCCTGGAGACGTCCATCTCCTTCACCAGCATCACAGTTCTACACTCTTTGACCACATACTTAGAAATACTGGAGACAAACTTACTTCATGCAGGCCCTAGAATTAGCAAAAATAGCAGGAGCAAACCTTGCTAACTAAGTAAACTTAAGGGACTACTTATTCACACTCAAGCTACCCTCTTCCAAATTTATGAATTCCTACACCTTGTCTATCCTTAGCTCAAGCAGAAAGAATCTGTCTAGAAATGAAACAAGAAACTCATACCATTCTATTTATTCTGTGTGTGAACCATTATCCTCCTTCCATTGCTTATACTAGGTGTGAGTTTATCCTTATAGCTGATAGAAGGCTAGGTCAACACTTTTACTTGGGGTAACACCCATGATCTTTGTAACTTTCTGAATATTATCCATAAATTCCTGTATATCCTCCTTATACTTTAACCCAAAGAACACTAGAGGATTTATCTGGATGAAGTATCAAACTTCAGATGTTGTTGAATTTACTGCAAGGTTGGCTGGTTAATCTGGGTGGTCATGGACTAGGCTAAGGCTGAGAAAGTAGCCCTTAATTTAGCATGGGAGACTGATTCATTCAGAGGGTTTTCTGGAGATGGTGGTAGTGCTTGCTAATTCTCAACACTATTATCATTTACATTGCTCCTTCAGTTAAATCTCTTTGGAGGCATATTCTTTAAATATGTAGAGACTAAGTTAGAAGAAGGTTTTAATAGAGTTCAGACTCTATCTCACAATATGAATAGGAAAGATATGGAACTTTTCCTAAAATATCTCATAGCCTCTCAATCATAAGTATGGCATGCTTCACATCCATAAATAAGACTCTATTTAATGTGACTTTTAGATGCCCTAGGGCACTTAAATCTTGATGCTCAGGTACCAAGTTTGTTATGGCCTGAGAATACCCCTTAGTCATAACATGGTGCCTAGAGCCACAAGTGACCCCAAGTTAACCCATGCTCTTGCATAAAGCTAAGAACACTAAAAATAATTGATATAAGAACACTTATGTAGAATTTGAACTAAATAACAAACTAATATCCAAGAAAAATAAATATCCAAAGAAAACCAATCAATAAAAGGATGATACTAGCCCTCGTAGGATGAGAAATCACCAAAGTATTGCTGCTGATATGATGGGAGATTGTATTATGCGTGATCCGAATGCTATGCATCAGAACCTATATTATGAGACAATATAACATAAAAAATTATGCAATTATTACATTGATTATACTGAGTATATGAGATAAAAAATAATTGATATAAGTTAAACATGGTACATATAACATTATACTAATGCAAGGCAAGTAATGAATGTGTACTGTATAATAAAATTGATAACTGGATATAAGGTCAAGAAAAAATTTGAATCTACACCATAGACTGTAGACTGTGGACTATGGGAGATACTAATAACCAACATACCCTAATATGATCTAACTAGGGTCCAACCAGTAACCCTAGTTGGAAGGGTGTTCATTACCTTGTTAATTTTACAAACACTGACTAATGTGGATCTACTAAAATGATATCCAAAAGGACACAGTGCTAACCCTGGTCTGACGGGTGACCTTTAAAACCTATGGTTGAGTCGTATTTCTGGGACTTAGGATATTTCTACTAGAGGTCTCATCCTAACTGGCGGATGAGCCTTCATCCCTGCGTCCTTTCGGTGCTAAGTACTACTCCTAACTAAATAACACTGATAACTGCAATTCTTAATGTTGATAATAATCTAAAAACTAAAATAAATACATTATCTAAAAATATTTAAAGTATGTAAACTGGGGAATATACTACCCAAACATATTTGAAAAAATCTTAGATCATCGGTGTTTATGATCCACCATATTTGAAGAATGCAACTACTATGCCAATTCCATAAACTAAATGGATTTAAAGAATTTAACGACTTAAGCCCAACAATCATGGATTTTAAACTATAACTAGAGTTTGTGATCATGATCATGCAATAATATTGATATTCAAGATAAAATGTGTATTATATGTCAATGACACTAAGGAACTGAGATATCAGCGACTTCACCAATATCCATAAACCCTAACTAAGGAAGAAGGAACAAAACTAGAAATTGGATTAACTTAAGGACTCAATGGGTGAAAGGTGGACCCATTAATGAAATCCCATATACCTGGTGATGAGAACCCTAAAGAACTCTTTAGAATTGATAGTGTGAAGAATATGAATGCCTAGATTTACCTTGGGGAAAAATTATCTATTTTCTTTATTTGTGACTAAGTATTGGATGTTTTTCTGAGTAATAAGTTCATAGGGTAATTATTAACCCTAATAAAAATCCTTGAAAGATCCTAAATGACATAGAGTGGAAAAAGATTGATATGCTCCTTTAAAATTCATAACTAGAAACTACTGGGAGTGATATACAAGATATTTCCATGATCGTGGTACCAACCTACGATTGTGAGTTACACTTGTGGTTGGAAACTGGATGAAGGGTCTCTGAACATGATCAAATAAGACTTGTTATGATCTTGGGATCTACCTACAATTATACCTTACTTCAAAGGTCTAAGGTTCAATCGGGATTATCTGTAGGACTCACGATCGTGCCTAGGATCATAGTTTTAAAGCGCGATCATGGTTCCCTATCACAGTTGAAAGGTATGCTTGTCAATTTTTAGATGTTGGGGTTGTCTCAATCAGATGATACCACTGTATGGTCATTTAATGTAACCACGATTGTGGTTTGTCTTGTGATATCTCACTGCAGAGTAGTGCTTCAATAAAAAGGCCATAACATTTTACTCCAATGTTAGATTTAGGCAAAACTAAATTCATTAGAAAAATTATTCAAATATCTATCATTTGGTGGGTCTATAACACTATGAAGCTTTATAACCTAAAAGTTATGCTTGTTTGAAAATGATTATTTCCCAAGGAATTTGTGGTTAAGGAAGGTTTTAGCTTTGTTAAGGGCTAGAAGGTTCTTTGGCCTTCATACATGGATAAATTACTTATCATATAGTTAAAACATAAATTTTAATCCTTTATTTACTTGAATCATGGTTCAATCATTATCATGAATTTTTTGGGGTGTTACAAGAAGCCTCTTGGGCGCTTTTGCGATAGCCACTTTAGCGGCCTTTGACAACTTTAACGAACTTGGTCGGCTGGGGTAGGGTTGTTGTAGTGACCCTTGGGTGCTTAATCGGTTACCTCTTAAGGGGTTATTTAGCTTCTTATGTGACCTTTTCTAGTATGATATGTATACACTCTTCTCCCTCTTTGCAAACATTTCCCCAAAGTGCTAAACTCTATTATAGACCCATCAAGCTCCAAGTTTTTGCAGTACTTGAGTGCTCAAGGTTGGTATTAGCATGGAATGCATTTCTAGGCTTGTAATCACCATTATCTCTATAAGTTTCATCTAATTTCTAGCCTAATTCACATATTTGATTCTCAATTTCTTCATCTGTATTGGGACTAATTGGGGGATATTTAAGCCCATATTTAGCTACTTTTTTGTGGTATTTGATCTTTGAGTTGCATGGAACCCTGTGGTGGTTTCAATTTTGTGATTTTTCAAGAGGGCCCCATATGAGATTTTTAGTCTGATTTTCGACTCAACAGATTTATACATAATATGGGTATCATTTTTATCATCATGAAACATAGACCATTATGATATTAGAATGGAAATTCTCAAAGGCCTCTCAGAAGGGGAAAACTCTATTTTAGAGTATTTGGTGAGCATTCGATGACATCTAGGTAGGCTATGCTTATCCCATCTTTAGATTGAGATTATTTATGACATTAGCATACTATTTTAATAGTTTTGTCTAGGTAATTTTGACTCGATTATTGATTTAGTATTTTAAGACTTATTTAGCTAGTTTGGTCCCCGTATCAGTAGGTTTTAGGATCATTATTCCCTAGAACAGTGTTGTATCATTCTTTAGTTCTAGGATTAGTACTATTAATACCTTGAAACGGGCTTGGAAAGCCTTAGACTAGGCTAGGTTAGGTTCCAACCTAGATTTTATTTTTAGGACCTCATAGTAGGCCCCACTACCCCTTTTAACTAGTACGCTTGGCCTTAAGACTCTTTAGGATTTTTTTGACTCTTAACAACTATTTTAGTCTACTATCTTAGGTTGGTTTGACCTAGACCTGAATTCTAGCCTATTTTTGGCCCTTTTCCCCAAGTAGAGTAGTATTTGACCTGGACCACTCTTCCTTGACCTACTAATTAGGACCCACCTTGACTTAGTGGACTTATTCGCCTGAGATTGGTATTCATGACCTTATGGTCTAGAAATAGGCTTTGAAATCTCAGATATCTTCCCTTTAGCTAGATATGCTTTTATTTTCATAAAAGTATTTTAGTTATGGTTTGAGTCCAGTATATGTTTTATTCATACTAATATTATGCGTTCTGGCACAACTTTGTCATCAGTTATAGTATTATTTTGGTATTAGTTTTATAGTTAAGACTGGATATCTACGGTGTCATTTGTTTTTGGTTGTGTTATGGTTATAATGAGTTTTGGTTTGCGTCCGACATCTGGTTATGATACTATTGAGGTGTTATGGTATTTATTATAGTTGTTCTAGGAGTATTGGCAGTGGTATTGAGTTATGTTGTACATAATTTATGTGGCCTCTCATTATTACCCACTATTTTTAATTTAAAACTAATGGACTTTAGATATTACTCATTATTTTTGGTTCGAGCCTAACATCTTGCCTTTTGTAATTACCCATTGGAGTTAGTTCAATCCCGGTGCACATTAAGATAGTTTTATCATGGATTTGTGATCTGTAGGTTACTTGATATCGGTTAAGTTATAGTTACTTATGTTTTCTACTCTAGTTACATTTTGTTTGCACCCATCAGATTATGAGGGCTTGGTGGGGTTAATTGTCTTTATTCTTGTGCCTTCTGGGCTTATGAGGGCCTAGTTAGGTCATAGTTATCTTGTCTTTCTTATGGTTGAGGTGTTTATTTCTTGTATTTTCCTTATTTCTTTTCTTTATCTCACTTACATAGCTCAATAGATATTTATATTTCTATAATTATTTTTGTTGACTTAACTTACACACTCACATTATATTTATTCATTTACTACAATAAGTTCAATCGGTCGATGATTCCTAGTGAGTACCCATTGGTTTGGTAGTCATACTGTAGTTCTACATAATTTCCCTAGTGCAGATATGAGTATGACCCACCAATGTTGACATTGTCTTTGGGCCTTACTGTTGATTTAGAGATCGGGTAAGCTTTCTAGAGTCTAACGTTGATCCTCCTTCATATTTTCTAGTTATAGTCTTTTGCATTCCAAGACTATTGTGCATATGTATATTTTGGATACTGTCTAGTACTCTCCTTTTGTTGTATTGGCTCTATTATCGACCTTACTAGGTCTTGGGAGGGCTTTATTTTATGTATTTTGTCATCTTCCTTCTCTTTTATGATATATATATATATATATTCACTTTCACATATGTTATTGTTGTTGTTGGTTATACTTTTTGTTTTTTTTTATTTTCCACCTATTAGCACATTACTTGCCCTTCTAAGCTATGTCTTGGTCTACCTACTAATGGGTGGAAGTAGGTTCCATCGTGACCTAAGAAATTGGGTCATGACACTATAGTATCCCAATGAAATATAGTCATAATACAATTTTTATAGACCCTTCTAGAAATAATAGATACACCAATAGGTGTAGACACTGAGAAAGGTTCCTAAATATGTAAGACGAGATGGTACTAGGATCAAGTAGCTTATAAACATCATGGGAGAAAATCTGTAACATACCCTTGACAACATCTGGAAAGGCCTCGACACCTGGTGAGTAGATAGGGCATACAGACTGTTGCAACCCCAGCCTATTCTAGAACTAGCACCCTTCGTAGTGAGAATGAAGAAGTAGAAGCTGGGCCTTTATTACCCCTGGGTGCTCCATTTGTTGAGGGGCATTCTTACTGAATATGACAAATATTCCTACAATAATAACTTTCATTCTTACCTATATAAAAAATTCCACGGTGAGGCTTTCCATAATTACAACAAAGAGGTTAGGGTGGAGATGACTTAGCTACACTACCTTGAGACTGAGTACTTTATATCCTTAGGCAATTATTAGGATAGGATCACTGGCCGCTCATGGGTTAGGGGGCAGGTGAACTCATGGATACATGAGCATATCCTCAATATTTCTTCTTGAAAAGCTACCTAAAACTCTTACTACTATTTTGAACGCTCACTTCATGGTATTCTTACTCAGATGCTCCTCTACTTTTGCCTATTTCATTTTATCATTCTTTACTTGCTAAGAATATATTACTAACCTGTGTACAACCACGTTGTTATTCAATATTGATCCCTTATGTTTTAGCACGACATCATCAGAAACACAATGCATGAACTTCCTTATTCTAGCCCCCAGAGTCGATACTAATTTCGAGGTATCACGAGATGGATGAGTAAATTTCAAAATATACTCCTTATAATTCATCTTCCAATGCTTTAGATTTATTAAATTACTCATCCTTATCTTCTTTCAACTCCCGAGGAAAGAAATAATCAAGAAAAGCCTAAAAAATAATCCTCCTAAATAACAAGTTTGGCATCTTTACCCCTAACCTCCTTTCACTAATCATACCATTAATAAGCCATACCTTAAAGCTGATCAGCCTCTAGCTCAACTCCCTCTGTGTACTGGCATGCTCAAACCTAAATATGTTCTCCGGCTCATTAACCAAATTTTAAGGATCTTTCTCAACTTTTGACCCCGTGAAAACCAGCTAATTCAGTCGCATGAACTTACCAACCCTGGTAGTATTTATCAAAAAAATATTTTCTACAATGAGACTAGGATGATATAATGACAAAGTATCTAAATAGTCTGTCTGAACTCAACATTAGTAATATTACCCTAAGAGGGCTAAGTTTGAGTATAACTGATTTTGGGATCCCTTAATGGACTGACAGGGGTAGGTGGACCCCAGTAGAAGTTGGTTGGATAGAAGTATGGACTATATTATGGGTCTTCATCACATGTGTAGGACAAACTTCTTTAGCATTCGGTAAGGATGAAGGTTCTAGCTGAAGTCCATTATTGTTCTTTATAGGACCCCACAAAATTTCAACAAATTTTATTTTGACCCTCCTGCATGCGTAATATCAATTTTTGACTTGAATTATGTTAAGGGATGTTAAAATGGTGTTTTTGAAAAGTTTTAGATTTTTCAGAAGGGGTTCAGGGTCATTTTGGGACTCTGAGATAATAAGCCTCCGCGATAAGGGCGTGGTACGGAGGCTAAGCTCTGCGATAGTAGCATTCCATGCCGCTACATAATTTTTTTCCAGTTTTTGTTTTTCATAGTTGGGTAAGGGTATTTTGGTCATTTAACCTCTTGCACGACTTTTAAACCCCAAATAAACCCCTTTCCTTTAGTTTTCAAAGATTAAAGTCCATTTTTTTCTCTTTTAACTCCCAACCCAAGAACGCTCAAGGGTTTTTTCAAGAAATCACTACTCCGGGATCCAAACTTTGATTAATTACTCTTCAAATTCTTTGGTATTTC
The DNA here is from genome assembly GCA_030864215.1 of Capsicum pubescens. NCBI lineage: Eukaryota > Viridiplantae > Streptophyta > Magnoliopsida > Solanales > Solanaceae > Capsicum > Capsicum pubescens. The sequence goes on along the minus strand of CM061543.1, from coordinate 163,929,382 downwards.
AGGTATGTATATCTTTCCCTAACATAAATTTTTCATTATGGCATATATTTAATTATTACGCATATAATTTTAATTGTTGGGTTTGAAATTGCGTTGAGGGCTTTTGATGGTTATAACTTGAATTGTATTTTCTATAATTTAAATGTGTTGTTTATTATACTTTAATTGATGGGTTTTGGGACTGAATGGGTGTATTGTTATGAGGATTGGAATGGGGAATATGGGTTTCCCCAAATTGATGATTTTTGGTTTCATAATGGCATTAACCTCAACTCACCTTTATGACTTTGGTTTTGAATATGGAATTTGCATGATTTAACTTTCCTTTAGAACTTTGCATTGCATTAAAAGATAATGGATATATAAAAATAGTTTTGGAATGCCTTTGGTGGCAATGATTTGGATTTCAAGTGAATCTTGGGAGTCTGATGGTTATATGGAATGGTTTGGAATGATTGAATTAGCTTGTAGCTACATTGGTATGATGAAACCATGTTGGAAAATGCCTTAATAAAAAATCCTTGGTTAATGGTTGGGTTTATGTGTAAAGTATTTTAACTTGGGCTTAAAGGAAATTATGTAGCTCACCGTGAAGGTGTATTCCTAGGGGGAACAACACCGAAAAATATGTTTTTTTGTATGGGGGTATATATGACCATGTTTCTAGATACACACTATATATTGGGTGGCCATTTCCTTTGTGTCTTTAGCCTTTCCTCGGTTCGTGTGGCTAACACACACTGGGGTCTTTCCAATAAGGGGAGATGGATCCATATAGCTCGTGAGTTCCTTTAGGACAAAATGAGCTACACAGTTTAGGATAATGAGTTAAACTCTTATGTTCATGACCCTTTTCCATATCCTGACATCCTATGTATGTATATATAAATATTGTGCATGTTGTTTTGACTAGTTTTGGTAATGACATTATTTTTCACTTTCCTCTAAGTTACATGCCAATGCTTACCCTACTGACCATCCCTGGATGCTGCATTGTTTTATGATGTAGGGTCCAAAAACTTTTTTGTTGCTCCTGTGCAACATTAGGTGATCTGATACTCCTATGGATCTGCGGTTAAGTGGCGAGCCTCCATCTTTTGGCAGGCCCAATCATTTCACTTGTTCCTTTATTTCATAGTATTTCTTTTTGTATTTTTTTAGTCATATTCGAGGGCATGTCACAACTTAGTTGGTATTTTTGGTTTTAATGGCTTTTGTGGACAGTAGTGGGATGATTGACTGTCTTGTTTCGACTCTTAGTTTTTATTTGGTTCATCTATCTTATTTATTATTTTTGGCTGGCTTTTGCTGTATTTATTTATTGTTCTCTGAAGATTAGGCCAAGGGAGTGGTCTCTAGCCACAGTGGGCTTGAGATACACGTCTTGACTAGGCCCTAGTTCGAGTCATGACATTCTTTTAGGAGGCATGACCTAAATGTAGGAAAATTTAGAGTCAGGAGAAATTTCTTAGAACTAGACATTTCTAGCATGAACTAAAACTTGAATAAAGAAAAACATTCCTAAATGTCTTGTAGCCTCCCCTTTATAAATTTTGTGCGCTACATACAGATAAAAGGGGCTCTATTAGACACAACTTCCAAGACACCCTAGGATACTTAAACCAAGCTCTGGTACCACATTTTTTTGACCCACGACTAGGCCTTGGATGTAACAAATGTCTCAGACCAATGAAGGCCCAAGAGGACCCTTTAGCATAAAATCATAAGCATAATTATACCAATATTTGTGAAAATAACCTAATCAGAAGAAAATCCAACTTTAATAGAAATTATAAATCCAAATTCCAAAATACAACATAGTGACATCTTCTACATTAGTCTATAAATCCTCTAACTTTAAATATGAAAATCCTAAGATGATATCATAAAAATAAATACTCAAAGTCTAATAAGAAGAAAACCATATGCCGTTCGGATGATGGAGGCCTCACTACTTTTCTTAATCTATCCCGAGAAAATCCTAAAACTCCACAGAACCTCGAGAAAATGCCTCCGAACCTATATTATGAAATGATATAACATCTGAGGACGGTTAATACAATAAGTACTGTTATGTAACACAAATAAAGGGATAATATAGTTTTACCATAACAATCTATACATAAGTCATAATATGGAAAATACAGGTTACGTGGCTCAAAGTGTAAAGCATAATCATTTATTATCTTTAATTCTAAATCATGCAGTTTCACCGATATCAAGTAATTCACGGGATATATATGTCCAATTTATAGCTAAAGAGTAGGGCCCAAATTCATGTCTGCCACATAAATTGAGGTGTACATCATTTGGCCATCATATTATCCTCATAGAGGGAAACATCATAAGGCTGTCTAGTTAAGGAGTGAACCATCTTTATGTCTGCAAATCATAAGTTTCAAGAATTGGGTCACGAAGACTTCTACCTTCTTACTAAACTACATAATACTCTCCAGACTTAGTTCCTACATTTTTATGAATATTTACCATTTGAAATTTAGTATGTCTTTTATAGGGCAAACGTTATATTGGTATCTTTATAGCAAGACTTGCAAGTCAATATCTATTATTCCATAGTTGTTTCATATATTTATTAAAGCATAAGACTCAACATTTTGATTCTTACAATAAATACATTTTAATATCCCTTAAAGGTTGAAGATTTCACTTTAAATATCAACGTTATACAAAATCAAGAGATGTAGCAATTTACGCCTTTCACAAAAATCAAGTGAAAAATAACAAATGGTGATTTGTAATAAAAAGAAACATGAGTTCTTGCCCAAAAAATATCCCAATATAAGTTCATAATATAAGGATTACATAATTAGAGTAATAATCTCCATTCTCAAGCTCACATAATAATTTAAGAACAGTTTCATAGAAAAGGGATTTGTAAGCTTAAGTCAACCATTCTCAAAACCCACATTATCAGTTCATATAAATACAAACTTTCATAATATAAAATCAACCATTTGTAAATTTACGTGAAAGGAGGTTGTTCAACATACCTTTTGACGGAGAAAAATTCAAGAAAAAGCTTTAAGATTGATCTTTGATTCTTAAAACCTAGTTATTCGTGTTTATTAGGAATTTTGGGGAAGAGTGGGATGTGTTTTGACTAATTAAGTTTGTATCTTAGGGATTTAAGGTAATTTTGTATAAGTAGGGGATAATTTTTATTTTAGGAAAGGATCAAAAGGCTCTTAAAATAACCTAATAAAATAAAAACCCATCAGACAAGTGAAGAGAGAGGGGGAAGGGGAGGGGTTGTGGTACAACCCCATCATGATGCATGGGATTTAATGATGTGCAACTCAAGGTGGAGTTAAACTAGTAGGTTCCCCCGCTTGGCTCTGCGATATGGACCCCAAGGCCTAGCCACCTACTACGTGATACATAGGCCTAAGATCAAGTCTTATCATTCTTTAACGTTTCTAAACTCATCCAAAATGATTCCTACTCAATATTAGGGTCATACAGGTTCATTATTAAGATTTAAAGAGGTATAATAGGGCACAACAAAAGTATAGGATGCTACATTTCCACATCAACACTCTTTAATTTGTTTGAGGCACACCCTTTTGGTAATTTGGCATTTTAAAACACACTATAGAATAAATTTTATCTTCTAATTTCATGGAAAAATAGGATTTAGATAAATAAACTTTTCCTTCTTTTATCATTTACTGTATGAATCTCCTTCCTTATCCCCATTTCTTACAAGCCACAACGATAGCAAAGTTGCATGCAAATTGTTCAAAAAGTTTTTTCCAATATGCATCACATCTAGATTGTGCCTCAGCAAATTTGTGTCCTAATATGGTAATTCAAAGAAGATGGATATTTTCTTCCACATGCCTATAGTATATAGATGCTTTATCCTTTTCCAAAGTCATTGTTGAAATCTTATAACTTTTCAAACATTTATGTGCCCAACAGTAGTGCAGGTGTCGGTCTATATAATTTGCACCATTACATGATATCTTGTCTCTTCAAAATGGATGTTAAGGAGGAAAAATGCCTGATGACCTAAGTCACATATCTTACATCTATGTTTGAAGTATTGAGGGCATATTTTATAGTTATATGTTGGGCATGCCGATCTTCCCTTAGTGTTCCATTCAGATAACATTGCTAGCATAAAAAATTACTAACTATCCCTAATAAGGTTGCACACATTTGAAATATTTTATTTAAATGAGCATAATCTATTTCTATCCTAAATTCCTAAAGCTCATTAAATTTATTAATTAATTATTATAGTCACACATTAATATTATTTTCTGGAGAGTATGGACCTGGAATAATCATTAACAACATCATGTACTTAGAATTCATGTAAATACATAGTGATAAATTATAATTCATCAACATAACATGCCATGTGGTATGAGAAATTCTTACTGATTAAAATATATAGAACCCATAACTTGAAAGACCCAATCTAACATTTCAAGGATCATTTGAGAAGGTTAGATGCAAAGAATCAAAATGCTTCCAAGCTTCAACATTAGTAGGGCATCTTAAATTTCCATCATTAGGTCGTTCAGTAGCATGTCATCTTATTAAAACTGCCATTTTAGAACACATAAACATTCTATAAATCCTGGGTTTCAATGGACAATATCTCAAAACCTTTGCGGGTATTTTAAAGAATTCACTAGTCAAACTGTCGCCAACATTCAACCATCTATAAGACCCACACATAGAAAAATTATCTTCCTCTGCTATGTCTTTCCAAAATAACATGACATATAATATCATCCATGGAATCTCAACATCATTGAAGAACCGAGAATATCAAGATATTTTAATGAGATACATTTAAATATTAAAAAGTGACCTGTGATAAAAGAAGAGCTTCAGACCAATGAAGATATTTTCCCCAAGTCTTACATCTATTTGGAGGCCTAAATCAAGTCCAAAATAAGGTAGATTGGGCCAAAATCTACCTAAAAATGGCAAAAATACAGCAATCTAAATTTGGTCTTCTTTTAATTAGATTCTAGAACCAATATTTGATAGTTGTTTTATTCGATGTTGACTTCCTAGGTCTTTTTCTGTACAACCTTCTATACCATTTAATAGTTGTTTTGTTCTATGTTGAATTTATTGGATGATGTGTGGATGGTCCTCTAAGAAGTATCATTTTTATTTAATGTTATTTTGACCAACCCCTTCTTTACTACTATATAAAGGAATATTTTATTATATGGTAAAATAGTTTTTGAAGAATATTTATTATATTGAGAGTTCTTTTTGATCCTTTGTTGTAGATTACTTTGAGATTTATGTTTCAACATAATTAACAAGTTCATAGTTTAAGGTAGTAAGATAACTTCTTTGTTTGGTATCTTTAGTTACTTTTTCATATTCTTACAAGACAATTAGTACTTTGATAATTGTTATCACGTACTCATAAAGCAATCAAGATCCATTTATGCTTGATTAATTTCTCAAGTAAAGGTGCTTGGTTCCTCTATAAGCAATTTTTTGTTACTTGAATCTTATCAAATCTCTATCTTTTTCTAATTCATGTTTAGTCTTTTCAAGTAGTTTCTTAGTTTTTGCTTCTGCATTTGTTTAAGCTCATACTTTAGTTTTTGGATTTCCACCCTCTGTGTTATTAAGTGGTATCAGAGTGGTTCTATCACTATTTTGTTCTTCATAATCTTGGGAATTTCTTATACAAATGAGCAAAAGAAATGGTAAAAAAAAGTTTTAAGAAAAAAGAAAGTACAATAGTGTGAACAGTAACTTCAAAAAAAAAGAAAAAGATGTAATTTCTTTGTTGCTCTCCAAGGAATTTTCTTCATTTAATTGTTACTACAAGGAATGTTTTGATAGAACATAAGAAGATAGGACCTTTATCTTGTTCTAAAATCCTTTTCTTTTGTTTGAGCCTTGTTTGAACTAAATCCTATTCTTTTTATGATTGGTTCTAAATCTTTTTTCATGTACCCCAACATTTCTTATTTTACTACTAAGGGATTGATACAAGTAGGATTTAATTATAAACTCGTAAAGTATTTTTTAAAAGGTTATTTGAGAGGAAAAAGGCAAGAGTGAGTGAGAACAATTATGGGAAAAGCCAAAATTTGAGTAGCACATGATTACTGTCTTTGTTTTAAATAACTATGTATTTTGCAAGAATATATGATTATGATGGATTTACCAAGTGGGATAGTAGATATGTGATACTCTACCAAAATTATTCATGTATACTAATAAAGAAACTTACCTCTAATGGGAATATCATGTGAAACAAATATTTGATTGTAACTATTGTTGAGAGTTTGAGAAGTTGGAGTTTTCCACATGAGCAGTGTCCTAAGAATTATGAAAACTAATGGATGATTATAGTGTAATAATTTGTTTTTTTGTGATTTTTATGAAATATTTATTTTTATATTATTTGACCATTTTATCCCTTTTCATGGTTGTATTGTGGTATTTCTAAGTTGTGGGAATGATTAGCATGGTTCCCAATGCTTCTCGGTGTCATTTGTGTGAGATTGTGGATTTTGGTGGTTTAAAAGGCTTATAAGTTGACTTTGGTCAACATCTTTTGATCTATACATTCAATGAAAAAACAGACCACACCATCAGATCTGGAACGTTGATTGTAGGTTGGTAACATAGTTGATGTAGTTTTATGACTTTTATATCTCATTTTGACCCTCCCTTTGGAAAAATTATGAAATTAGGTTTCGGGGAAAAAATTTGTGAAAAGGATATTTTTTCAAAGAATTGATCTCCTTGAGTCTGGAGAGTCGAATTTAGCAGGGTAGCATAGTTCATTTACATTCTCGGGATTTTGGATGAATGTCAAAGGGTCTACTGAGACTTGAAATCCTCCAAGTCTCCAACTGGTGCACTCACTTAAACAATGCCTTGGTGGATTAAGCGACTTGGCCTACAACCAAAATCTCATCTAAGTGACACCAAGCTTTCTTAAGCGATAGCCTGGTCTCTTAAGCGACATTGGCATGCCAGATGCCTATTTCTTAATCAATAGCCAAGTCACGTACGTGATGAAGCGGGCTTCGCTTGACAGACGCTTGGTCGCTTAGGCGATTCCTGGATGGTTTATTTTTATATTTTTGAGAATTTTACAATATTTTTGAGACTTAGAGATTGGGATTCGAGTTTTTGAGATTTTTCTTCCATTTCTAAGCTTGAGTAAGCTCCAAATCCCTATCACAATTATTTTTCTTGATTCTACCTTTTAAATCTTGTTTAAGCTTAGATTTATAGGTGGAATTTTGGGATTTTGGCTCGGAAAGCCCAAATTATTGTTTCTTCGATTCAAAACCTAATTTCACTTTGTTTTCACATAGGTTTTCTCCTATGAGTTCCTTTAATCTTGGAAAGAATGTTTTTGGATAAAAAAATTGGTTTTACCCATCTTTTTCGATAACCATTTTAGGGTTCCATCTTGACCCTGATTTGGAATTGGCCAATAAGGGTATTGTTGGCTTTTTTTATGCATAAATTATATACTTGTGTATTTTAGATGATTTTTGGGTCTTTGCATGAGGTGAAAGCTTGATGATAAATGCTTATTTGTTCTAATTTTGACATTCGAAGTAGGTTATGACTAAGCTTTCTTTTGACTAAGTTGGGTATTTTATAATAATGTAAAAGCATGCTATGTATGGGAATTTATCATGGAAAATATGTTTAGATGATTTATGTGCCCGTGCGGGGGCCTATGTGGATAATACTTGGTGGTTTTATGACATTATTTGCTATGTGTGACGTGTGAGGTCTTATATGATGTTGTATCCTTGTATTTGATATATGTATGTTTGGTTACTCTTTTTGGTAGGAAAAATCTTAGGTTTTAGGATGTACATGGTATCAGTGACATTTTCTTGCATGTTTCACTTGCTCGTTACTGGATTATATTGGATTATGAATGGTTGGTTGATTTGAGTGGATTCTTGGCTCACATGGTTGGTGCATTGGTTGGATATTTGATATTCTTATTTTGGTTGGTTGTGAGCATTACATCTTCATATCATATTGTTTCATGAAACATTAGTACCACCGTGGAAATACTGGAAACACTACCTTTTTGTGATAGAAAACATGACATCTATAGAAATCCTCTACCGATGTATATGTCAGAGAGGAGTTATGGATATTGATATTAGATATTGGTTGTATATGGGTTGACGAACCCCCCGTGGGTCCTACCTCAGATGAATAACTCGGTAGGTGTATACGGAGGTTGTACGATGACCTTATGCATCACATCCTCATCATTATCATCTTTATTTCATTCTATCTAATGTGTTTATTGTGTGATTATATTTATCTCCTTGACTTGATATCTATCCATTTGTTTTATCTTCTTATACTTATATTTGGTGTACGTGTATATTTGTGCTTTATTTTCCCTACCTTTATTTATTACATGTGTATATGGTAGAACTATTTGTAGAGACGGTGTGGGCTACCGTTTGGGATATTTTTTTATTACAGGTGACGTGCTTATAGTTTATGTCTATATGATTTATTTTTTACTTAACTCAGTCAGCCTATTATACCTACTGAGTATATGTGGACCGTGCTCATCCTTATTGTGCCTTTTCAGTGTAGATCCAGATATAAGTGCACTGCACGATAGCTGATTTAGATGGTATCTAGAGTATATTTGAGGTAGCTATTGATCCAGGCTTCTGAAGCCGATCTACTACCTCTTTTTATCTATTACATGTCTTATTTTGTATTCAAAGTCAAAGTTTTGATCCTTTTTTGACTATTAATATATCTTTGACATTCGAGATGTATTTAGTCATTCTAATACTATGACACCATGTTTTGGGATTTGGTTTAGTATCTTGATTGTATTTTTTCTATTATTATATTTGTTGGATTTGACTTGGCTATAGAAGCCTTGCCTTGGGTTTTTAGTATTGATTTTTCTTTTCATATTAGTTTGGGTGATAAGCTTACTTGTCAAGGCTTATCACTACAAGTCCCATCATGACCCTTGGTTATGGGTTATGACAAATTGGTATCACAATATCCAGGTGTCCATTGGTCTTAATAGTATAGGAATAGGGTATCTAATATAGTATTACGGATCAGTACGTAGACGTTCGTATCTATTTTCAAGAGGCTATAATATATCTTTAGGAAACATTTTTTATTTCACTCTATATTGTGTAGATCTTTTATACCTTGTGTTCAAAGTCATATTTCACTCTTTTCTACACAGATGGTAAGGACTTAATCTGGTGAGGCTAGAGATTTAGATCTATTATCTGAGAAGAAAGCCGATATAAAAGGAAAGTTATGAGTCGTGGTCAGGCTCGACGTAGAGAATGAGCACCGGGATCTTCCCTTTCTAGAGATAGCACTTAGGACTCTCCATGAGCCTCAGGTTGAACATGTCAGAGTTATGGGGCCTACTTCAATCCCATGGAGTTCGTCTGCCCAATCTTAGAGAGGTTGCTGATTTAGTTATTGACCCATTTAAAGGGTGCTCCTATGAGTAAACCTAGTGTTCCTCCAGCATTGTGTATTGTACCTGTATTTTTGCTGGAGTTTGCTTTTGGTGTTCCGTCAATTCTAAGTATGGATCCTCTTATCATACCAAATCTTCTTATGGTACTCCACAAACTCCGATTCAGTTCCTCCATCAGTGCCAACACCTAAGTATAGTATTCTGAGAGCAAGAGTTCAACCTTCTTCTATGGTGCCTCCTCGGGTGGGTTCTTAACTGACTAGATTTACTATACCTCTTATTATTGTGAGTGCAATTATGTCTTTTAAGTGTTAGAAGTAGTTTATGAGATTCACTTATTTGGGTCCTTCTAGGTTTAGTGGTGCTGTAAGAGAGGATGCCTATGAGTTCTTGATGGTTTTTTGTGAGAAGTTGCATAACCTTGGTTCTCTTGAGTCATATAGGGGGCGTATACTACTTACTAGTTGACAGATATAGTTGGAGATTGGTGAAGAGCCCTTATTGGTTGCCGACCTCTTGATTTGCCATAGATGACTTGGGATTAGTTTATAAAGTTTTATTGGATAGGTTTGTGCCTTGAGTTTGAAGGATCAGATGAGATATGAGTTTGATTGCTTGGAGCAGGGATAAATGACTTTTGTGGAGCTTGAGGCATGATCCCATACCTTGTCTAGATATTCTTATGCTAATATTGCCACCGTGTCTGAGAAGATTCAAATGTTCATGAAGAGGTTGGATGTTTTTATTTAACTTGGTACGAATTAGATGGTAGTGTATGGTGCAGTGTTTTAGAGTATTATGGATCATGCTAAGATGAGTAAGACTATTCTTTAAGCATCTCAAGGGGGTGCCTAGAAGGTGCACCTTCAGGGTGAGTTCAGAGGTCACATCTCTTGAGGTAGAATTCTAGAGGCTTCTGTGGGTATCATGGTAGAAAAATTCAGGAAACTTGTCAAAGTTCAGGTAGTGGGTCTTTGTTTTAAAAGCTTTGGGTGGTCGTCTAGTTCAACAGTACCTTCTTCCATTAAGCTGGGCCACAGGGTTTGGTATGTGGGTAATGAGATTAGCCATTTCGCCAAGGACTATCCCTATCATATTTTTAGAGCTACTCCTATATCAGCTATGAGAGATAGAGATTCTAATAGGGGTGCAAGAGGAAGAGGTCGAGGTGCCCATGGTAGTGGTCAAGGAAATACCTAGTCAGGTAATGGATGTGGTCAGTGCTATGCTATACCTGCCAAGATGGAGGCATAAGCTTTTGATACTGTCATCACATGCATCCTTGTTTATTTTAGATTTGTATCTTTGTTACTTAATTTGGGGTCGACTTTATCCTATGTATCTACATATTTTGCTTCATGTTTTTATTTAGCTTGTGAGCCTCTTGACGTGCCTATCCATGTATCTACTCCCATAGAAGATTATTTATTGGTGGATCAGGTGTACCAATCTTGTGTTGTGACTTTTACTGGGCATGAGACCTGGGTAGATCTGTCTGTATAAGATATGATAGATTTTGATATAATCTTAGGTATGAATTGGTTAGCTTCGTATCATGCTATCCTAGATTATTATGTTAAGACCGTGATCATAGTTTAATCGAGTGTGCCGAGGATAGCTCAAAAGGGTGTTCTTCATTCTGGTCCCAAGAGAGTCATATCTTTTCTTTAGGCTCATCGCTTGGTTGAGAGGGTTTGTTTGTCTTATTTTTCTCATATTTGTAATACTAATGTTGCTTTACCTCTTTTTTTAGATTTTATTCATATTGTCTGTGAGTTCATGGATGTTTTCTCTATGGATTTGCCTGGTATGCATCTAGATCGTGTTATTGACTTTTCTATTAATATTGATCTGGGCACCTAACCTATTTCTGTTCCTCCTTATTGGATGGCCCCAATAGAGTTAAAAGAATTAAATGATCAATTACAGAAGTTGTTGGATAAGGGATTTATCTGACCAAGTGTATCACCTTGGGTTGCACCTATTTTGTTTTTAAAGAAAAAAGTTGGGTCTATATGTATGTGTAGTGCTTATCGACAGTTGAACAAACTGATGATTAAGAATAAGAACACTTTTCCTCATATTGGCAATTTGTTTGTCTAGTTTCAGGGTGCTTTGGTGTTTTCAATAATTGATTTGAGGCCCAGGTATCACCTATTGAGGATTAGAGGTTCAGATATTCCGTAGACAACTTTTTAGACTTAATATGATCATTATGAGTTCTTGGTCATGTACTTTGGGTTGAACAATGCCCAACAATATTTATGGAGTTGATGAACTGGGTACTTTAACCATATCTCAACTCCTTTGTAATTGTATTTATTGATTATATCATGGTCTATTCCAAGAGTGAGGTTGATCATAAGGAGCATTTGCGGATTATGCTTCAGAGATTAAAGGGTGAGAACTTGTATGCTAATTTTTATAAGGGTGAGTTTTTGTTGGAGTCTATCTCTTTCATGGTTATGTGGTGACCAAAGATGGTATTATGGTTGATACAATCAAGATTGCATCAGTTTATGATTAGGCTAGGCCTACCTCTCCTACCAGGATTTAGAATATTATTAGTTTGGCTGGCTACAATTGGCATTTTGCTGAGCGTTTTTCATCTATTGTAGAGCCATTGACCAAGTTGACCTATAAGAAGACTTCCTTTTAGTGATTCGATGCTTGTGAGGCGAGCTTTCAAAAGCTGAAGAATTTGTTGACTTCAGCTCTTATCTTGACTTTTCCTAAGAAAGGCATGAGTTATACCATCTTCTGTGATATTTTTGGTATTGGTTTAGGTGTTGTGTTAATGCAAGAGGGTTCGGTGATTGCTTATTCTTCTCATCAATTGAAGCCCCATGAGAGAAACTACCCTACCCATGATTTGGAATTGTGCGTGGTTTTTTTTCTCTGAAGTTATGGAGGCACTACCTATATGGAGTCCATTGGGAAATTTTCTCTAATCATCGTAGCCTTCAGTATTTCTTCACCCAACAAGATCTTTATATTAGGCAGCGCCGTTGTCTTGAGTTGCTTAAGGATTATAACTTGACTATTCTATCATCAAGTCAAGTCTAATATGGTTGCGGATGCCTTGAGCCAAAAGTCGACTGCATGGGTAACTTGGCATATTTTTTGACTCAGGAGAGACCTTTTGCATTATAGGTTCAGTCTTTGGCTAATTAGATGGTTAGGCTTGATATTTTTGACTTAGGTGTATTTTGGTATTCGCGGAGGATAGATCTTCCTTAATAGAGCAGATTCAGGCTCATTAGTTTGATGATTTTGGGTTGAGAGTGATTTGGGATAAGGTGTTGAGTGGTGAGGCTGAGGAATCCTCACTTGATCCTAATGGTGTTTCGAGGATTGGAGGCCGAGTTTGTGTGTCGAAACTGGGTGATTGGACTAGATTGATTCTGGAAGAGACTCATTGGTCTAGATAATCCATTCATTCGAGAGTGACTTAGATGTATCATGATTTGAGATAACATTACTAGTGGGGTGGTATGAGGAATGATATAGCATATTTCATAGCTCATTTCCTATGTTGCCAATAGGTGAAGGTCAAGCATTTGAGACCTTGTGGTTTGCTTCAGAGGTTACCCATTCTCGGGTGGAAATGAGAACGGATCATGATGGACTTTGTGACCGAGTTGCCTCATACTTCTCATGATTCTGATAGTGTTTGGGTCATTATGGACCAGTTGAACAAATCTGCTCATTTTATTCTCGTTTAGGCTTTTTTAAGTGTTAAGAGGTTGGCCCATATCTATATTCATGAGATAGTTTGTTTTCATAGTGTGCTAGTGTGTATTATCTCAGATAGTGGTTCAGTGTTCACATTTCACTTTTGGAAGACTTTTGAAGAGGAGTTGGGTACCCGAGTTGATCTTAGTACAACTTATAACCCCTAGACTAACGACCAGTCGAAGCAGACTATTCAAGTTTTGGAGGATATGCTCCGCACTTGTGTCATGGACTTTGGTGGCTAATGGGAGTAATATCTAGCTTTGGTGGAGTTTGCAAATAATAATAACTATGATTCCAGTATTGAGATATCTCCTTATGAGGCTTTGAATAGTAGGCGTTGTCAGATTTTAGTTGGTTTGTTTGATGTTTTAAAATTAGATCTCGAGGTACAAACTTGCTTCATGAGTCATTGGATAGAGTTTGGGTCTTTCAGGATTGACTTCGAGCAGTTTAGAGTGGGTAAAAATGCTATATGGATCACAAACTTCTTGCATTGAGATTTTGTGTTGATGATCATGTCTTTCTTTGTATTTTGCCCATGAAGGGTGTGATGAGGTTTAGGAAGAGGGCTAAGCTTTGCCCTAAATATATTGGACATTTTGAGATCCTTCGTACTATTAGGGATGTGACTTTATGATTAGCACTGCCCCCAAATTTATTAGTTGTTCATCAAGTTTTTCATGTTTCTATGCTTTGGCGTTACATTCCAGATGAGTCTCATATCATTTATTGGGATTCAGTCTAGTTAGACGAGCACTTATCTTTTGTTGAGGATCCTGTCTCCATTCTAGTAAGGGATTTTAGATAGTTCCGTTCCAGAGTTTTTCCTACGGTTAAGGTCCAGTAGAGACATCGGCCCGTAAATGAGTTTACTTGGGAGGTCGAGTCTGATATGTATAATAGTTATTTTCAACTTTTCCCTGATTTAGGTATGTCCCTTGCCTTTTTTTGAGGATGAACTAGATTCTTAGTAGTGGATAATGTAATGATTTAATTTTTGGTAATTCTGGTAAAATATTTATTTCAGTGTAATTTGACCATTTTACCCCTCTCCGTGGTTGCTTTATGGTATTTTTAGGGTATGGGGATGATTAACATGGTTCCCGATGCATCTTGATTTCGTTTGTGTGAGTTTGTGGATTTTGGTGGTTTAAAAGGCGTATTAGTTAACTTTGGTCAACATCTTTTGATCTGTCTGTAGGATGGCAAAACAGACTACGCCAGAAGATCTGAAATGTCGATTTTAGGTTGGTAACATGGTTGTTGTGGTTTTATGGATTTGATAGCTCATTTTGACACTTTATTTGAAAAAAAATGTGAATTTAGGTCATTTTTTTGAAAATGATGTTTTTTCAAAAATTTGATAACGCTATTGAGCCCAAAGCTTTGAATTTAGTAGGGGTAGCATAGTAATTTTACATACTCGAGATTCTATATGAATCTCGAGGGATCCCAGAGACTTGGATTTCTCTAAGTCTCCAACTGGTACACTACTCAACTGGTGCACTCGCTTAAGCGATGCTTTGGATGCTTAAGCGACTTCGTCTGACAACCAAAATATCGCCTAAGCGACACCAGGCGCACTTATGTGATAGCCTCTTAGGTGATGGCCTGGTCGCTTTAGCGACATTAGCGTGTCATACACCTGTCACTTAAGTGACAACCAAGCCGCATGTGGGATGAGGCGGGCTTCTATTAAGCAACGCCTGGTCTCTTAAGCGATAGCCTCCCAAGTAATCCAGTAGTCGCTTAGGCGATGCCTGGGTGGTTTATTTTCCATTTTTGAGATTTTAGACAATTTTCAAGACATAGAGCTTTGGGTTTGCGGTTTTTAGATTTTTCTTCCATTTCAAAGCTTGGTTAAGCTCCAAATACCTGTTACAATTACTTTTATTTGATTTTATCATTTAAATTTTGTTTAAACTCAAATTTAAAGGTGGAATTTGGGGATATTGGATAGGAAGCCCCAAATTATTATTTCTTCCAAAACCCAATTTCACTCTACTTTCTTCTATGAGTTCCTATAATCTTAGTAAGAATGTTTTTGGACAAAAATTTTGGTTTCACCTTCTTTTTTGAAAACTTATTTTGGGGTTCCGTTTTGAACTCGATTTTGAAGTGGGTAATATGGGTATCGTTGGCTTTCTTTTGATGTGTAAATTCTATATTTATGTGTTTTAAATGATATCTGGGTTCATGAATGAGGTGAAAGCTCAGTGATAAAGACTTATTTCTTTAGGTTTTGACATTCGAGGTAGGTTATATCTCAAATTTCTTCAGACTAGGTTGGGTAGTTAATAATAATGAAAAACATGCGATCGGTATGGGGTTGTATCATAAAAAATATGCTTAGGTGATTTATGTGCCCTTGTGGGGGCCTGTGTGGATAATGCTTGGTGGTTTTGTGACATTATTTGTTATGTGTGACCATCTAAGGTCTTATATGATGTTGTAGCCTACTACTTAATATATGTATATTTGGTTGTACTCTTTTAGGTAGGAAAAACGTAGGTTTTAGGATGTACATGGTATCAATGGCATTTTCTTGTATGTTTCACATGATGGTTACTGGATTATATTGGATCATGGATGGTTAGTTGATTTGAGTGGATTCTTGGCTCACATGGTTAGTATATAGGTTGGATATTGGATATTCTGATTTTGGTAGGTTGTGAGCATTACATCCTTATACCATATTCATTTATGAAACATTGGTGCCACAATGGAAATACTATAAACACTGCCTTTTTGTGACAGAAAATGTGACATCTTTAAAAATTCTCTACCGATGTATGTACCAGAGAGAAGTTATGGATAATGGTATTGGATATTTGTTGTATATAGGTTGACGAATCCCTATGGGTCCTACTTTGGGAGGACAACTTGGTTGGTGTATATAGAGGTTGCGCGATGACCTCGTGTATCACATCATCATCATCATCATCATCTTCATTGCATTCCATCTATTGTTCTTATTCTATGATTATATTTCTGTCCTTGACTTGATATCTGTCTATTTGTTCTATCTTCTTATACTTGTATTCAGTATACGTGTATATTTGTGCTTCTTTTCCCTACCTATATTTGTTACATATGTATATGATAGAACTGTTAGTAGAGATGGTGTGGCCTACTGTTTGGGACATTTTATGATTGTAGGTGAAGTGCCTATAGTTTGTGTTTATATTCTTTATTTTTTGCTTTCCTTAGTCGGCCTATGATACCTACTGAATAGAAGTGGACAATAATCATCCCTACTGCACTCTGTCGGTGTAGATGCAGGTACGAGTGTACCGCACAATAACGAATTCAGATGGTATCTAGAGTATATTTAAGGTAGCGGTTGATCTAGACTTTCAGAGTTGATCTGCTACCTCTTCTTATCTATTACATGTCTTTTTTTGTATTCAGAGACTTTGCTTTGATCCTTTTTGGATTATTATTGTATCTTTTGACATTTGAGATGTATTTAGTAGTTCTTACACTGTGACACTAGGTTTTGGAATTTGGTTTGGTATCTTGATTGTATTCCGCTATTACCATGTTTTTGGGGTTCGGCTTCTCTCTAGAAGCCTTGCCTTGGGCTTTTAGTATTAATTTTCTTTTTCATATCAGTTTGTGTGATAGACTTACTTGTCAAGACTTGTCGCGACAAGTGCCATCATGACCCTTGGTTTTTAGGCCGTGACATAAAGTAATCCCGATTGGGTGAAATTTAATCGAATACTTTTGATATGGGGATTTGAAAGAGGAATTAAGATCATTCATTCTATAGCACAGTTCCAATAGAAAGTTAATTCCAAAAATGACCATTCTACTCTTTCTAACATGATTGTGAAGTATGTAGTCTTTCAAGGGAGTAGTCAAGTTGTGAACAAGAGAGTAGCTCTTCCTCATGTGCAACTTCTCCCATTGAAGTTCTATTATAGAAAAAAAGAAAATATAAGTGAATAGAATAATTGAGTGGAAAAGAAAATGACATGGAAAAGAGATACAAAATTGAGAGAAGTAAATGAGAGAAAAACAACAATATTAGAGTGGAAATAGAGGAATTATAGCTGAAACAAGTGAGTGGGTTATCAAAAAAAGGGAGGAGAGAAACACAACAAGAATGAAAAGAAAGAGAGAAAAAAAGTTGAAGAAAAGGAAAGACAAGATTTTGTTTGATCTTAACACTATTGTTTCTTCTTCTTCTTT
The DNA here is from genome assembly GCA_030864215.1 of Capsicum pubescens. Taxonomy (NCBI): domain Eukaryota; kingdom Viridiplantae; phylum Streptophyta; class Magnoliopsida; order Solanales; family Solanaceae; genus Capsicum; species Capsicum pubescens. Next base: position 163,911,966 of record CM061543.1, on the reverse strand, counting down.
TGGTATTCTATTTTCTTTTGTAGGTACTCTTGAGAAGGAACCAATGGAGGAAGCCAACTATGATCTAAAACCTAAGATCTTTGGTTTTGTTAGCTTCTTGTACTCACCCAATGTTTTTGAAATTCTTGTGAAAAAAGTTAAAGAGTTTGGAGAGATAAGCTTTATTAAATCTAATAATATTTGGCATTACCATAAAAGTATTCAATTTGATGCTGATCGTAGAGATACTTGTGTTAAGTTAGTGCTTGAAAGATCTTGTTGACTGCGTCCAACCACACATGCAAGTGTACTTGATTGTTCAAGTAATAAAATGGCTCTTGCAAGCCGAATTTCGACCCCACATGAACTTAGTATTTAGCAGACAATCTAATTCAAGTATTACTACTGAAGTTAAACTAGTGTTATTTGTAACTAAAGACCTAATAACTATTTAATTTATAGTAAAATTAGTAAAGTTACCGCGCCTAATCCGCACCCCCTACAATTGGTATCAGAGCCTTGTTATTTAAAAAATACTGAAGTCGTATATATATGGATTTACTTGATTAATTTATTAATTATGATTTATTTGATAAAGCTAGATTTAGATATTCCCCAAAATATTATTTAAATGAATAACGTACAAAACTATAAAGAATTACAACAAATAATATCTGAAAAACGTAAAGAATTAAAAATAAGGATAGAAAGACTACAATATAACATAATTGTCGGAGTTAGTAAAAACTCAATAAATGCACAAAAAGAAGAAATATCAAATTTAGAATCAACAATAGATAGTCTAGAATATACATACCAACATGATCTATTAACAATTAAATAAAAAATGAACAAAGAAGAATTTATAATAGACGAAAAAACATATGAAAATCACGAAGGATTAAAAATAAAAATAGTATTTTCTAATTTAGGTAGAAGGTATAAGAAAATAGGTGAACATTTATATTTAATGTTAGAAAAAGAAGAATTAAAATTAGAAGATAAATTGACAACTATGATGAGAATAGAAAAAGAAAGCGAAGAAATAGATAGAAAAAAAGAAATAGAAAAAATAAAACAACAAACTACAGAAGAAATACGAAAAATAGAGGAAACTAAAAATAGTAGAATTGCTGAATTAGAAAAAGAACTACAAATGCTAAAAGATCTGTATGAAAAAAGACAGAAAGAAAAAGAAGAAAAAGATAAAGAACAAAAATTATTAAATGAGATATCAATTTAAAGAAAAATTAGAAATAAACAATAAAGAAATAGAAACCAAGGAATTAGAAATTAATACAATAGATGTTGAAGAAACAGATAATTATGATTCAGAAGATAGTGAAACATATACAGAAATCGTAACAAATACAAAAAATTTAGGAATCAATGAAAAACAAGAAGTAATTAATGAAGAAACCTTAGAAAATATAAACACGGAAATAAATACTCTTGATAAAAAAGAAGATGAAAATATAATACCTAGAACATCAGAAATAAGAAAACCTACATATTATAAGATTAAGTTTAAAAGATATAATCTAAAGAATGAATATGACAAATGGACACCAAAACAAATAGTTAATAAAAATTATAACTTTTTAGACTTAGATTGTGTAATAGATACAGAAAAAATAATACAATTATGGATAGGATATATGACAAAACAATTATTAGATAATAATATAAATGTAATAGATGCACCAGAATATATAGAAAGAACACTAATAGGAACAGTGAAATTATGGTTTTTAAATCTAACTGAAAATAGTAAAAGAGTATTAAGAACTGACAAACCCACAGAAGGAACATCATCAACAACTACAACTAAATTAACACCTATAGAATTATTAAAAAAAATATGAAACAACTATAAAAGACGAATTTAGTAGCATGACAACAACAGAAGAAGAACAAAATGAAGAGAAAGATACAAATAGGAATTTAATGCTAAAATTGGCAATATGTAATATGTGCTACATAGATGAATATACTTGCGCATTTAAAGAATATTATTATAAAGGAGCATAAAATACAGAAGAAAGTAAAGAAATAAGAAAATTATATTTTAGTAAATTACCTGAACCATTTAGTTCAAAAATAATAAAGAGTTGGGATGAAACAAAAATAGTAGATACTCTAGGAGCAAGAATAAAATTCTTACAACAATGGTAAAATTCTTACAACAATGGTATAGAAATCTATGTGAAAAATATAGAGAAGAAATAAAAATGAAAAAAATATTAATAAGAAATTTAGCATGTTGCAAAGATAAAATAGCACCTCAATTCGGATGTGAAGAAAGATATTATAAGAAAAGAAAAAGACATAAGAAATATAAGAAATACAAAAAATTAAAATATAAATATAAAAAAACAAGAAAAAGATATTATGTAAAAAATTATAAACGTAAAAGACCATATAGGAAAAAAAATCTATAAAAGAATGTACTTGTTATAATTGCAGAAAATTAGGACATTTAGCTAGAGATTGTAAATTACCTAAAAACCCAAAAAATAAACAAATATCAGAAATAAAAATAGAAAATATAGAATATATGCAGATAGATTATATAGATTACGAATTAGAAAGTGAAGATAGTATATATGAAATTTCAGAGAACGAAATAGTTAATGAAATAGAAGAAAATGAAATAGATAGTGAATTAGACGAATTAAATGACTGAAGAAGATATACAAATAAACCAAATGACTGAAGAAGATATAAAAATAATAACAAAAGAAGAATATTTAAATGACGAATGAACAGATCAAAAAATAATATTTGATAATAATATATTTGATGAAATAAAAGGAAAAGAGTTAGACTTAAGTGTAGAAAAAATATTTAAAATACCAACAATAAAAAATATATTTACTAGAAAAAAGGAAGAATATTATGTAGTAAGCCAAAAAGAATATGTAATAGACTGCAGCTACGCAAAAGGTAAAGCTAGTATACCACTAGTAACAAAAAGGATAATAAATAAAGAAATAAACGATATAAAAAGTAGAGACCCAATAAAATATGTACACCTTGAAGGTACAGAGATATTGATAAAAGCATGTTTTAGAAAAGAAATAGATACACCAATAAAACTATATTTAGCAGATGATAGGATTATAAGACCTATAGAAAAAAGTATAATAACTGCCATAAAAGGAAATTTAATATACCAAAAATTTAAATTTATAATAAGTGCAAAATATTCAGTTGCAATAACAGATAAAAATATAGATAAATCATTGGTATTATATTGAAAAATATCAGGAATAGAACTAACCCCAGGAAGTAAATATTTACAGTAAGATGTAAAAATCTATATGTATTGACTATAAAACACAAAATAACAGGAAAAAATAAAATTAATAAAATACAAATAGAAAGTCCTTTTGAACAATTCGTAAAAACAATTGATAATAATGATTATAGTTACAAAAATATAGACATAGAAGAAGATTTAGAAATAATAAATGATAGAATAAGTACAACAAAAAAAATAGCTTATGAAAAACCAGAATCATCAAGTTCATAAAAAAGAACAAGTTCAATAGTTAATTTAAATTAATATTACATAACAGGAGCAATAAATGAAAAGGAATATTTAATACTCTTAAATACAGGACAAGAAGAAAATTATATAGCAAAATATCTAGTAAAAAATAAGGAAATAAAATCTGATAATAATATATGCCCAGATCTACCAAGAAGCTTAATAAACACTAAAAATATAGCAGAAAAAAAAATAACAATAGGAGTTAGAAAAATGGAAATAGAATTTGAAATAAAGGAAGAAATGCAAAAAACAGACATAATATTAGGAATTAAATGGCTAGAACAAGTAAAACCATACAATATAGAACATACACAATTATCTATAACATATAATAGAGAAAAAATATTTTTAAGAAGAGCTTTAACATGATATGAAAATATATGTATTAATGAAGATAGTAGTAGAAGGATATTACAGTAGATATTATACGCCTATGATAGATACAGGATCATAAGCTAATTTATGTAGATATAATTGTTTACTAGAAAGTAAATGGGATAAATTAAAAACACCAATAATAGTTAAAGGATTTAATAACGAAGGAAGCTTAATTATTTATAAAGCTAAGAATGTAAAAACACAAGTATGGGATAAAATATTAACAATAGAAGAAATCTATAATTATGAGCTAACATCAAAAGATATACTTTTAGGAATGTCGTTTTTAGATAAATTATACCCACATATAATAACTAGAACAGATTGGTGGTTTACAACACCATGTAAACAGAAAGTAAGAGCAAAAAGAGTTATTAATAAAATAAGAAAGAAAATTGATTAGATAGAAGGAAGTGAAAAAATTACACAAAAATTAAAAAATATAAAAAATACTAAAGATACAATAGAACTGGTCGTATTTTCAATAAATAAAAAGAAAATAACTATATTTTCAATAAATAAGATAGAAATAATTAAGAAAAAATTAGAACAATTATATAGTGAAGATCCATTAAAAGGATGGGAAAAACATAAAACCACTATAAAAATTGAATTAATAGATAAAAATAGCATAATAACCCAGAAACCATTAACATATAATTTTGATGATTTAAAAGAATTTAAAATGCATATAGAAGAATTATTAGAAAAACAATATATACAAAAAAGTAATAGTAAACATAATAGCCCAGCATTTATAGTAAATAAATATAGTGAACAAAAAAGAGGAAAAAGTAGGATGGTTATTGATTATAGAAATTTAAATGCAAAAACAATGACTTATAATTACCCAATACCAAACAAGATATTAAAAATAAGGCAAATACAAGGATATAATTATTTTAGTAAATTTGATTGTAAATCAAATTTGATTTACAAATGCTAAAAGATCTGTATGAAAAAAGACAGAAAGAAAAAGAAGAAAAAGAGAAAGAACAAAAATTATTAAATGAGATAAATCAATTTAAAGAAAAATTAGAAATAAACAATAAAGAAATAGAAACCAAGGAATTAGAAATTAATACAATAGATGTTGAAGAAACAGATAATTATGATTCGGAAGATAGTAAAACATATATAGAAATCTTAACAAATACAAAAAATTTAGGAATCAATGAAAAACAAGAAGTAATTAATGAAGAAAACTTAGAAAATATAAACACGGAAATAAACTCTTGATAAAAAAGAAGATGAAAATATAATACCTAGACAATTGTAGTTCTTTTTCTAATTCAGCAATCCTACTATTTTTAGTTTCTTCTATTTTTTGTATTTCTTCTGTAGTTTGTTATTTTATTTTTTCTATTTCCTTTTTTCTATCTATTTCTTCGTTTTCTTTTTCTATTCTCACCATAGCTGTCAATTTATCTTCTAATTTTAATTCTTCTTTTTCTAACATTAAATATAAATGTTCACCTATTTTCTTATACCTTCTATCTAAATTAGAAAATACTATTTTTATTTTTAATCCTTCGTGATTTTCATATGTTTTTTTGTCTATTATAAATTCTTCTTTGTTCATTTTTTATTTAATTTTTAATAGATCATGTTGATAAGTATATTCTAAACTATCTATTGTTGATTCTAAATTTGATATTTCATCTTTTTGTGCATTTATTGAGTTTTTACTAACTCCGATAATTATGTTATATTGTAGTCTTTCTATCCTTATTTTTAATTCTTTACGTTTTTCAGATATTATTTGCTTTAATTCTTTATATTTTTGTACGTTATTCATTTAAATAATATTTTGGGGAATATCTAAATCTAGTTTTATCAAATAAATCATAATTAATAAATTAATCAAGTAAATCCATATATATACGACTTTCGTATTTTTTAAATAACAAGGCTTTGATACCAATTATAGGGGGTGCGGATTAGGCGCGGTAACTTCACTAATTTTACTATAAAGTAAATAGTTATTAGGTAATAAGTATTTATTTTTATATAATGTATTTTGTGAATATTATCGATTGAAATATTTTTCATTTTTATTTTCTTGACTTAAGATGTTTTATTAATTCATATTCTAAATTAGATATTATCGTAATTAAATTATCTAGGATTCTCGTTAGTACTATGTAATCTTTTGTATTCTTGGTATAAACTATATAGTTGAGTTTTGATTTCTTTTAATGATTTATTCTTTTCGTAAGATGTATCCATTAATTTATGTAATTGTTAAATGCTTTGTAGTAATATTCATTAACTGTTTTTCTTCGTTCTTGTATTTTTTATTTTCATATATTTTATTAATATATTCAATTTTATTGATATTCATATTTTGGGGGGTGATTAAATGGTAGTTGATTAAATGCTTTTCTATAATATTTTTTAGCTTTTTCTCTTAGTTTTTGTAAGTCTTCTATATTATTTTTAAGATATTCTAAATATTCTATATCTTTTGTTTTAAAATATTCAATTAAATTCATTTTTATAAGGTTTTCTGTTAATCTTATTTCTTCCATTTCTTGTTCCCAGTATTTTAGATATTCGTAGTTTATCATTTTATTCTTCTAAAGTAAATGTATAATAATCTATTCTACTTGTACTATATTTAATATCTTGTTTGAGGTTATTACTACTACTAACTATTTTTTCTTGTTCTCTTCTTAATGAAATTTTTAAACTATCTAAACTTTTATCTTTGCTTTTTTCTAAATTTTTCAAGGTTTCGTCTATCCATTTTAATTTTTCTATTAGATTTTTCATTATTTCTCTAATTTGTTTTCTATAATTAATTTCTTTATGTAGGTCTTCTTGGTTTTCTCTAATTTTCTTAATATATTCTGACTTTTTTAGTCTGGATAATAGCCATCTGAATCTAAATAGTATTGATGTTCATAATATATGCGTAAGTTTTCTATACTGTTTAATAATTCCTCTTCATAATCTTGTAATTTTTCCCATATTATTTTCTTTATGTCTATCATTTCTATATCTCTAAGTATATATAAAACAAGTATTTTAATATCATCTGTCATTTAAGCTTGATTAAATGCTTTTTCATAATATTTTTCAGTTGTTTGTTTTAGTCTAAGTAGTTCTTGCATATTTTCATTAAGGAATTCTATATATTTTATATCTTTAGTTTCCATGTATTTGTCTAAATTTACTTTCATCTGTTTTTCTACTAACTGTATCTTTCTCATATCTTTTTCCCAAAATTCTAGATAGATGTAATTTATCATGGTTGGTGTGTACGTAAGTATTTGTAAGAGTAGTTAGGTAGATATGGTATGTAATTTATTCTAGTCATATCATATTTACCAAATGTTTTTTCTAATATGATTTTTCTTATATCTACTACTTCTATATCCTTAAGTGCATACAAAATAAGTATTTTAAATTTATCTACCATTTCGTCAGATAAATAATTATTCATTTTTTATAAAATTTCTATTTTCAAAATATTTTCTTCAATCATACACATAAAAAAATATGATCATATTAGATTACTATATACTAGATCATTCTTAAATAACATGTTCGTCGGTCACTATTAGCATGGTAATCCAGATACTTTTCCCTTAAACAACGCCTCAACTCTGGTTACTCCCTACCATGGCTTCTTGCCTTATTGGTTTCACCTTTAGGATGGCATAGTTCTTAGGGATTTTTCTCCGTTTCCACTTTGCTAATAAACTTCTTAACATGCTATTCTTCGAATAATTCTACTATAAAGTAACTAACATGAACTTATCTTATCATATCATGATTGTTAGGAACTATGAATTTAGCTATTCATAATACTGAATAAATATACCTGTTCTGGTAAGTTTGATAATCCTAAGTTTTGTTCCTCCATAGATTTTTCCATTGAAATATACATGTTTTTAAATAAATAAGCAAAATATTTATTGTGAACAAGAGAGAGAGTTTTTGCTTCAACGCATGAAGGTTTGTCTTTGCACTGCCTTCGGTTCTTCTATTTATAACTGAAATTTACAGATGATTTCTTTACACGTTTCCTAAAATGACTTGAAAAATCAAAGCCTATACTAGTCTAGGCTAGACTAATTAATGCTTACAAAAAAGTCTTCATCTTTTAAAAGAAGACTTTGACATAAAGCACTAAATGACAAAAAAAACTTTAAATGCCTAAAACTTTACATCAAAACTTTGTACAATATTTTACGTAAAGTAAAGTTATGCTAATTTATTCACATGTCTTTTGTCTTTATCTCTTTCTTTCGTATCTTCTTTGGTTATCTTCTCTAATTTTTGTCAGTGTAGCATCACATCTGGAATAAAGTTGTGCTTGCCACTACATCTGCTGCATATGTGGTCTTTGTATTTTTGGCCAACTTTTTCACAAAATTGATCCATAGCTTCTTCTGAAATAATTCCCTAACTGATAGATCTCGTTAATGGTTGTTCTTCTGGTCTGAGGAGTGTAAATCCCCATTTTCTAAGTTCTTCCATGTCATGGTCTTTAACTTTTTTGCAAGTTGAATAAATCAATGCTTGATTCCTTGAATTATATATCCAAACTGGCTTTTTATTTGAATAATTATTAAGTAACTCTGATAATATATTGCTTATTCCAATAACTCTTTTGTTGCGGTAAAATGCTGGTATCTGCGTTTTTGGTATCTCGATCTGTTCACATATTTATTTTAGAATAATATAATCTCTGGTCATACCCATTTTGACCACATTAATAGTCTGTTTAATTTCTTCTAATAATATTTCTGCTAGTGCGGAATAAAATCGAACATAGAATAATTGTCCGTTCGTAATTCTCTTGTAAGTCATAAATTCTTTGTGAATTTCTGGGATTCCTGCTAACTCTTCTCCATCGGTTGTGTAAACCGTAGATAATAATCCATAATAGTAACATGATTTAATAAATTGTACCTGGTAAGGCAATAAGTTTATTGTAATTTTGGCATTTCTGGGTAATATATCCTTTTTGTTGTGCGACTAGCTCTTCACTTTGAATAGGTTTGGTATTTCATAAGGTTTGTAAGGTGTGTATGTTGTCAATGTATTTACGTGAAGAATAATTGTATGTCTGTTTTTCTTGGTTAAGTGATTCAGAATAGGTATGTATCTGGGGAGGTACAAATGCTTCTAAATTTTGTATATTTGGTGTATATGGTTTTGAAAATATTTGGTTGAGGTTATAATTCTTTTTCTTTGGTATTTCAGGTCTATTTTGAGTGACTATATTTTTTCCTTTAGATGTTCCTGTACCTGTAATTGAAGTTTCGGCAGTAATTTGAGTTTTAAGGTGTTTCTCATCGTCACCTTCTAGGTCTAATTTTTTAATGTGCTCTTCCTGCACAATATCTTATTTTTTATAGTGCTCGACTTGCACTTTTACATTTGTAACTTCAGTAGTTATTGTAATAACTCGTTCTTGTAATAACTCTATTTGTTTAAACATTTGGAGCAATAAATCAGTCTGGGTATCTTTGGCATCAGCCTCTTCCATTGGTAAATCAGTTTGAGTAGCTTTGTCTTGATAAGTAATTTGCAATGATATTTTTGTTAGTATTGATTACTTCAATTGTAAATGTAAAATTCAGTATATTTAATACTAGTCTCCAAATTTTCTTTGCCGTAACTGAATTTTGTATTTTTCTTGTTAGTCACCATCGTACCTGTGTATGATCTGTTCTAACAATAAACTTATTATACACGATATATGGTTCAAATTCTATTAAACATTTATATAGAGAACATAATTCTTTTCTATTTATTTCCCATTTTATTTCTGTTTCGTTAAAAATTCCTGAATAATATCTACAATGATATTCTAATTTTTCTTCTTCATACCTATATTTGAGTACTCCTCCATAACTATAATACTTGCATCAGCTTCTACTATATATGTAAATTTTTTATTTTCATCTGGAAATTGTAATTTTGGTAACTTTTTACAAAGTAATTTTATTTTCTGTACTTGTTTTTTGTCTTCTTCATTATATCTACATTCTACATCCTTTTTTATTTTTTTCTGTAATGGTTTTAAGTTTTCTGCTAATTTTGGAATATATTATCTTACTTGGTTTACTAATCCTAAAAATGATTGTAATTTTTTTTTTTGTATCTAATTCTTCTTCTGAATTTATTATTTTTTGGACTATATGTTGTTGCATTTTGACTCCACTTTTATCTATTTGTATTCCTAAAAATTCTATCTGATTTTTCATAATTTCTGCTTTCTTCTCACTTAAACTTATTCCTAATTTTTCTATTATATATGTAAATTGTTCTAATAGTTTTAAATGTTCTTCTTTAGTTTTTGTATATAATAGTATATCATCTATGTATACTATACAATTAGGTAATTGTTTAAAATAACTATCCATAAAATGTTGATATCTACCTGGTGCATTTTTATATCCAAATGGTAGTACATTCCATTCATAAAATTCTTGTGGTACCGTAAATGCGGTTAATTCCTTAGATTCTTCTTCTAACTTTAAATGGTAAAATCCTGATTTACAATCAAATTTACTAAAAATTCCCTTTTAGTATTTATAGGAGCATATAAATAACAAGACTTTGATACCAATTGTAGGGGGGTGCGGATTAGGCGCGGTAACTTTACTAATTTTACTATAAAGTAAATAGTTATTAGGTAATAAGTATTTATTTTTATATAATGTATTTTGTGAATATTATCGATTGAAATATTTTTCATTTTTATCTTCTTGACTTAAGATGTTTTATTAATTCATATTCTAAATTAGATAATTTAATTACGATAATATCTAATTTAGAATATGAATTAATAAAACATCTTAAGTCAAGAAGATAAAAATGAAAAATATTTCAATCGATAATATTCACAAAATACATTATATAAAAATAAATACTTATTACCTAATAACTATTTACTTTATAGTAAAATTAGTAAAGTTACCACGCCTAATCCGCATCCCCCTACAATTGGTATCCGCACCCCCTACAATTGGAAGTCGTATATATATGGATTTACTTGATTAGTTTATTAATTATGATTTATTTGATAAAACTAGATTTAGATATTTCCCAAAATATTATTTAAATGAATAACGTACAAAAATATAAAGAATTAAAGTAAATAATATCTGAAAAACGTAAAGAATTAAAAATAAGGATAGAAAGACTACAATATAACATAATTGTCGGAGTTAGTAAAAACTCAATAAATGCACAAAAAGAAGAAATATCAAATTTAGAATCAACAATAGATAGTCTAGAATATACATACCAACATGATCTATTAACAATTAAATAAAAAATGAACAAAGAAGAATTTATAATAAACGAAAAAACATATGAAAATCACGAAGGATTAAAAATAAAAATAGTATTTTCTAATTTAGGTAGAAGGTATAAGAAAATAGGTGAACATTTATATTTAATGTTAGAAAAAGAAGAATTAAAATTAGAAGATAAATTGACAGTTATGGTGAGAATAGAAAAAGAAAACGAAGAAATAGATAGAAAAAAGGAAATAGAAAAAATAAAACAACAAACTACAGAAGAAATACGAAAAATAGAAGAAACTAAAAATAGTAGGATTGCTAAATTAGAAAAAGAACTACAAATGCTAAAAGATCTGTATGAAAAAAGACAGAAAGAAAAAGAAAAAAAAATAAAGAACAAAAATTATTAAATGAGATAAATCAAAGAACAAAAATTATTAAATGAGATAAATCAATTTAAAAAAAAATTAGAAATAAACAATAAAGAAATAGAAACCAAGGAATTAGAAATTAATACAATAGATGTTGAAGAAACAGATAATTATGATTCGGAAGATAGTGAAACATATACAGAAATCTTAACAAATACAAAATATTTAGGAATCAATGAAAAACAAGAAGTAATTAATGAAGAAAACTTAGAACATATAAACACGAAAATAAACACTCTTGATAAAAAAGAAGATGAAAATATAATACCTAGAACATCAGAAATAAGAAAACCTACATATTATAAGAATAAGTTTAAAAGATATAATCTAAAGAATGAATATGGCAAATGGACACCAAAAAAAATAGTTAATAAAAATTATAACTTTTTAGACTTAGATTGTGTAATAGATACAGAAAAAACAATACAATTATGGATAGGATATATGACAAAACAATTATTAGATAATAATATAAATGTAATAGATGCACCAGAATATATAGAAAGAACACTAATAGGAAAAGTGAAATTATGGTTTTTAAATCTAACTGAAAATAGTAAAAGTGTATTAAGAACTGACAAACCCACAGAAGGAACATCATCAACAACTACAACTAAATTAACACCTATAGAATTATTAAAAAAATATGAAGATCAGTAAAATTGAATATATTAATAAAATATATGAAAATAAAAAATACAAGAACGAAGAAAAACAGTTAATGAATATTACTACAAAACATTTAACAATTACATAAATTAATGGATACATCTTACGAAAAGAATAAATCATTAAAAGAAATCGAAACCCAACTATATAGTTTATACCAAGAATACAAAAGATTACATAGTACTAACAAGAATCCTAGAACACTAGATAATTTAATTACGATAATATCTAATTTAGAATATGAATTAATAAAATATCTTAAGTTAAGAAGATAAAAATGAAAAATATTTCAATCGATAATATTCACAAAATACATTATATAAAAATAAATACTTATTAGCTAATAACTATTTACTTTATAGTAAAATTAGTAAAGTTACCGGGCCTAATCCGCACCCCCCCTACAATTGAGACGATCATACAAAACTATAAAATTGCACTGGTTAAAGTTATCTATCTTGATTGTTGATTCACGAGGTTAATATCATGACTATGGTCTTTCGATCCTTTAAATCTTCTATTTATATTAGCGTCATAATGATATTGTTGAGCGGAGATGTGAGAACTAATTCAAATGTATATTTCATCCCATATTTGAGCCAAATACAACAAATTAGGTATATCCCAATCCTAACCACAAATCTTATCTTTAATTCATATAAAATAGAAAAACCCATTTCTTATGTTCCACATTCTAATCTATTACTCATTCCGGCACACAAATAAATATTGATCTATTCTAAAGTTCGTGAATCAATAGAATAGTAAGAGCAAAAACATAATAACAACCGAATATGATAGTCAACTTCAACCAACTCGTATACTATGCTATGCAATCATGTTTTTAGACTCAACCCTAGAAATAGGGTCTTTAGACACTCATAGTCATACAAAGAATCACCATTAATGAATTCAAAAGTAAAACTACAAGAAAACTAGATGTTAAAGGAAGAACAATCCTAACGTAGAAACCTTGATGTCTTCTCCTGTCTCCAAAATATCTGTCATTCCAATGTTTCTAAATATGGATAATTACACCTTATATAGTCCCTCAGTCCATATATAAGCTGTCCCAATCTAATCATAAGCATTGACCACTTTGCCCCAACTTAAGCCAAGCAAACAACCATTTTTTAGACGTTTGGGGGGGTTGCATGGCCTCTTAGTGTGCATCGCATGGAAATTAAAGGGACAAAGAAATATCTATATTCTATAGAGGGTGTATCACAAGGACCCCTCCCATTTTATGGGGGTGAGGCTCAAAGCCAAGCCCTCTAGGTGCAATCTCGTATAATCTTTGTTCACTTCTTATCATATACTTGTTTCTTGTTTCCCCACTCCTTTTCAATTATTTGTAGTATTCATTTTGATTCCATAGATTCTACAATGGTTTTCTACAACTACTCATAACAAACATTAGTCCATACAACACAATACAGCTCATCAAAGTAAACTAGAACAAGCATAGCGTAGGCTAGCCTAACTAGTTTTCTCGTCTGAACTCTATTTGATTCTTTTGAATCTTAAATTATTTGAAATGGACCTTAAACAATCTAAAAATATAAATTAGCACACAAATACATAAAAACAAATTTTATACTTCATTAATCATATCAACTTATCCTCAAAACAAAGCTAAACACCCATAGATAATGACACTTAGGTGTATAAATAAGACTAAGATCACCACCACACACTTAAAAGCTTTGTTCATCCTCGAACAATTCTTCAAACTAATCACAATCAAGGAAACTGCAATGACTCTCCAGATCATTTTCTGCATTTTCGCATATTTTTGGCATTTAGACCTTTACTATAGCCGTCCCAAGTCATTTGTGACTTCTTGGAGCTGAAAATTTAGTTACCAATCAATTCGTTTAATTTTTAGAGCCAATTACCTATTTGAAGTCTTCACTAGTAAGGATTGGCTATCAGATTCCATCATCTTTGGAACATTTATTTTAGGCCATGGGACCTTTGGTTTGGGTCCCAAGGCGCTCGAACTCATTTTGGGCTACTGAAATGAATTTGGTATAAATGGCCCTTAGGTGTGGCCCCATATTTCATCAAAATGACTTTTGAAGGAAATTTTGATGGAGCCATTGAGTCGGAAATGTTGAATTTTATAGTGTAGCATAGTTCATTTACATTTATGGGATTCTGAATGAATCCTGAGGGGTTGGTGGAAACTTGGCAAAAACTAAGTTCCATTGGTGCATTCACTTAAGTGAACCTTTGGTCGCTTAAGCGGAGACCTCTTTAGAAGCCAAGTGGTCATTTAAGAGTCCAGGGCTAGTCCAACTAGTTTTCTTAAGCGAATATCTACCCGTTAAAGATGAAGTCGCTCAAACGACTAACACGACCTAAATTGGGGCCTTGTTATCATAGAGAATCTCAAGACCAACCGGAATAGGAGACCTCCCTCGACACCTAACCTAACAAACCAAAATATACCTTGAGTCGGATGAACTCCGTACCTATGAAAACATAGTGTAAATGCACGATCCAAGACTTTGGGATAGGTCTATAACCATGACCACCAAAGCAAGTCAAACCGCCCATTAACAAACCGTACAACCAAGCCAAAACCATAAGTCAAAACCATGACAATAATCTAATGTGTATGTATATATATATATATATATATATATATATATATATATATATATATATATATATATATAAATAGATAACATAATCAAACCATACCCAAGTCCATAGTTTTCCATACAAAACCACTAAGCCAAAACCAAGGAGTATTAAGTTGGGACATGCCCCCGACCATAGCCAAAAACCAAATTCTAAGGATAAAAAAAATATGTAAAGTAATCCATGTCATGAAATAGATGCCTTTAAACTATGGAAGCTCACCACTTAAATCCAACTCCGACTATTCCCAAATCCGATCAATGAGCAGGAGGAGTATTATAGTCGTCTCCTACATCGCGTGTGGATACAACCACCCGAAGATGGGTTAGCGTGTAAATGCTAGAATGCATTCAAGATAAGGATAAAATAATGCCATCAAGTAAAACCAAGTAAACCAACCATATGCACGCAACCATATATATATATATAACTATGCCAGGAAAGGGAGATGGGTTTAGCATGCATTTAAAACCATTAACCTAGGTATGTATAGCTTAACTATCCAAGAACCACCCACGAGCTATATAGGTCCAGTGTAACCCCCTAAACTGGCCTCGATACATATAGCCGAATGAATTGGAGATACCATAGGAGTAGGGGATTTGCGAGTACCCTTAGCTCTCCATGATACATATGGACAAATGTACTTAGGGGATTCTCGTGTACCCCAAAAGTATCATATATGAGGTCATCATGACCCATCCTCATGTCGGCAAACATGAGTTTCCAGTGTTCATCCCTTGGACTACCACCTTTATGGATAGCTATCACACCTCGCCATTATTGCCAAATTAAAACCATTACCATCCAACCAAGACATTATTCCATTTATTATCAATCAAGGCAATTACAAGTGGTATCGTCATACCGACTATAGCTTGCAAACAATGTCTTTAGCCAAACTTAGGGGATTCTCATGTACCCCATAGGTTACATTATTAATTTTACTTAGGGGATTCCCATGTACCCTGCAATTACATCACCATTAAGCTCACTTGGGGGATTTCCGTGTACCCCACACGTTTTTAATTATTAAGCTTTGCTTGGGGGATTACCTTGTACTGCACAAGATATTCAACACTCAAACCAATTCCATCATTCTATTCACTTGGGGGATTCCCGTGTACCCCACAAAGTTTTCATTCAAATCAATTTCATAACCATCAAGGCTTTACCATTTAACCCCTCCAAACCATACATACCATTTAAAACCATTCCAAAACCCTTAAATCATTTAAACCATGCAAAACCATCCAAATCCTTTTAGGGTTCCATTAACAAACCATACCATGAAATAGTTCCAATGAAAGTACAACAATAGAGTAAAAACATTATCTTAGGTATTTTATTAAACATGTTGAGGGCATACCTTTATCAAGACCAAAATCCAAGTATAAACCATCAAAATAAGGTTTACCCATGACCCATTTCTTAAACCACAACTAAAAAGTACCCACATATGCAAACCATCACCAAAAATATGTGAAAACACAATTTAAACCAACATTCAACAATATGCACCAAAACCCTTAACATATGTTTCCAAACCCACCATTTATGATTCACAATCAATGTTTAAAGCACATTAAAATATGCCTTTAGTTGGAATGAACAATGAGGGAAGAATTCCATGCGTTATACAAGACGATTTTGGAGAGAAACTTGACTCTTGAGCCCTTTAAAGAACACTTGTAGAAACCCTAGCCTCCAATCTTCAAGAGTGAGTTTCAGAGAGTATTTTTAGTGCTTTAATCCTTCAATAAGTGTTATGAGAGGCCACCAAGGATTATATAACGTGGGGACATAAGGTTTTTGGGATGGGAAATGTCCGGACTACCCTCACTTAAAAGCTGAAAATCAACTCCCAGGAGGGTACGACCCAACCTTCTAACCCTACTTTAGGGTACGAGTGGTACCCTAGCTCGTAACGAACCCTTCACCATGGTCTCCTATACTGACCAACATACGAGAAAACAAGCCCAACTCATAACTTAGGGTACGAATAGTACCCTAAACTATACCCTAAATCATATCTTGGACAGTTTCCACAAGACCAAGCAGCAAGCATCATACGACTTGGCATCATACACCTCGTATCATACCATATGACTAGTATGATGTTGAGTCTTATATTTGACAATAACTAAGCTAAACCTACTGTCAATAATATGAGTGAGCTATCCCTAAACTGTATCCGAGGGTACGATTGGTACCCTTGAGTCATACCTTATCCAGAAAGTCCAAAACTCATGAATTTTTAAAAGGGCCAAGGTTTAGGGTGTTTCATACTCCCCACTCGAATAATTCATCCTTGAATGACGGGTAATGGCAAGAACAAGCATGAGATAACACATTAATAAACATCCAACTTTCCTCAACCCAAAATAGAAGACAAGGACATATACCAAGATGATAAAATTACCATATACCCCAACCACGGTTTACACCCGAACACCTCTATTCCGACCTCAAACTAAGTTAGGAAACAAAGATACAAGAGAACCCATCCTTTCCTTTAACCAAGTTAGAAAACCAAGATGAGTTAAAGAACACATACCTTACACATAAGTTTTTGGAATTAAGAACTAATGAGGATACTTGACTCCATGTCCCTTTCCGCATCCCAAATGGCTTCCTGGGACTTTTTATTCCACCATAGAACCCTTACTAAAGCCACACCTTTATTCATAATCAGCAAACTTACCAACCCAAGATCTTCACTGGGACCTTCTTATAGGAAAAAGAATTCGAGGTACCAATACCACCCAAATAATCACCCTTACCTTTCTGCCATACCGACGCATGGAATAACGAATAAATTGAACCCATGCTAGAGAGCAAGTCCAATTCAACTTACAACTTGATACACCCAAATTACAACTCTCGTTAGAAAGTGCACGCGGTCGCTGTCAAATATAGAACCCAACTAGGTTGGGTGTCGAATCATACAGGGAATACTATGATCACTAAGTATTGCAATTATTATTAGACTGTTGATCGAAGGTTCCAAAGTAAAGGGGGTTTCAGTTTAAGTGCACAATAATATTATCAGTGTAACAATGAGATGATATGTGTAATAGTATTTTATTGCAGAGAAAGACAAGTTAGGGTTATGTCCACCTTGTAAATTTTACTTTTCTATTAACTATGAGTATTAAGGATTTATACATGCATGCACTTATAGAGAGATGTATTCGAATTCTAAATCCAAGTATTTCTCAACCATCAAGGATTACTTCACTTTAGTTCTCTCAAATTCAAAGTGTACGACCAATCATACGAACTCTCCAAGTCATCAATCCTATTAAGGCATTAATGTGTAAAATAGAGGTTGGAAACCCTATTTTCTTGTCACTACTCTCTTTTCCAAACATTAACTTTTCTATCGAATAAGTTATTGCTATAATGGCACATTCCCTATGTTTGCAACCACGAGAATTCAATTATACCGAAGAGAGCAATGATATAAGTGGATCAACACATCATAAATTCAAAAACCCATAGCAATAGAGAGTGTACTACAAGGTTTCCATAACCCTAACAAATAAGCTTAGCTACTCATGAACCAAAAAGAAATAACCATAAGAATGTTCATCATACCCAAAACTAGAGGATGATCTTCGTGTCCACACAATAGAGAAATCAAGAGGAGAAAACTTTTTTCTCTTCTCTCACCCTCAGCTAAGCCGTTTTTTTTCCTTTTTTGAAAATAATACAAAATAATCAATAATCCCTAAAAATTCAGCCATCAGTATTTTAATAACATCCTTCTCTAATAAATTGCTACTGACTCCTCAACTATTTAAAAATATTGAGTTTGCCAGGGAAAAAGTTCCCATATATCACATTCAGTCCAAAAACTGCTTTCATTTAATGTGAAGTTTCCTCTGCTATCCACAGGTCCCCCAAAGTGCCGTAATATTCATCATTAGTACCTGAAAAGCATGCTAATCACATAGGTCAGCTCACTTAACTAAAAATAGACTAAAAATGCAAGAATTATGCATTTTATCCTCAAAATTTAGCTAAAATATGGGTAAGTTATGGTGCTTAGACGTATAAATATGCCCAATATCACCACCCCACACTTAAAGCTTTGTTTGTCCTAAAAAAATAGTACATCCATGGAAATACCTAACTAAAATTCACAAGAGAAACACAAAATTTTCAACAAGACATACACCGCAATTATTAACTAAGAGTAGATTTCTGGATCATTACTAGAAACAACTCACCCTCCAACATAGACTCATTAAGTTGGTTAATTCATATACATAAGTTAAGCCAAGAAATCATATAAAACTACCCAAAAATTATCAACCATGTGTGCTCACACAAGAAAGTTACCCATAATCACTCATAATTTTGCATTTTTCAAAAATATTGGTATAAGAACTTGCTTGCTCTCACTCTCACAAAGAATTCTTAGATTACAACTGATGACCATATGATTGCCCTTAGTGTAATGCTCCACTAATATCAGAATGCTAAGGTTAGGATCAAGTAGGTCTTTTACGGGTTGTAATGTAGGCTAAAGGGATGGGTAGGACTATTTTGGCAAGAAATAGTGACTATGTTCCCTAAGCGCTTTAATACACTACATTATTCCATTTAGACCAACTTTTAACAATAACTCTACCTTACTTTCATCTACCAACCTCATTTATCTTCACCCCAATTTATTACTCAATCAAAAACACTATGATGGGCGTATACAACTCTTTTATTTTGCATCAATTTCTTGTTACGCATCCCTATGATAGCCACCCTCAGCTTAGACTATTTTCCTAAGTCGAGGTGCACAATGTCCAAGAAAAGACCAGGGCGCCACTCCCAATCACAATATTTTCATGTACCAATAACTAAACTTTGGGGCATCACTTTCACCATTTTCCTCTTATTTTGCCACACTCTTAATTCAACTTGATTCTATAATTTAAAGCGCTTAGGAGATTTTGGATCAAATTATGGTCTGTAAAAAATAGATTAGGCTACATATGAGGTTGCCAAAGAAAATAGCTAAAGGCTCAATGGGTGTTCGATTAGGACAATGTACAAAGGTAGGTAAAAAGAAGACAAAAATAAGGGCTGCCAAAGAAATGCCTAAATCATCTCCTAAACTTACAGTATTTATTTTGCTTCACACACATACTAGGCAAGTTCTAGCATCAGTCGCAATAAAGAATATACAATAACCTTACAAACATGGCGCATGGTCAACTTAATTAGGAGCATTATAGATTCTTGACCCAACAGATAAATGAATTAAACCAAAACCAATTATCAAAGCACGAGTCACAACTTAGAGCCTAAATGTTTCAATAGTAGTGATTCAGCACAAACTCATGTTATAATGACATTCCGTCTATAAGAACAATTTTATGCAACAATCTGACTAGTTCTCTCTTAAGACGGTCGTCATCTATCCATCATTGAGAAAAGTGACTAATTACGACTAACTAACTACGACTAAACCAAAACAACTGTAGAATAAATGTGGGCAAGCAGTAGTCAATACAACAGACAAGGCAATCAAGGCGTACGCATACTTATACCCTCACCCCATACTAAGAAGAAAATTACTGCCCTCAGTGTAAATAAATAAGCAAAAACCTGGTTAGTCGGACTCTTCCTCTATATTCGGGGTTATACCCTCTGCTTCAGAATCATCATCAGAGTCTTCATCATCAGAGTTATCCTCTTTATCAGAGTCTAGCAGTCGGTGATCATCGTCTGTCGGCACATCATCATCTAGAGATTCTTCAAAATTTACCCCCACTCCACACATGGCCTGAACATGATCATTAAGTAGGTAGTCATAGTCAAACTGCCAAAGCTCTGCAGCAGTAGGCACACGAACCCCATTCATCATAGTAAACCTAGTCATGCCATACAAATGGCAAAAAAAACTCTTATCTAGAGCATGTCTTTCAGCAGTGGTAAGGTTGATGCCTTGACTAGTTTCTGGATCTTTGATTTTCGTGAGATCCACCTTCTTTGGGTTTTGTGGCAACTTATGGTCTGCTGGCTCCTCCTCAATATGCTCTTTCCTTAAAATTGCAGTCAACAAGTTATCGAAACTGAAGTGGGACTTACTGTGCACCCTTTCTTTGTGCATCGATGCTCATGTAACTGCACAAATATTGATGGGAACATTCGTCATTAGAGCATATACCAAGCAGACTCGATCACGCGTGACCTTAGTGTATTATGTCCCAGGAATCAAGCAGGAATTGACTATTCTTAACCATATGCGAGCTTCTCTATTCAAACAAGCGTATGGGTAAGTATTGTGACGACCATTATCCTTATGATGAGTCCACCGGGTCATGGACCTTGATCCACACAACGTATCTATGATGGCTCTGTAGGGAGGTTTGCTGTAGATCTCCTTGAGTGGTGATTGATCCATACTTGGAGTACCCAGGAAAGAGTTGAAGAAATCAGCATTCAATTGCAAGACCTGCCCTTGAATCTTTACTTCATTTCCCGTAGTCCTTGGGGACCAGTTGGCATAAAACTCTCGAGTCAAATCAAGATTACATTCGCCCATGTCTCGAAAGATGAAGTCAAGCTTTAGTTCCATAATCTTTGCCAAAATGCGAGGGCAGTTCTTTGCTAAACTTTCCTTCTGCATCAACTCCACATGTACATATTTCTTCACTTTATTGTTTCTGTACCATTCCTTCCCTTCCTCCTCCAGAACCCATTTGATCCCAAAAGTGAGTTGAGGTACTTAAAGAGAGGAGAAATCAGCCTGGTCCTTTCTTGCCCTTTTTTGACCTTTTTGTGAGGTGGATGCTTTCTCCCTTCCCTGTCGTCCTTTAAGAGCCATGTTACCTGAGATCATAATAGGGTCATGTTAGTCTAATTTCGTAAAATTCACTATAATCAAAGAAGAAAATAGTGATGGCACCACTCCACACTTAATTCATTTGCACAAACTAATTAAGTGAGTGTTGTTGAGTACTCAGACTTCATCGACATACATTTAGATGGTATGTGCCAACAACATTATTAGTGCAGTAACACTTTCAACCCTTCACTTTACATAAAAAATTCTCAGTTTGATATATAAAAGCAGTACACAATTGTCCTGTAATCTTGACTATCATTTCCAACTTCATTTCATTTCAGCAATTCAATCTTTGAACAAGACTACCACATAGCAATCTTATCATGCCATAACATAAAAACAATTTCACAATCTTATGCTTTTGGTTGACCATGTTCAATACATCGATGAACGAGTCACTCACATACTCAAGCTTACAACTCCTAAAATCATGCATTAAACTTCAATAGTTCAACTTCATAAAAAAATTAATACAGTGAATACCAATCAAAACATGCCGGAGTGAAATCAAGATTACCTACGAGAATTCTTTCACTCAATGAGATGTATTTTTCCAAAATCATAACAAACTAACAATAATCTTATCACCAAGCACTATTACAAAATCCAATTAACTATTATGAGCGTAGCAATGAAACAACTACAGAACATGAAAGAACAACTTACTTGATGAACCGTGAAGGTGAGCCTGCAAGATTAGATGAGAAAAGAGAAGGGCTTGGAGAGGGAAAAGTTGTTTGGGCGGTGCTTAGGTCAAAGAAAAATTGAGTGGGGTTTAAAAGTAGAGGATATATTTAAAAGATGAGACATGGGTCGGTTTGATCCATTCAAAAATGGGTTATTAGGAAAAACTTACACTGATAGGCGGCGCCCATGGAATTGCCTAAGAATAAGTAGGCGGCGCCTAACCTATCACCTATGTTGACATAGGTGGCGCCAAACCTATCGCCTATGTTGACATAGGCGGCACCTAACCTATCGCCTAAGTAAGGCAGTGAGCATAGGCAATGGAGTAGGCAACGCCTAACATATCTCCTATGTTGGCATAGGCGGCGCCTAAGCTATCGCCTATGTTGACATAGGCGGCGCCTATCCTATCGCCTAAGTGAGGCAATGAGCATAGGAAATGGCATAGGCAGCACCTAATCTATTTCCCATGTTGACATAGGCGGTGCCTATATGCCCTTATGTGCTGTCTTGAAGTTGCAATGCACCCATACCAGTTGCTACATGCCTTATTTCCTAATTTTCAAGTGAATTTGAATGCTACACTCAGAAATGTGTACGTCATCAATAGACTTACCACCCTTGATGTAGTTGATTTTCTCACCAAATTTAAAGCCAATTGTCTCCTTAATGCCTGCAGTACCTACACTTATTCAGAACAAACAAATAAGATGATTAGAGGGATGGGTTGCCTCCCACCAAGCACCTTAGTTTCGGTCGTGGCTCGACTCTTCTTTTTGAATTTTCATTTACCAAAATCAAAATCCTACTAAAACCATGGGTTGCCTCCCATGTAGCGCTTGATTTATTATTGCGGCATGACACAATTATCTTGATTACTCAGACTTCGTCGAGATATATGGTGGCAATACATTTTATCGAGTCGGTTGGACCGATATATAGCTTCACTCTTTGTCCATTCACCTTAAATACACTACCATCATCGTTTTCTAACTCCACTACTCCAGATGAGTAAACTTGGCTGATTCTGAATGGACCAGACCATTTAGACTTCAACTTACCAGGAAACAACTTCAGTCTGGAGTTGAAAAGGAGTACCAAATCTGCCTTTCTGAAAGTTTCATTAGATAATCCTCCGATCATGGTACTTTTTCATCCTTTCCTTGTAAAGATATGCTCTTTCATATGCATTGAGATGGAATTCATCCATCTCGTTCAGCTGTCCCAATCTCAAATTTATTGCATCATCCCAGTTCAGGTTAAGCTACTTCAGTGCCCACATTGGTTTATGTTCTAGCTCAATTGGCAAGTGACAAGCTAGTTGGTGTCTTAAACGCGGTCCTATATGCCCATAAGGAATCTCTAGCTTCCTGGACCAATCTTTCCTGCTGGCATTCACAGTCTTAGCAAGGATCAGCTTGATTTTCCAATTTGAGACCTCCACCTGCCCACTAGTTTATGGGTGGTACGGTGTAGCTACCTTATGTTGCTTAACCCCATACTTTGTCAATACGGCTCTGAACAACTTGTTGCAGAAATGTGATCCTCCATCGCTTATGATGGTATGGGGTACCCCAAAACGAGAGAAGATATTTCTCTTTAAGAACGCCGCAACACTCTTACCTTTATTATCAACTAGAGCAACTGCTTTGACCCATTTAGATACGTAATCCACAACAACTAAGATATATTTCATCCCAAATAATCTCACAAGCGGGCCCATGAAGTCAACACCCCAGACATTGAATAACTCTACTTCAAGCATTTTGGACATGGGAATCTCATGGTGCTTTAAGATAGAACGTTGCCGCTGGCACTGATCACATTTTCTTACAAAATCGTAGGCATCCTTGAATAATGATGGCCAATAGTAGCCACTTTGCAGTACTTTCTTAGCCGTCCGTTCACCTGCATGGTGACCTACAACTTGGGAAGCATGTCTTGCTTCCAGTATGCTAGACACCTCTACTTCTGGGATGGACCTCCTAATAATACCATCAGCACATCGTCGGAAAAGATACGACTCATCCCAGAAGTAATGCTTCACATTATGCATGAACTTTTTCTTTTGATGAAAGGAGAGATTCTGAGGAATCACTTTGTTTACCACGTAGTTAGTGAAATCTGCATACCACGGTAAGTTTTCCACCACAGTTGCTAGAATCTCTTCGTTGGGGAATACATCATCAATATCAAGGTCAGTCTGCACTGTGTGATCACTCTCAAGTCTAGATAGATGATTAGCTACTTGGTTTTCACAACATTTTCTATCCTTTACCTCGAAATTGAATTCTTGAAGCAGTAGCACCCACCTAATTAGCCTTGGCTTGGTATCCTTCTTTGTCATTATATATCTCAGAGCTGCATGATCTGTATGAACCACTACCTTGGTTCCCAACAAGTAAGCACGGAACTTCTTAAAAGCATAAACAACCGCAAGAAGCTCCTGTTCAGTGACGGTATAGTTCTTCTGTACTCCATTCAAGGCCTTGCTCGCGTAGAAGATTGGATGAAAAAGCTTTTCTCTTTTCTGACTAATTACAGCACCCAAGGTTACACCATTTGCATCACACATAATTTCAAATGGTAGAGACCAATTGGGTGATACAATAATAGGGGATTCAACTAGCTTTCCTTTGAGGTATTCAAACGCCTTCAAGCAATCTTAACCAAAGTAAAACTTTGCCTCCTTCTCTAAAAGTTTTCATAATGGGTTCGCAATCTTGGAGAAGTCTTTAATAAACTTCCGATAAAAACCAGCATGACCGAGAAAACTACGAACCCCCTTCACAGAAATTGGAGGTGGTAGTCTCTCGATAACTTCAATCTTGGATCGATCAACTTCAATTCCTTTTTCAGATATTTTATGCCCGAGAACAATGCCTTCCTTAACCATAAAATGGCACTTCTCCCAATTTAGCACAAGATTGAATTCCACACATCGCTGCAAAGCCATACTCAGATTCGCCAAGCATGACTCAAATGACTCACCTACAACCGAAAAGTCATCCATAAAAACCTCCAAGGTGTATTCAACCATATCAGAGAAAATGGACATCATACACCATTGAAAAGTGGCAGGTGCATTACATAGCCCAAATGACATTCGTTTGAATGCAAAAGTACCATATGGGCATGTAAAAGTGGTCTTCTCTTGATCTTCAGGAGCAATGCAAATCTGGTTATATCCGGAATAACCATCCAAGAAATAGTACTATCCCTTTCCTTCCAATCGATCAAGCATTTGATCCATGAATGGCATTGGGAAGTGGTCCTTTAACTTCCATGAGTTTAGCTTCCGGTAATCCATACACACCCTCCACCCTGTGACAGGCCTGAGTGGAATTAGCTCGTTCTTCTCGTTTGCTACTACTGTCATCCCCTTTTTTTGGGCACACATTGTACAGGACTCACCCATTTACTGTCTGAGATTGGGTACACTACCCCTGCATCTAGACAGTTGATGATTTCTTTCTTCACCACCTTTTTCATAGGTGGATTTAGACGACGCTGATGCTCAATAGTGGGTGCACAATCTTCCTCTAGCTGAATCTTATGCATACATATGCCAGGAGAAATACTAATGATATCTGCAATAGTCCAACCAATAGCTCTCTTGTATCTCTACAGAACAAAAATGAGATCCTCTACCTATTGTTCACCTAAATCAACAACAATAATAATCGGCAGTGTATTTCCACTACCCAAGAACATATACCTCAGATGACTAGGTAACTCTTTCAATTCTAACATCGGTGGATCTTCAATGGATGGCTTCGCCGGTGGTGAAGGTTGATTCTTAAGGTCAAGGTCCATCTTCTTGGGGGTATAAGAATACGACCCCATTCCTGTCAAAGCACAAACAGTTTCTTCGTACTCCTTAACATCCTCACGATCAAAGTTCATAAGCACAAAAGCCAATGGCTCAACAGTAAGCTGCTTCTCCAAAGATAATTCCTGCTCATCCTCATAATAAAAATCAACCTTCACTACCCAAGAACATAAACCTCAGAATCGGAGTCAGCTCTTCCCCTGTGATACAATAGCTTTGACTTTTTCTGTCTTCCCTGATAATAAATTCTTAGTAAGAAGGTCTATCTGCATTTTCATGTGAGCCATATCCTGGTCACGTTCCTCTTTTCTTCGCCTCTGTTCTGCCGTCATGCCAATAGATACAGTAGAGCTTGCTACCTCAGAATCCCTGGTATGCCAAGCTCTACTTTGCTTTGTCATACGATCTAGCATGTCACATGCCTCAATAAAAGTAAGGTCCATGAATGACCCACTCGCATCATTATCTACCACTGGCTTAGTCACCGAGTTTAAAGCCCTATATAATATCTCCATCAAGTGGAAATTGGTCATTTGATGATTTGGGCACCAGATAAGCTTCTTCTTGAACCTCTCCTACATCTCGTGGAGAGTTTCAGTTGGAAGTTGTCTGAAATTGCTTATCTCATCTCTCAATTGTTCCCTCTTGGACGGTGGAAAGAATCTTTCTAGGAAAGCATCTTTCAGTTGCCTCTTATTGGTAATAGAGTCGGGAGTTAGCCCATTAACCATAGAGTTGCCTCTCCAGATAGAGACAATGGAAATAAGCACAGTCGGATCGCATTCTGTCCAACCCCTAGATTGTCAAACTATTTGCATATTAAGATAAAATTAATAAGATGTATATTCGGATCGTCGCCTGCAAGTCCACCAAATAGACCTTTGAGTTGCAATAGCTGGATCATAGTGCTAGTGATATTTAACTTGGCTCCGGGTGACAAGGGCGGAGGAATAATATCCCCTGTGGCACCAGCCCCATCCAAGTCGTCATCATCATAAAAAGCAACTTACACATCTTAGCGTTTGGGTCTCATCCTATCTTGACGATCTCTGTTGACATTCCTGTTCACTGGTGCATCCACATCATTTGCACGCCTTGGATTTAATATCTCATTATCACCCAGGTCCTCATCATCAAGATTTGGTACCCGACCTGGGTTATCAACATTCTGTTGATTTACTTGCGCAGTTGCCAATGCAGCTAATCTAGCCTGCTCCTGTTGAGTAGCTATCCTTTCAGGGTCTCGTTGCGCATCCATTCTACCAATGAGATGTGGTTCAGGATTTATAGGTAATAATGGTTGACCCGATATCTGCGTATTTGGCATGCAATCCACTCAACCTGAACAAAACAAAAACAACAAACAAAAAGTAAAATTTGAGAATCTTTGACCAAAGGGTCTATTAACTATCACAAACTTAGCTGACAACCGTATTCCCCGGCAATGACGCCAAAATTTGATACGCCCAAATTACAACTCTCGTTAGAAAGTGCAAGTGTTCGCTGTCAAATATAGAACCCAACTGGGTTGGGTGTCGAATCCCACCGGGAATACTATGATCACTAAGTATTGCAATTATTATTAGACTGTTGATCGAAGGTTCCAAAGTAAAGAGGGGTTTCATTTTAAGTGCACAATAATATTATCAGTGTAACCATGAGATGATATGTGTAATAGTATTTTATTGCAGAGAAAGACAAGTTAGGGTTATGTCCACCTTGTAGCTTTTACTTTTCTATTAACTATAAGTATTAAGGATTTATACATGCATGCACTTATAGAGAGATGTATTCGAATTCTAAATCTAAGTGTTTCTCAACCATCAAGGATTACTTCACTTTAGTTCTCTGGAATTCAAAGTGTATGACCAATCATACGAACTCTCCAAGTCATCAATCCCATTAAGGCATTAACGTGTAAAATAGAGGTTGGAAACCCTATTTTCTTGTCACTACTCTCTTTTCCAAACATTAACTTTTCTATCGAACAAGTTATTGCTGTAATGACACATTCCCTATGTTTGCAACCACGATAATTCAATTATAACGAATAGAGCAATGATATAAGTGGATCAACACATCATAAATTCAAAAACCCATAGCAATAGAGAGTGTACTACAAGGTTTCCATAACCCTAATAAATAAGCTTAGCTACTCATGAACTAAAAGGAAATAACCATAAGAATGTTCATCATACCCAAAACTAGAGGATGATCTTCGTGTCCACACAATAGAGAAATCAAGAGGAGAAAACTTTTTTCTCTTCTCTCACCCTCAGCTAAGCCATTTTTTTTTCCTTTTTCGAAAATAATACAGAATAATCAATAATCCCTAAAAATTCAGCCATCAGGCTTTTAATAACATCCTTCTCCAATAAATTTTTACTGAGTCCTCAACTATTTAAAAATATTGAGTTTGCCCGGGAAAAAGTTCCCATATATCACATTCAGTCCAAAAACTGCTTTCCTTTTATGTGAAGTTTCCTCTACTATCCAGAGGTCCCCCAAAGTGCCGTAATCTTCCTCATTAGTACCTGAAAAACATGCTAATCACATAGGTCTGCTCACTTAACTAAAAATAGACTAAAAGTGCAAGAATTATGTATTTTATCCTCAAAACTTAGCTAAAACATGGGTAAGTTATAGTGCTTAGACGTATAAATACGCCCAACATCACAACTTTCCAAAGACATATCACTACGAGAGCTTGAGTCTAGGTATACACTACCTCCATGTTCAAGCCTATACAAAACTAAAAGGAGTTAACTTAGGCCGTTGGACTCTATTCCTTACATCTATCTCGAAACACTACTTCGCTCTATCACCATTATAATATAAAAACCATAAGTAAAATACATGGGAAAACCATAACCAACCATTATAACCAAAGACCCCAACATATAGTTTAAAACCAAAACCATAATATGATTACCCCATGAAAAAAATTCATAAATCATGCCTCCAAAAGCCTCTTAAGTACCCAACACAACTATTGGTATATCTACCAATCACTACATTCAAGCCTAACGCCTATATACTCGCAGTATGATCTATCCTTCCAAAGATCTAGCACCCCAATAATTTTCACAAAGGTTTTTACCTCCCATTCCTTTCCTAACCATTTCTCATGACAACAACCTTACCTTGCCTTCAAAAACCTTAACTCTAGTAGTCACCCTAGACTCTCCCCCACTTAGGGTCTTCTGTACTCCTTTTTTTAAACATCACCAAGCTTTCTAAGACACTACCACCCTAATTATAAGAAGGGTCATTAAGGAACCAAATTAAAAGAATTATATATGCCACCCTAGGCAAGACTTTTGAAATAAGACACAACACCATAGGGATGAAGTACTTTATAGTAACCACTTAGACCATAATGAAGAACCATCCCGACATAACCATACCATAAAAGGAGTCTTTAGGACTAGAAACTGAAAGAAACACAACCACATATACCATAGGTAATGTAATCTAAAGTCAAGGCTTATATCCAGGGAACAAGGCGAATGCAAAATGCGAACCTTAGGCATAAGTTCTATAAGAATGCATCCAACACTAGTAGAGTATTCTCTTAACTAATATGGAAGAGAATCACTAAAATATGCAACCCGACCTTCCCTTTGAGTCCACCGCTAAAAGAAATTTTATATTAATCCTCAAACTTCATCACATGACACCTATAAGCACAACATTTCACTCTATTGGGTCTCACCAAGGATGTACACTAGGAGTACTTGGTTTGCCTATACCCAAAACTTTATTCATCCATATGCTACATAGAGCCCAGTAAAATCATGCAAACTCTATACTCTAACCCATCCAATGACTAGACCCCTATTCTATCCATTAAACCTGAACCTACGGTCTATAAGTTATAACTTTCCCACTATTGTATTCCCCAAGCCATTAACCTCACCCCTTACTCATGCCTTATCCAACCCATAAATATACGTCCACCAAGCCTACATTGCTAACCCCGAGCTAATATACTCCCTTCACCAAGATCAAGCATCTAGGTTCAAGCTTAGTATCTATCAACCACCATGTACTATCACCAAAGTACCCCATATAGAATATGAGCATATGGTCCACCCCACAAGGAGGACACCCTAAAATTCCTTATTCAAGCACCGATAATCTATTCATTTCCAGGGAACCATTCGCCTTATACATACAAGAATAAAAACTCTCCACGGAGAATACCAGGATAGATTAAACCTTCACCTAAGAGATCCCTTAATTTTTCTTAAGATCCTTTAACCTAACTGGAACCATTCTATAAAGAAATAATAGAAATTGGACAAGTGTCTAAAATAAGACCAATCTCAACCTAACCTCCCCAATAGCAATACACTACAAGGGTCATCAGAAAGGACCCAACAAGTTCATGAATCACCAAAACCAAATACAAGGAATGACCTTTTGAGTTAGAACCTTTAACCCAGACCAAATGGTAGAACCACCTTTTAGAGACCAATCTTCGAGTTCTAAGATATCATGTAGCCTTTCACTTAATAGTTAGGGAACAAAACCATTCTCCCATCCCATAACTGACTTACCATAAAGTCTAATAAAAACCTTATAGATCCAACAATCTAATAATGCAAAGCATGAGTATAATCAATCCATCCCCTGAATGATATCAAAATCCACCATATCCGAGTCAAACCAATCTCCCAAGACCAACAGATACCACACACTCCCGTAAACTCTTTTAGCAATCGCGGAGTCACCTATCGGGGTAGAAAAAGAAAAAAAAAGAGTCCATAACAACCATGGGATGAAAACCAAAGTACATAACCACAAATGAGGCCACAAAGAGAGAAGAAACTCTAGACAAGTAACAAATACTCATAACGAGAAAAAAGTTTTCAATATACCAGTTTCAACATTAGAAGGTTCCTTGGACTCCCAAGGGATAGTGAGTCATTGAGATGATCCTGACCAATGTCAAAACTAGAAATAGTAACCCTTGGCACAAGAGCTAAAGAAATGGCAATTGGTACCCTATTTACCCAAACAGAAATCATTATGGGATACTCCATTGCATGTGACCAAATTGCTGCAACTAAAACTTTGATTCCTTCCTTTCTCGCAATAACCATGGTACGACCGACTATAAAATCTACAAAGAGGGTAGGATGATGCGGATTAGGCCCCAATAGCCCGAGATTAGACACCTTATGCCCTAGAAGCATTACCACTCTGAAAACATCTGGCTTCCAATGAACTCGTGTAGGGAGAACTAACTATAGAAAAAGAGTTAGGACCTACCCAACTCTTTCTCTTGGACCATTTACCACCATACCATTGGACTCCTCTTTATTCATAAAACTAAGACCCCTTACCTTGCCTATTTCCTGACCTTGCTTCATTCTTCCTCATACTAATAGGACCGGACTGGTGCGACAAATTTTTCACTATCTAAGTCAATAGATTAATAGAATGTCAAAACTTGGCATTGGTAACCTCTCCTTGAGGTAACTGAGCATGAGTGCCAACTTCCAAAATAGGATTAGTGGAAACCGATGGGACACCATAAGGAAAACTATAAAATGCGACTCTTAACCAAGTTTGTGCCCCATAAATTGGACTAGATCCATCTATCTCGTCCTCAAGTGGAACAGGTGAGTTTCCATGAACTTTGGATTATTGAGAGGACATGATCTGAAAGATAAACCAAAAGAAAATTTAGGGAAGAGTTAAAGACCATAAACTCCATATTCCAAAAGTAGAACAACAAGAAAGAGAAACATTCCTAAATGCCCTGTAGCCTCCTGATTAGAAGTGTGGTGCACGACGCACCCATAAGAAAGACTCTACTCGACATGGCTCTATGGACACCTGATGACACCGAAACCTAGGCTCTGATACCAACTTAACATGACCCAAACCGGGGCCTTGTCGTAATAGGCAATCTCAAGTCCAACCAAGACAGAAGGCCACCTCCAACACCCAACCCAACCAACCAATATGTACCCTAAGTCGGATGAACTCTGTACATATGACAAGATAGTGTAGATGCACGATCCAAAACTTTGGTATAGGTCAATAACCATGACCATCCACGCTAGTCAAACTAACCATTAACCAACCGTTCAACCAAGCCCAAACCATAAGCCAAACCATGAAAATAATCCAATGTGTGTATATATATAGATAACATAATCAAACCATACTCAAGTCCACAGTTTTCCATACAAAGCCTTTAAACCAAAACCAAGGAGTATTAAGTTGGGACATGCCCCCGACCATATACAAAAACCAAAGTCTAAGGATAGACAAAATCTGTAAAGTAATTCATGACATAAAATAGATGCCTTCTGAACTATGGAATCTCACCACTTCAATCTAACACTGACTATTCCCGAATTCGATCAATGAGAAGGAGGAGTAGTATAGTTGGTTCCTGCATCCTATGGGGATATAATTGCCCGAAGATGGGTTAGTGGGTAAACGCTAGCATTCACTCAGGATAATGATAAAATAAGACCATCCAGTAAAACAAAGTAAACCAACCATATACACGTAACAATACATATATATATATATATATATATATAACCATGCCAGGAAAGGAAGCCAGGTTTAGCATGTATTTAAAACCATTAACCTGGGTATATATCGCTTAACCATTCTAGAACCACCCACGGGCAATTTGGGTCCAGTGTAACCCCCTGAACGTGCCCCGATACATCTAGCTACACAAACGGGAGATATTATAAGAGTAGGGGATTACTGAGTACCCTTCTCTCTCTATGATGCATATGTACAAATATACTTACGGGATTCTCGTGTACCCAAGAAGTATTTTATATAAGGTCATCATGACCTATCCTTATATTGGCAAACATGAGTTTTCAATGTTCGTCCCTTGGACTCCTACCTTTACAGTTAGATATCACACCTCGCCATTATTGCCTAATTAAATCCATTACCATCCAACTAAGACATTATTCTATTTATTGTCAATCAATGCTATTAAAAGTAATATCATCATACCGACTATAGCTTGTAAGAAATGTATTTAGCAAAACTTAGGGGATTCCCATGTCCCTCATAGGTTATATTATTAAGTTTACTTGGGGGTTTCCCATGTACCCAACAAGTACATCATTATTAAGATTACTTGAGGGATTGTCATGTACCCCACAAGTATTTCATTATTAAGCTTTGCTTGGGGGATTCCCTTGTACCCCACAAGACATTCAACATTCAAATCAATTCTATCATTTCATTCACTTGGGGGATTCCAATGTACCTCACAAGGTTTTTATTTAAATTAATTTCATAGCCATCAAGGCTTTACTATTTAACCACTCCAATCAATTCATACCATTTAAAGCTATTCCAAAATCTTTAAACCATTTAAACCATGCAATACCATCCAAATCCATTTAGGGTTCCATTACGAAACCATACTATGTAATAGTTCCAATGAAAGTTGAACAATAGAGTAAAAATATTCTCTTAGGCATTTTATCAAACATGTTGAGGGCATACCTTTACCAAGACCAAAACCAAAGCATAAACCATCAAAATAAGGGTGTTCTATGACCTATTTGTTAAACCACAACCAAAAAGTACCCACATATGCAAACCATCACATAAAATATATGAAAACATAGTTTTAACCAACTGTCAACAATATGCACCAAAACCCTCAACATATGTTTCTAAAACCACCATTCATAATTCATAATCAATGTTTAAAAACCATTAAGACATGCCTTTAGTTGGAACTAACAATGAGGGAAGAAGTACATGCATTATACAAGAAGATTCCAGAGAGAAACTTGACTCTTAAGCCCTTTAAAGAAAACTAGTAGAAACCCTAGCCTCTAATCTTCAAGAGTAAGTCTGAGAGAGTATTTGGAGTATTTTGATCCTTTAACAAGTGTTATAAGCGGCAACCAAGGATTATATAATATGGGAAATAAGTATTTAAGGGTAGGAAATATCCGAACTACCCTTACTTAAAAGCTGAAAATCAACTCCTAGGAGGGTACGATGCAACTCCCTAACCCGTACCCTAGGGTACGAATGGTACTTTAGCTCGTACCCAGCCCTTTACTATGGTCCCCTGTACTGACTAACATATGAGAAAATAAGACAAAATTTTACCTTAGGGTATGAATGGTACTCCAAACCATACCCTAAATCGTATCTTGGACAGTTTCCAGAAGATCAACCAACAAGCATCATACGACTTGGCATCATAGACCTCTTTCCAACCATACGACTAGTATAATATTGAGTCGTATCTTAGACAGTAACCAAGACAAACCTAATACTATTCATACGAGTGATCCATCCCCAAATCGTATCCAAAGGTACTATTGGTACCCTTGAGTCGTATCTTACCCAGAAAGTCCAAAAATTATGAACTTTTACAAGGGCCAAGGTTTAGGGTATTTCAGCGACGTTTTGGTTGCTTTGGAGGAGGCCAATCTAAGTCAGGGATTAGTTTGGAGATCCAACAAATGCTTAAATGGTGACTGCTTAATAGATTAAGTATCTGATTGAGTGGCACCTGGGAGGGTATTTAATTCACCCCTTACATTATTTTCTCCTATTTCTCATAAGTCTCAAGAGCTATACAACCCTAGAGACTATGGCATTGTGATACTAATCTTTGGGTGATCATAGGGTGTTGGTGAGATCGGGATAATCATTTACTCATCATAGTTCTTACAAGTTTTCATATACCTCTTGGTTTAATTCTCTAATTTAGTCATAAATCCCTAGTTCCTTGATGAGTCGATTTTGGTATCATCTGAGTATCAAAATTTCCTATTCTTAAGGGTAAATAATCCTTGAGAATAGAGAAACATGTTGATGGTTTTGAAAGTGCAATTTGCAAGCAAGCCCCATATGGTAATTTGACTTAATTTTGGACTTGAAGCATAAAAATGTAATATGGGTGTCATTATTCACTTATTAATGCGTAGATAACTATTTTGATAGTGTGGAATCATGGAGAGGCTTCTCAGAAGGGGAAATTTGCCAATTTAATAGACCTTATCGAGCTTTCTTCAGTGTCCAGGTAGTCTAGGCTTACCTTCCTCTTAGATTGACCTTAATTTACAGTATCAATATAATATCGTGCTAGTTTTTGATTGGGAATTAAGACTTGGAGGTATATTTTGTGGGATTTGGACTTATTTAGTCGATTAAGGGACCATAATTAGGCAAATTTAACTTGACTAACCATTCTTTAGGTTGAATAGCCACCTTAGTACTTAAGGGGGCTTATGAAGCAGCTTATAGCGGAATTTGGAACCTTAGTCTAGTTCGGGGTAGACTTTGCCTTTGAATGGACTTTAGGGGTTAGAAGTGGGCCCTAAAGCCACAATTACTATTAGTTCCTTATATACTCAAGTGACACACCCCAAAATCAGGCCATGTCGTATGGGCACCTCAAGCTCACATAAATCAGAGATCGCCCCAATAACCTAACCTAATATCAATATACATCACATGGGTTGGATGAATCTCGACCATCCAATAAGATAGAAGAAAACATAATGTATTTCATAACTTAGAAATGTCTAATCATTTCATTAGATTCATCAACCAACCGATATCCCCAAGTCTACAATCGTCCATAATAACCCTATACAAACCAGAGTTTAGAAATGTATATGTCGGGACAAGCCCCCGACAATAGCCAAACAAAGCTAAAATAGGCTAAGTTTAAAGATAGGAGACCAAGGATGAATGTATTTCGAAGAAAGGAAGCTGACATTTCATAGTCAAAATATGAACTACTTCGATCGTCTACTCACTACACAGGAATAAAAGAAGATGTTTCGAGCACTATGTCACATGAGGACATAGCATTCGGAGATAGTTAGTGGTTGGAACGCTAGCATGTAACTCAAGGATAAGGATAAAATAACATCATCACTCAAAAACAAGACAACATATCATATTCAATCCCATTCATACACTTATCCACACTTAAAGGTATTTTACATGCTACTCAAGATATAAAGGATCATCATCATTCTCAAACATATACTCATACACATGGATATACATAATATGTTCATATTATGCCACAAAGGGAACAAGACTTAGAATGCATTCTCAATACAATTATTCCCATGTCATGAGGTGGATGACTGCCGACCTCCCACACTTATAGATTTAAATGTTTCTTATTAGGCGAGGTACTCAAACCCCAACAATATCATTAGGCAAGAGACTTAAACCACAAACCATATGTACTAGGGACTTGAAATACTAGTCATCCAATTTGACAAGGGACTCGAACCAAAAGTCCTTTCATCAGACTAGGGACTTGAATCACTAGTCAACTCATTGGACTAGGGACTCAAACCACTAGTCATTTCATTAGGCAAGGTATTCTAACCTCAAGAGATCTCCTTAGGCGAGCGACTCAAACCATAAAATATTTTATTAGACTATGGGCTCGAACCATTAGTCATTCCATAGACTAGGGACTTGAACAACTAGTCATTCCATTACCATTATTAGCCGACATTCAAACTCTTAACCATTAGTTAAAACATTATCATTCATGCAATTAATTTTACATTAAAAGACTATGACTCATTTAGCCAATTCAACACTATACATGACCACATGGTCCTCAAGAGAGCCTTCATTGCTCAACCATTTCAATTGGCCAATGCCTTAAATTATTTCATCATACAATTCAATTTATGGTTATCAAGAACCACACAACTATTCACATTTCATAGAAATATTATACTGCATGCTTGCTATGCATTTAGTTCCACACACCACTCAAGTCCTTCTTCATGTCCAAGGGCTTTAACCTCTCATTTTCCATCAACCAACAAAGTTATAAATTTCACAATATATGGCTCTTAATTCCTTGATATTATCATTTATCAATCAATTATAACTATTGGGCCATTTCCCTAGTTGAACATACCATTAACAATTTACCAGACAATTCACTTAGACATTATCACAAACACCTTGGGTGCATACCTTTAACAAGGCTATTTTCATGGTAGATATCATCAAGACTAGGGTTAATCAAGACCCTTATGTTAAACCACATACAACAAGCACACAAACATACAAATCATCATCAATAACATGTATAAACCTAAGTCTATGCTAGAGTCATCATTATTCATCATTAATCCACAAAGCCCTTTTCATTTGATTTCAAAATCATCATGTACTTTTACTAATCCAAGTGTGAAATACATGGTTATAGAGTTATTTAACAAGGGGAAGAGGTACATGCCTTAAACAAATTGAATCACCAAGAATCTTGACTCTTTGCTACTAGAAGGCCACCTTTGAAACCCTAGCCTCCAACCCTTCAAAGATGAGCTCGAGAGAGTGCTTAGGGTGTTTGATCCCTCAAAAAATAGATATTTAGGAGGCTACACACACTTATATAGTGATAGGGTTTAGTGTTTTAGTCATGGGAAATGACCAAAAGACTCATAGTTAAAATCTAAGAAATGAACCCGTCTAGGGGTACGACTCACCATATAACTCACTTAAAGTGATCATACCCTAGGGTATGAGTGGTACCCTGACTCGTACCCTAGGACTATCCTAGGTGACACACATTATTAAGGGTGTGAACATTCACCCTTGAGTCGTATCCAAGGGGTACGACTTGCCCCCTAGTCATATGCTCCACTTGTAACAAAACCAGTCCACTCTAATCCAAGACCTCACTCCATACAACTAACCTACGTACGACTCATACCCTTATGGTACGATTGAGGCAGGTTCACTTATATAGAATACAAAATGCTACCCATCCTAGGATTCTTAGGGTACGAGAGAGAACCACCCAGAGATGCCTAATAGAGAAATTTTGAGATGGTTCAAAGTCTAGGTGTTTCAATTCTCCTCAACTTGGATCATTCATACGTAAATGACGAGAAAGGAAAGTATAAACACAAGTTAACACATTAACACATATCAAAACAAATTTCAAATGAGTTATAATTAAGCACACAGCAAGGATTAAACACAACACATATCATGAACATTCAATTCATTATTCATTTCACTATGGGATTCAAACCCATCATTTATCAAAGGCACTTCGCTCCTTCAAAGTTTAAGGACAAGAACCCATCATCAACCCAAAACATAAGTCAAATCAAGAAAATTAACACATACCTCAATCACGAGCTTCCGAAATGAAAAACAATTATGGATACTTGGACTTCATGTCCTCCTTCGCCTCCCAAGTAGCCTCTTCGGACTTTTGGTTCCTCCATAGAACCTTCAATGAAGACACTTCTTTTGTTCACAATCACCAAAATTGACAATCTAAGATCCTAATTGAGACCTCCTCATAGGAGAAAGAGTCTGAAATACTGACATCATTCAAAGAAAAAACTAAAGGATCACCCACACATTTATGCAACATAGAGACATGGAAATTGGGTGAACGGACTTCATACTAAAAGGAAACTCTAACTCATAGGCAACACTGCCAACCCTCTTCACAATCAAGTAGGGTCCAACATATCGGGGACTAAGATTCCCCCTTTTACCAAACCGCATTACTCCATTCATGGGAGATGCTTTTGAGAGTACCCAATCGCCTGCACTAAACTCTATGTCCCTACACCTTACATATGCATAGGAATTTTAGATGCTTTGAGCAGATTTCAATCTATCATGAATCACTTTCACATTCTCTATGGCTTGGTGAACTAGATTAGGGC
This sequence comes from Capsicum pubescens, assembly GCA_030864215.1. Lineage (NCBI taxonomy): Eukaryota > Viridiplantae > Streptophyta > Magnoliopsida > Solanales > Solanaceae > Capsicum > Capsicum pubescens. The sequence goes on along the minus strand of CM061543.1, from coordinate 163,872,954 downwards.
CAAGCAACTTACCATTGCCAACTTCGTATCACCCAATAGTAGATCGACATCTCCTATAACGATAAGAAATGGCCTCCCGGGATGTCACATGGTGCCTAGGGGTATACGTAGCTCCAAGCGAACCCATAGAGTCGGTTCCTGCTGATAACCCTTAATTCAAGGTTAAAATTTAAATTCAAACACTAGCACATCCATGTTTATAGAAGGAAATACAGGAAAAAAGGGGTACTCGGTCCAAATGGTCATGATAAAGAAATCCTAACAAAACCACAATTTACCAAATAGTCTGACAAAGTCTCTACAAATCCATAATCTAGAGAGCCGATAGGACAGTCCCCCAACTGACTCGGGACGAACTACAGGTAACAACATAGTCTTTCAGTCCCTGGAATATCTGAAGATCGATCCTCAAACCAAGAGGACTCACCACTGTAGAAAATGTATGTGATGTACTCGGAGATCACGGGGGAGGGTGGAACTAAGCACCTGAACCTACATTATGAGACAATGTAGCTTATAGACATATATGTGGATCAGTACTTGGGAATGTACTGAGTATGCGGGGGTTAATGAATGTATATAAAACAGTATCAATTTTCTTTATTCAAATCATATATGAAATATGAGATGACTCACATGACTTGAATAAGTATGAAATATAAAGTACATAAATCATATAAGATGAGGCATATTACACAAATCTCGTGAGTCATCGTTCTTCAACCTCAAAACTGGAAATCTTATCTCATTATCAATACTCAAGGAAAAATTTCTTTAGGCAGTACCATCTACTCATGTAAATGGGATGGTGGATAAAACAACTTTTAAGGTTCAATATTTTATATCTCTTCAAACTCAAATACTAGAAATTGGACCTCATGAGACTTTAGAACATACGTAGAGGCATATCATGCAAGTTACAAAAATATCTCATTTCAATCTTTAGGAGAAATCATCTATCTCAAGGCAAAATGCTCTAGTTTAGTGAGAATAATTCATAGAAGGGAAAAATACCTTAGTTTGCAAAAGAGTAGCTGATTTTAAGTTTAAAAGGGCAAGGAAGGTTCTCATAACCGACATAAACCATGCGAGCTACATGGAGTCCAATGTTTTGTCCTTCTAAGAAAGAGACCCCACGTTGGGGAGGAGCGTCATACTCTTGCCAGGGAGTATAACCTAGGTCTAGTGATCACTAAACAAAACTCAGACTCAGGCCCAATCATAATCATCATAAACTTGGCCTCAGGCCCAACCTACGGTGGCACATAGTTTTGGGGTAAAAAACCATAGTAACTTACCTGGTCGGTTCTAAATACTACTCCCTTTAGATTATCTGCGCTCATCTCATAAAAATCCACTTTTAGAATAATCTCAAGGTTCTCCACGAACCCAATAATCAAATCGATAATCTCATATAGTGAAGTGAATTTCAAAGCTCAAGGACCCTTAGGTCAATTCATTTCTCAATCTTCTCAAAATACTTAAATCATGGGTGCTTATAGCACAAGGGTTCATAAATTCACAAGTCTCAAATAGGCCTTACTAACCAATAGTTCAATATCAAGTTAAAACTCATCAAAAGCATAATATTTAGCATATAGATTCATAAATCATATGGAAATCTGGGAATTTCATCAATTTATCTTAAAGTCTTAATTTAGTCATATGCTTTAATATCTCAAACATTGCAAATATTAACTTTTCATGGAGTAAAATCATGGGGTTTATACCCAGCTGTAATTTCTCAAGGAAATATTCAAAAATCGTGCCCTTTGACTCTTAATTCATGGGGAATATCGAGATAATGCATTCAATAATAATAGGTGAAAATCCCCAATTCAATATCATGTATAACCTCATAGATTTCAGGAAAAATCATGATGTAAATAAGCCTTTTGGGAACAAGGGTGAAAGGGTTACCCTTGTTCAAAACCTGACATACCTTAGATTAGGAGATTGGATGAAGAAGTTTCCTCTAACCTTCCTCTTCTTACTCTTGGGAGATGGTTCTTGAAGTCTTTGAATTTGGGAGATTCAATTTTCAACTCACTAGCATAATCTTTGGTGAGTTCTTAGATTTCTTGGGGAAGAATTCTTGCTTTGATATGATTTGGAGGAGAAAACCCTAACCCTTAAGTGTTAGAGATGAGCTAATGAGGCCAGTTGGTTCATCTAGAATATATATAAGGGTTTAAAGAAGTAGAAAGGACCGAAATACCCTTTCAAAAATGAGTTAAAATTGTTGATCGGGGTCTGTAACGGTCGAAATGATGGTCCTTCGGAAGTTTGATGGTCCGCCAGATCATCCATTGCTCGAGGGCCAAAAATGGAACACACTTCCTCGATGCGATGATCAAAAATATGGTCCGTCGAAAGTTTGATGGTCTGCCAGATCATTTGTCGCACAAGGTCCAGGATGAGGCCATACTGCCTCCGCTTTATGGTCACCACGTTGGTCCGTCAAATTTTTTGTGGTTCACCATTTTGGCCATCGCACGATGGCTAGAAAAAGGAGTCACTGCCTTGGTTTGATGGGATGATCGATGGTTAGTCGAAGACTTGACGGTCCATTGGATCGACCGTCAAACTTGGGCGATTCCTACAACGCTTAGGAAAATGGCCATAACTCCTCACCCCGATATCAAATTTTGACGAAATTGGTATCGTTGGAAAGCTAACTCAATTTTCCACACCTTAGGAAGTCATTTTTATGAAAAAATCCACAAGGTTAAAACACTAATCAATTAGGGAGTCCTTTATTAATCTCTTAGGGATGGAATTACACTTCATTCAACACGCATCCAAGGTTCAAACTACCAGGGAACCTTGCGGGGTCTTAAAATATTTCCCTTTGGGAACATTTGTCCTCAAATGTCGCTAGTTAGGTTAAGGATACAGGAAAAATAGAGTACACATTGCTGAAATAATTACTAAACGATTCCAGATCTTTCTAAACTCATGACCACTTCGGATATTGCAAGAGCTCATACAAGGATGGATGCATAGCTAAACTTTATATAAGAAGGGCTGAATTAAGGAAGAATAGTACCTTCGAATTGATCTGAACTCGCGGAAAAGAGGTGCGGGTATTTGGCTCGCATGTCTGCTTCCGCATCCCAAGTAGCACCCTCAACAGATTGGTTCCACCAAAAAACCTTAACCAAGGGAACTTCTTTGTTCCTGAGTCTACGGATCTGAAAATCTAGGATCTCCACGGGAATCTCATCGAAGGAAAGACTATCCTGAATATTAACACTCTTTGAAGGATCAACCACAATAGAATCATCAATATGCTTCTTGAGCATGGAGACATGAAAGATAGGGTGAACTACGGACAACTCTGAGGGAAACTCAACCTCACATGCTACCTTGACAACACGACTGAAGAATCTATATGGGCCAACAGAACGAGGACTCAGCTTCCCCCTTTTACCAAATCTTTTCACCCCTTTCATGGGTGAAATCTTCAATTACACCAAATCATCCACCTCAAACTCAAGATCTCTCCTCCTCACATCATCATAAGTCTTTTGACTACTTTTAGCCGTCTTCAACCTTTCTCTAATCAACTTAACATTCTCCATAGCTTCAAACACTGCATTGGGTCCAATCGCGACCGCCTCACCCACTTTGAACCAAACTACGGGCGACCTACACCTCCTACCATACAAGGCCTCAAACGGTGCCATCTCAATGTTGGCATGGAAACTATTATTATAGGCAAACTCAATTAATGGTAATTGCTCATCCCAACTACCGTTGAAATCAAAAGCACACGCCTGCAACATATCCTCCAGGGTTTGAATGGTCCTCCCAGCCTGACCATCTGTCTGCGGGTGAAACGTGGAACTCAATAGAACTTGGGTACCAAGACCTTGCTGAAATACCTTCCAAAACTGAGAAGTAAACTGAGTAACCTTATCCAAAATGATAGACAAGGGGACTCCATACAGCCTGACCAACTCCCAGATATACAATCTAGCAAAATCCTCAGCCATAAAAGAAGTATGCACGGGCAAGAAATGTGCTGAATTTGTCAACCTATGCACAATAACCCAAATAGAGTCATGATGAAGACGCGAAAGAGGCAATCCGATCATGAAGCCCATATTCACCACTTCTCACTTCCAAGTGGGTATACTAAACTCTTGCATCGTGCCACCAGGTTTTGGTGCTCTACCTTAACCTGTTGACACGTTGCACACCTCTCTAAAAACTCGGCTATGTCCTTCTTCATACTATTCCACCAATAGATTTCCCGCAAGTCGCGGTACATCTTGGTAGTGCCGGGATGAATGGAATAATATACGCCATGCGCTTCAGCCAAAACCCTCTTCCTCAAATCATCAACACACAGGACACACTACCTACCATAAAATCTTAACACACCATCTCCCCCTTAGGAGAAAACTTTGACCTTTTAGTCCTTAATTGACTCCTTCAGTTTGACCAAACTAGGATCCCTATTTTGCTTGTCCTTCACTTTTGAGACTAAAGAGGATTCAAAACTACTCTGCATCAACGTACTCTCCTCTGCTGAATCAAGCAATCTAGCACCCAACCAGGCCAAATAGTGAACATCACAATCCAACTCTCTCTTACCTTCCCCTATAAGCGCAACACTGGCCATGGACAATCGGTTAAGGGCATCCGCCACTACATTGGCCTTGCCTAGGTGATACAACACACTCATATCATAATCTTTCAACAAATCCAATCACCTTCTCTGCCTAAGATTCAACTTCTTCTGGGTGAACACATACTGTAGGCTCTTATGATCAGTAAACACATCCACATGGACACCATAAAGATAGTGTCTCCAAATTTTCAAAGCAAAGACCACAACAGCTAGCTCAAGGTCATGGGTTGGGTAATTCTTTTCATGCGGTTTCAACTGTCTAGAGGCATAGGCTATAACCTTACCTCTTTGCATCAACACACATCCCAAACCAACTCCAGAGGCATCATAATACACCATAAAACCATCAGAACCATCAGGCAAAGTCAACATAGGGGATAAAGTTAGCCGAGTCTTCAGCTCCTGAAAACTCTTCTCACAGGACTCGGACCACCAGAATTTAACATATTTTTGGGTCAATCGGGTCATAGGAGATGCAAGGGAAGAAAACCCCTTAACAAAACGATGGTAATAGCCAGCTAGACCCAAGAAACTCCTAATGTCGGATGGGGAGATAGGTCTAGGACAATTTCTAACAGCTTCGGTCTTTTGGGGATCAACTCTAACACCCTCGGCTGAAACAACATGGCCTAGAAAGGCTACAGATCTTAGCCAGAATTCACACTTACTGAATTTGGTGAACAATTAATGGTCTCTAAGAGTTTCCAAGATAATTCTAACGTGTTGTGCATGGTCATTCTCATCACGGGAGTACACAAGGATGCCATCTATGAAGAAAATGACGAACATATCAAGATATTACTTGAACACTCAATTCATAAGGTCCATGAAAGTAGCCGAGGCATTGGTTAGATCAAAGGACATGACTAGGAACTCAAAGTGACCATAGCGGGTTTGGTAGACTGTCTTTGGAATATCACACTTCCTGACCTTAAGTTGATGATAGCCGGATATAAGGTCTATCTTGGAAAAATAACTTCCACCTTGCAACTGATCAAACAGGTCGTCAATTCTTGGAAAAGGATACCTATTTTTGATTGTAACCTTGTTCATTTGACAGTAGTCAATACACATACGCAAGGATCCATCCTTTTTTTGCACGAATAAAATAGGTGCGCCCCAAAGAGAAATGCTGGGCCTAATGAAACCTTTATCTAGAGGATCTTTGAGTTGCTTTTTCAGCTCCTTGAGCTCGGCAGGTGCCATATGATATGGGGGGATAGAAATAGGCCGAGTGTCAGGAAAAAGATCAACTCCAAACTCTATCTCTCTATCGGGAGGTACCCCTGGGAGATCTTCTAGGAAGACATCTGGGAACTCATTAACAACATCGACTGACTGAATAGTTAGAGTTTTGGACTGAGTGTCTTTGACTCTAACTAGGTGATAGATGAAATGAGATAAAATAACTTTTGGGAGATACCGAACTCCCGAACCACTCAAACACTGGTTCGTTAGGAAACTAAAACTTGACTACACGGGTATGACAATCTATAGACTCATAGCAAGAATGAACCTAATCCATACCAGGAATAAGGTCAAAATCCAGCATGTCTAACTCTATCAAGTCCGCAAGTATGACTTTATGAAGCATAGTGATAGGGCAATCTTCATGCACTTGTTTAGCAACAACTGACTCTCCAATTGGTGTAGAAACTAGGAAAGGCTCGAGAATCCTTTTGGGACCCTTTTTGAAATTAACAGCCATAAGGGGGTCACATAAGAGAGATTTGACCCAGGGCCCAACAACACATAAACATCAAGAACAAAGACTCAAAACATACCAGTAACAATATTAGGGGAGTCCTCCTGCTGCCGATGGAATGGTAAAGCATAGAATTTGTTCTGGCGCTGAACGCTAGTAGTGCTAGAAGAAGCGCCCTGAACAGGGGAGGGACGAGGTATATGAGCTGGTGCACTAGTAGCCGGTGCTGGAGGTTGAGCATCTCCGTTCCCCTGTCTGGCATGGGGGCATTCTCTAAGTCTGTGTCCCTTGTTTCCACAACCAAACAACCCCTCGCATCACCAAAACACTCCCCGAGATGATTCCTACCACATTTAGCATAAGGAGGATGATGGGGCCGGTTACCAACACTGTTCTGCAATCCATACATGAAAGGCCTACCCCCTTGCTCTGGCCTGCCTCTAGGCGTGGGAGTGCTAGCTGATGAAGGTACTGGAGTAGGCAGGCGCCTCTGAAACTGAGGGCCGTTCCCTCCATGGAACCTAGGCCGGCTAAACTCATACTGATCAGATCTCACCCTCTTGCTACCTCTCATTCTTTCTCTCTCCCTAAGCTTATCCACCTCTATCTGTTGGGCATGGGTCATCAACCTAGCTAGATCCATATCCCTATTCAACATCGCGGTCTTATAATTTTTTAGCACCATCCCAAAAACACCAGTCACAAATTTACTGATACAAGCCCATGTGTTAGAGATCAAATTAAGAGCGTATTTGACCAACTGACTGAACTTCAAGCAGTACTCCTTAATAGTCATGGAGCCCTGGCTCAAGTTCATGAACTCCTCAATCTTGGCCTCACTCATCTCAAGTGGAAAGAATCAATCTAAGAATGCATCTTGGAATACTTGCCAAGTCACAGGAGCAGCATCTTCATCTCTACCCTTCCACCATGACACAACCCAATCATAAGAAATGTCCTTTAGTCTGTAAGACACCAAATCAACACTTTCTTTTTCCGAGATATGCATCACGTCAGTGATCTTCCTTACCTCTTCCAAGTACAGCTGTGGGTCCTCATCAATTCCCGACCCATAGAACACAAGCAGGTTCATCCATAGAAAGTCACAAATTCTAGTCGTGGCTACATCACCTTCCTGTTGATTAACAGCTGGGGCTCGGTTATTGGCCTAAACATTAGCAGTGACCACTTTTGCCAATGCCTGAAAGGCCGCCCTGAATTCAGCGTGGGACACTATCTCATTCAGAGGACCAACGGGTGGGGGCTGCTCATCATTGTTCCTACGAACATTCTCCCTTTAAAGAGGCATTTTCTGTAAATAGAGAAGCACAAATCATTAGATAAGAAGGAGACAACCGGAGGCACGATAGAATCTGAAAAAAAGACACAAATTTTCCTAAAACGTCTCGTAGCCTCCTGCCCATAAATGTGGCATGCTACACACTAATGAGTAAGGCTCAACTCAGCGCAGATTGTCAGACTCCCTAGGACTCCTTAAAAATCAGCCTCTGATACCACTTTGTAACGACCTAAAATTGCCTCCCGGGATGTCACATGGTGCCTAGGGCTATAAGTAGCCCCAAGCGAACCCATAGAGCCGGTTCCTGCTGATAACCCTTAATTCAAGGATAAAATTTAAATTTAAAAACTAGAACATCCATGTTCATAGAAGGGAATAAAGGAAAAAAGGGGTACTCGGTCTAAGTGGTCATGATAAAGAAATCCCAATAAAACCACAATCTACCAAATAGTCTGACAAAGCCTCTACAAATACATAATCTAGAGAACCGATGGGAAAGTCCCCCAACTGACTCGAGATAAACTACAGGTAACAACATAGTTTTTCAGTCCCTGGAATATCTGAAGATCAGTCCTCGAACCAAGAGGACTCACCACTGTAGGAAATGTACGCGAGGTACTCGAAGATCACGGGCGAGGCTGGGACTGAGCACCTGAACCTATATTATGAGATAATATAGGACATAGACATATATGTGGATCAGTACTTAGGAATGTACTAAGTATGCAGGGGTGAATGCATGTATATAAAATAGTATTAATTTTCTTCATTCAAATCATGTATGCAATATGAGATGACTCATATGGCTTGAATAAGTATAAAATATAAAGTTCATAAATCATATAAGATGAGGCATATTACATAAATCTCGTGATTCATCATTCTTCAACCTCAAAACCAAAAATCTTCTCTTATTCTCAATACTCAAGGCAAAGGGGCTTTAGATAGTACCATCAACTCATGCATATGGGATAGTAGGTAAAACAACTTTTAATGTTCAAGAATTTATATCTCTTTAAACTCAAATACTAGAAATTTGACCTCATGAGTCTTTAGAACATACGTAGAGGCATATCATGCAAGTTAGGAAAATATCTTATTTCAAGCTTTAGGAGAAATCATCTATCTCAAGGAAAATTTATCTAGTTTCGTGAAAATAATTCATAGGAGGAAAAAATACCTTGGTTTGCAAAGGAGTAGCTGATTTCAAGTTTAAAAGGACAAGGGAGGTTCTCATAACCGACATAAACCATGCGAGCTACATGGAGTCCAACGTTTTGTCCTCCTAAGGAAGAGACCCTACGTTGCAGAGGAGAATCATACTCTTGCCAGGGAGTATAACCTAGGTCTAGTGATCACTAAACAAAACTCGGCCTCGGGCCCAATCATAATCATCATAAACTCGGCCTCTGGCCCAACCTACGGTGGCACGTAGTTTTGGGGTAAGAAACCATAGTAACTTAGCCGATTGGTTCTAAATACTACTCCCTTTAGATTATCTGCGCTCATCTCATAAAAATTCACTTTTAGAATAATCTCATGGTTGACAAAAAACCCAATAATCAAATCGATAATCTCATATAGTGAAGTGGATTTCAAAGCTCAAGGACCCTTAGGTCAATTCATTTCTCAATCATCTCGAAATACTCAAATCATGGTTACTTATAACACAAGGGTTCATAAATTCACAAGTCTCAAATAGGGCTTTCTAACCCATAGTTCAATATCAAGTTAAAGCTCATCAAAAGTATAATATATAGCATATAGATTCATAAATCATATGGAAATCTCAGAATTTCAGCAATTTATCTCAAAGTCTTAATTTATTTATATGCTTCAGTATCTCAAACATTGCAAATATTAACTTCTCATGGAGTAAAATCATGGGGTTTATACCTATCTGTAATTTCTCAAGGAAACATGCAAATATCATGCCATTTGACTCTTAATTCATGGGGAATATTGAGATAATACATTCAATAATAATAGGTGAAAACCCACAATTCAATATCATGTATAACCTCATAGATTTCAGGAAAAATCATGATGTAAATAAGCCTTTTGGGTACAAGAGTGAAAGGGTTACCCTTTTTCAAAACCCCACATACCTTAGATTAGGAGATTGGAGGAACAAGTTTTCTCTAACCTTCATCTTCTTACTCTTGGGAGAGGGTTCTTGAAGTTTTTGAACTTGGGAGATTCAATTTTCAACTCACTAGCATAATCTTTGGTGAGTTCTTAGATTTCTTGCGGAAGAATTCTTGCTTTGATATGATTTGAAGGAGAAAACCCTAGCCCTTAAGTGTTAGAGATGAGCAAATGAGGCCAGCTGGTTCATCTAGAATATATATAAGGCTTTAAAAAAATTAGAAAGGACCAAAATACCCTTTTAAAAATGAGTTAAAATTTGTTGATTGGGGTCTGCGACGATCAAAATGACGGTCTGTCAGAAGTTTGACGGTCCGCCAGATCATTCGTCGCTCGAGTGCAAAAAATGGAACACACTGCCTCGATGCGATGGTCAGAACAATGGTACGTCAAAAGTTTGATGGTCCACCATATCCCCCATCGCACGAGGGCCAGGATGAGGCCATACTGCCTCCGCTTGACGGTCACCATGATGGTCCGTCAAAATTTTGGCGGTTCTCCATTTTGGCCGTTACAGGATGGATAGAAAAATAAGTCACTGCCTTGGTTTGACGGGATGATCGATGGTCAGTCGAAGACTTGACAGTCCATTGAATTCATGGCCAAACTTGGGCGATTCCTACAACGCTTAGGAAAACGGCCATAACTCCTCACCCCGATACCAGATTTTGATGAAATTAGGATCGTTGGCAATCTAACTCAATTTTTCACACCATAGGAAGACATTTTTATGAAAAAAATTCACAAGGTTAAAACACTAATCAATTAGGGTGTCCTTTATCAATCTCTTAGGGTCAGAATTATACTTCATTCAACACACATCCATGGTCCAAACTACGAGAGAACCTTGAGGGGTCTTACATCTCCCTCCATACAATGCCTCAAAAAGTGCTATGCTAATACTAGAGTGGTAACTATTATTATAGGTGAACTCAATCAAAGGCAAGTGGTCATACCAACTACCACCATAATCAATCACGCAAGCCCTCAACATATCCTCTAATGTTTGGATGGTCCTTTCCACTTGTCCATCCATTTGCGGGAGGAAAGCGGTACTAAGGCATACTCTAGTACCCAAACCCTTTTAGAACAACTTCCAAAAGTGGGATGAAAATAGAGGACCACGATCTAAGATAATACACATCGTAGCATCGTGCAACTTCTCAATACCCACAAGATACAACTTAGCATAATTTACCACCGAGAAATGAGTCCTCAAGGGAAAAAAGTGAGCGAACTTGGTCATTTTATCAACAATTATCCAAATAGAATCACATTGATTTTGGGATCTAGGAAGACCAGTAATGAAATCCATATTAATGGCCTCCCGCTTCCACTCGAGAAAGACAATCTCTTGGTATAAATCACCGAGCCTCATGTGCTCAACTTTCACTTGTTGACACACTATATACTTGATCACATCGCTAGACATATCATTTTTCATATTACCCCACCAATATAACTCTCTAAGGCCATGATACATCTTGGTGAAGCCGGGATGAATAGCATAACGGGCTTCATATGCCTCGACCATGACCCTTTCCATCAATCTATCAATATCGAGAACGCATAGCCTACCTTGGTATGTCAAGATGCCATCACCAATCACAAAGTCTATAACTTTGCATTGACCCATATTACTCTTGATTTTCATCAAGTCGGGTTCCAATACTTGCTTCTGCTTTATCTAAAAAACAAGAGATGACTGAGATACCAGATACACAAACACACCACCATTATCGAAGTTCATAAGCCAAACTTTAAGATTAGACAAATGATGAGTGTCCTTCACCAATTACCGCTTATCCTCATCCACATGGGACAAACTTCCCATGGAAAAATTACTAAGAGAATCGGTGACTATGTTCTCTTTACCGGGATGGTAATGAAGACTCAAATCATAGTCTTTCAATAGCTCTAGCCACCTTCTTTGTCGGATGATACAACCCAACCCTGGGCCTTATCGTAATGAGCATCCCAAGTTCAACCAAGATTGGGGACCTCCCCCTGTTGCCCAACCCAGCCCCTCTAAATCTAGCCTTAGATGGGCTAAATTTTGAGCAGATAACAAGATAACATTATTGTTCTCATTAAGTCTCTGGGATAGGGTCACAACTATGACCGATCCAATCGAGTCCAACTGTACCACACCAACCACCCAACCATACCAAATAAATCATAGACCTTAAACAAAAGGGAATACCAAAAAGAAATATAAAAATCAATCCCAAAAAGTAATAAGATGGAATAGTGAGAAGTTGTGTCCGATGATGCCAACCTCAGTATCAATACCAATGCTAAGTCTGTCACCTCTACCAATCCCAACCATACCAACCCCCAGAAGTACCACCAAACCTCTATCTAAAAGAGTAAAGAAATCTGGTTGCCCCCAACCATGGACAGAACTAATGTCCAAAATAAAAGAAAGTGTCTAAAGAAAATCCACAACATAAAATGATGCCTTCCAAAAAGATGAAAGCTCACCACTTCAGTCCAAATAATGATACCAAATCCGCGTGCTAAATAGGAGGAGTAGAATGGTTGGTTCCTGTATAGCATGGGTATACAACCGTTAGTAGATTGGGTTAGCGAATGACCTCTAGCATGAATCTCATGATAAGGATAAAATAATGCCAGTCATAAAACCAAGTAAAACCACCCATAATGCATACAACCATACATACATAAGTACTGGGAAAAAGGGATCGAGTTTAGCATGCACTTAAAAACCTCTACTTGGGCTGTGTAGCTTTTCCGTCCTAAACACCTACTGGCATTATGGGTTCAGCTCCCCCGAGTCCTTGTGCGTATAGCCTTACTACCAGGCAATATCCTATGGGATGAATAGTACATCCATCCAATATCAAATATGACAATTTCACGTGGTCATTAAGGACCCCTCACATTGGAAAATATGAGTTTTTAGTTTTGGTCCTTTTAGGAATGCTACCTTTTATGGCTTAGCTACATACCCCACCATTAATGGCCAATTAAAACCAAGTCCAAAGAATCCATTCATAATTTATTAACCAAGGCCAATATTGGTGGTATCATCATACCACCCCTTTCTTACAAGTAATATCCATAGCCAAAACACTTATGTTAAGGGGTCCTTTGTAATACCCTGCACTTTTCCTAGCTTAAATTCATTCTTAGAATGTTAAGAAATAGCTTCCAAAATGAATAATATTTATTTCGAGTGGAATTTTCAAGATTTAGACCTCCCATTGTATGGGAAATTGAATAATCTTTCCATCGATACCAAATTTTCCCAATTCAGACTCTAAATGAAGGAGTTAGAGCATTTTTAAGTTGACAGTGTGCCACCTGAGCACTTGGCACATCGCAGAGGTGGGTAAAATGATGATTGTTGACTTTCAGTGGTCCTCCATGATAGCCCCACATTACGGAGAATACTGAATTCCCAATTGTCCCATTCTAGTAGACCAACACAATATTGGTACGTCGCATCAGTGGCCAAAATGGTAATACTATAGGGCACTGCGATAGCTCCGCATCGCGTAGAAAAACCAGTTCCCACTCATCATTTTCCAGTGAGCCACCGCGATTGTGGTGCATCGCGGTGGCCAGGCAAATAAAAAAGATGTTACGTTTTCTAGTTCCGCTTAGAAGTTTAAAGGGTGTATTTTGGTAAATCCCGAAGGCCCCAATCCATCAAAATCACAAGATTATTCATATTTAAAGCACTTTGAGCTCATTATTCATCATTCTCTTCAAAAGAAAAATCCTAGAGCTCTAAAACCTCTTCTCTAAAAAATCAATGTCCTCCATAGATTCTCCAAGGAAGCTCTAAATTGAGGATTCCTAAGGTAATATAATCAAGAATCTATCATCAAGAACTCAAATAGGAATTCATAATTCAAAAATCTCCATCTAATCATCAATCAAGGTATGTGGGGTTTATGAACAAGGATCTTCTTCCATATTTGTGCCCAAAACCAAGATGTTATTTAAAATTCATAAGATTTGAAATAATTATTCATGAGATTTGAATTAGGGTTCATACCCATTATTGCTCTTTGCTAGATTTTAAGATTTCAAGTGTTTTTGAATTTGAATTGCATGTCTATTTTTATATTTTCATGCCTATTGTAGCAATTTACGAATTTTGAGATGAATTATCATTGTTTTCATTATCAAGAATGATTATTACGATGTTTTGACATGAGATTGAAGCATGGGTTGCTACCCTAAGATTGAATATTATTATTTCAAGAAAGATTATGCTTTAAGCATTTTATAATCAGATTATTTATAGATTTTCAGTAAAGCTTTGATCTTTTGATCATCAAATAAGTTTTGCGATCAACTTTTTAGATTATTACAGATTACAGAATTCAAATTAACTTTATTTAAAGATTTTATCAGATAAATGCATAATTGGTTTTAGACAAACCCTTATGCTAGTTTTAAAGTGGATTTCCTATAGAATGAGCATAGCAAACTAAAGGGAGTAGTATTTAGTACCGAGCGGGAAGTATGGATTTAACTCATCCTACTTCTACAAAACTATGTAGGCAACGTAGGTACAGATTATCAGATTATTCCCACTTCTACGTTAATGACAGTTACAGATGTGATCACTTAGCTCAAGTTATACTCCTTGGAAAGAGTATGACACTTCTCCCCAATGTGATGTTTCTTTCTTAGGAGGATGAGACGTTGGACTCTATGTTAGTTCACATGATTTATGTCGGATAAGAGAACCTCCCTACAGACTAGATATTTTAGAAAATATTAATAGAAAAGCTTTTAGAAAATTAAGTGTAAATGCTCACAAAGTTTACTCAAATTATGCTTAACAGAATTATTAGCTACAACTTCAGCTTTCATATTTAACAATTTAGAGTAAGTCCTTTCTACACTCAGACATTATGATTTAAGGAGAGAACACTAGTACAACTTTCAGAGCTAAATATTATGACTCACTAGATTTATAAAGTATGATTGATTTATTATTCATGATTTTAGTATTTCAGATATTCCAGCTTATGTGAGTCATTTACATTTAGCATGCTTTGTTTTATAAATTATAATGATGAGATGATTTTTTACTTATGCATTTCACCCCCATATACTTAGTACATCCTCAAAGTACTGATCTACAAGTATGTCTATGTGCTACCTTGTCTTATAATGTAGGTTCAGTGCTCAGTATCAGTAGTGTGAGTAGTCGGAGCATCTACATCTACATCCTATAGTTGATGAGTCCTCATAGTATGGGGACTTGTTCACTCAAATTTTGTAGCTTATCAGTTTACATGATTTAGTATTTTTTCCAGACAGTTTGAGTTAGCTGGGGGTTTGTCCCACTGACTCTCTAGATGTTAGTAGTAGAGGCTTGTCAGACTACTAGTTGTGATTTAGATTATTCAGTATTGATGTTTTTTACATTATATTCATATTATTCTTAGTTATTTCAGATAGTTTCCACATTCAGAATTACTTTAATGTCTATATTACCTTGATTATGAGATTTATATCTAGTAGAAGGAAAATAGGGTTAGCTTAAGGCTACTCATAGTCTTGAGCATTGTGTGACATCTCGAGATTAGATTTCAAGGTGTTACAAACTTGGTATCAGAGCCTAAGGATTTAGAGAGTCCTAGGGAGTCAGACAAGATGCGTTTCATAGAGTCTTGGTCATGGGTGTGAAGTGCGCTACATTTATGAACAATAGGCTATGGAACGTTCTTAGGAAATCATATTTTTCTTTTATGATCTATCGTTCTTACATTATCTCTATCTGCTTTTAACTCATACTCTTACGTGATAATTTAATATGCCTCCTCACGAGCTAATACCCATAGAAAGGATAACTAGCCACCCCAGCCTTCTGATCCTTTGAATGAGAATGTATCCCATGCTATGTTTAGGGCTTCCTTTCAGGCATTAGCCCAAACTGTGACTGCCAATGTTCAGGGCAATCATCAGAATTAGGCTATAGTGCCACTTTGATAAAATGGGGATTTAGCAGCAGCTAAAATCCGAGACTTCTTGAGAATGAATTTTCCAGAGTTCTTTGGGTCAAAGAAAGGTGAGGAACCATAACTTTATTTATATGAGGTGATAAAGATCACCCAGATTATGCATGTTTCAGAGGAGAATGTAGAGTTAGCACCCTATAGGCTGAAGGATATAGCATATGATTGGGTAGTGATATGGAAGAATGGTAGAGGTGAGAATGTTGTTCCTATAAGTTGGCAGGTATTTCATGATGCTTTTCTAGATATATTCTTCTCATGTGAGATGAGGTAAGCTATGGTAGAAAATTTTGTGAATTTAAGGCAAGGCTCGATGACAGTGAAGGAATACTGCCTTAAGTTCAATCAATTGTCTAAGTATGCCCCTGATATGATGGCTGATCCTAGGGCTAGTATGAGTAAGTTTGTTATAAAAGTGTCTAGATTAGTAGTCAAGAAGTGTAGGACTTCCATGCTCATTGGATATATGGATATTGCGAGATTGATGATGCATGCTCAACATATTGAGGCAGAGACGTTGAGGGGAAGAGAGAGAGGAAATAAGAAGGCTAGAACAGGATAGTTTGAGTATTGTTAGAATAGGTCTCAAGGAGGAAATTATTCATAGTTTCAAAATCATTAATCTATGCCATCACTATCTTCATCTTGTTCTCCCACTCCCAGAGGTAGACAAGAGAAGTGGGGTAAGTCTTCTATGTACTAATCTCAGAATAGTGTGAGTGGAAGGCCCAATTATCCTACCTATGATAAGTGTGGTAAGAATTATCTAGGTGAGTGTTTGGACAACCATAAAGGTTATTTTTGATGTGGTAAGTTGGGTCACAATATTAGGGATTGTTTGCATGCTAAGCAGGGAAACAAAGGTGTTCGTCCCTAGACTCAGGCTAATAGTGCACCATCTCCTTTAGGTTGCCCAGTCCCTCCTTAGGGTGCATCATTTAGTACCGATGATGGTCAGCGCCAAAATCGATTCTATGCTTTACCATCTCATCAGGAGTAGAAGGATTCACCAGATGTTGTTACTGGTATGCTTTGTGTCTTTCACCTCGATGTTTATGTGTTGTTAGACCTTGGGTCGAGTTTTTCTTATGTGACCCCATTAGTTGCAGTAAATTTTAAGATAAGTTCTGAAAAGATCCTTAAGTCTTTCTTAGTATCTCCCTTAGTGGGTGAGTCAGTTGTTGCTAAACAGATTTATAGAAAGTGTCCTATCACTGTCCTTCATAAAGTCATGTTAGTAGACCCAATAGAGTTAGATATGGTTGACTTTGATCTTATTCTTAGTATGGATTGCTCCATTTTTTATGCCTCTATAGATTGTCGCACACGAGTGGTGAAGTTTCAGTTTCCAGATGTGCCAGTCTTTGAGTGGTCAGGTAATTTAGTGTCTCCTAAGAGTCATTTCATATCCTATCATAAAGTGCCAAAGTTGATTTCCAAAGGATGTATCTATCATCTTGTTCGAGTTAAAGACACTAAGTATGAGACTCTGACAATTTAGTTAGTCAGTGTGGTCAATGAGTTTCCTGATGTTTTCCCCAAAGATTTACCATAGGTACCTTCCGATAGGGAAATAGAATTCGGTATTGACCTTTTTCTAGATACTCAGCCTATTTCTATACCTCCATATCATATGGATCCCGCCGAGCTTAAAGAGTTGAAAGAGCAACTCAAAGATCTATTAGATAAAGGTTTTATAAGGCCTAGTATTTTTCCCTGGGGCACTTCCATCCTTTTCGTGTGAAAGAAAGATGGTTCTTTACGTATGTGCATTGACTATCATCAGTTGAATAAAGTTATAGTCAAAAACAAATACCCTCTTCTTAGAATTGATGACTTATTTGATCAACTCCAAGGTGCCAGTTATTTCTCAAAGATAGACCTTGGATCCGGCTATCATTAGCTTAAAGTAAGGGAATGTGATATTCCAAAGAAAACTTTCAAAACCCGTTATGGTTATTTTCAGTTTCTAGTCATGTCCTTCGGACTAACAAATGCCCCAGCAGCTTTCATGGACTTGATGAATAGAGTGTTCAAACAGTATTTGGATATGTTTGTCATAGTCTTTATCGATGACATTCTTGTCTACTCTCGTAGTGAGGATGATTATGCAGACCATCTTAGAATTATGTTACAAACCCTTAGAGACCACTAGTTGTTCGCCAAGTTCAGTAAGTGTGAATTTTGGCTAAGGTTAGTAGCTTTCCTTGGTTATATCATTTCTAGTGAAGGTATTAGAGTTAATCCCCAAATATAGAAGCCGTAAGGAATTAGCCTAGACCTATTTCCCCATCAGACATTATGAGTTTCTTAGGTCTAGCCAGTTATTACAGATGTTTTGTTGAGGGTTTCTCGTCTATTACGTCTCCTATGTCTAGATTGACCCAAAATAAAGATAAGTTTTATTGGTCATATTCCTGCAGAAGAATTTTTAGGAGTTAAAGACTCGACTCACTTCCACCCCAGTGTTAGCATTACCTGATGGTACAAATGGTTTTGTGGTGTATTATGACCCCTCCAAAGTTGGTTTGGGTTGTGTTTTGATGCAGAGAGGTTAGGTCATAGCCTATGCCTCTAAACAACTTAAGCCTCATGAAAAGAATTACCCAACCCATGATCTTGAGTTAGCTTATGTTGTGTTTTCTTTGAAAATCTAGAGACATTATTTGTATGGAGTGCATGTTGATGTGTTCATGGATCACAAAAGCTTTTAGTATGTGTTTACTCAGAGAGAGTTGAACCTCTGTTAGAGAAGGTGGTTGGAGTTGTTGAAAGATTATGATATGAGTGTGTTGTATCATCTGGGCAAGGCCACTGTAGTGGTAGATTCCCTTAGTAGATTGTCTATGCGCAGTGTTACTCAGTGGATAAAGAAAAGAAGGAGTTAGGTTTGGGAAGTTCATCAGTTAGCTAGATTGGGTGTGAGACTGGTTGATTCAGCTGAAGGGAATGTTTGGGTTCAGAGTAGTACCGAATCTTCCCTAGTTTCGAAAGTGAAAGAGAAGAAAGATAAGGATTCTAGTTTGGTGTGCCTTGTGTTGATGGGGTGAGGCAGCGAATTATGGAAGAAATCCACGGTGTGCATTATTCTATCCATCTAGGAGTCACCAATATGTACCACGACTTGTGGGAAATTTATTGGAGTGGTATGAAAAGATATATAGCAGAGTTTGTATCCAAGTGTGCCGCTTGTCAACAGGTTAAGGTAGAGAACCAAGGACCTGGTGGTGTGTTGCAAGAGTTTGGTATCCCCACTTAGAAATAGGAAGAGGTGAATACGGATTTTGTGACTGGTTTACTCCATTCGCGTTGTCAACATGATTTGATTTGGGTTATTGTAGACAGACTGACTAAGTCAGTACATTTCTTATTGGTTCATACATCTTACACGGCTAAATATTATGCTAAGTTGTATATCTGAGAGATAGTCAGATTGCATGGAGTTCTTTTTTCTACTATCTCTGATAGGGGTACTCAGTTTACCTCTCAGTTTTGAAGAGCCTTTCAGAAGGGTCTTGGTACCTAATTTCATCTTAGTTTAGCTTTTCATCCGCAGACAGATGGTCAAGCAGAGAGGACCATTTAGACTTTGGAGGATAGGTTGAGGGCATGTGTTCTTGATTTCAAAGGTAGTTGGGATGATTATTTTCCATTAATTGAGTTCTCTTAATAACAGTTATCATGCTAGTATTTAGATGGCTCCATTTGAGGATATTTATGGATGGAGATGTAGATCGCCAGTTGGTTGGTTCAAAGTGGGCGAGTCTGCTTTGATTGGGACATACATGGTGTTTGAGGCCATGGAGAAAGTTTAGTTGATTAGAGAAAGATTGAAAGCAGCCTAGAGTTATCAGAAATCTTATGCGGATGTGAGAAGAAGAGATCTTGAGTTTGGGGTTAATGATATTATGTATTTGAAAGTTTCACCCATGAAAGGGGTGAAGAGATTTGGCAAGAAGGTGAATCTTAGTCCCCGTTATGTAGTTCTCTTCCGTATTTTGAGTTATGTTGGAAAGGTTGCGTATGAGCTTGAGCTACCCTCAGATTTATCCCCAGTCCATCCAGTATTCCATGTATCCTTGTTAAAGAAGTGTATGGATGATTCAACCATTATAGTTCCTCTAGAAAGCACATATATTCAAAATAGCCTTTCTTACGAAGAAGTCCCAAAAGAGATTCTTGATCATCAGATTCGTAGACTAAGGAATAAAGAAGTTCCCTTGGTCAAAGTTCTGTGATGAAATCAATCCGTTGAGGGTGCTACTTGAGAAGAAGAAGTAGACATGCATACAAATTATCCTCATCTCTTCTCCACGAACTCAGATTCAGCCGAAGTTAATAGTTTTCCTTCATTCAGTTCTTTTCCAGATTCAGATTAAGCTATATAGTTATCTTCATGAGAACTCATGCACTTTTAGATAATTTTAGTAGCTCATTTTAATTGAGATTCAGTTATTCAGTCTATTTTAGTTGTGCAGGATATCTTATAGCCTCAGATTCCTTAATATTTTTAGCTTATCAAGCCACATTTGAGGATGAATGTTCCCAAGGGGGAGATATTGTAATACCCCATACTTTTTCTAGCTTAAATTTGTTCCTAGAATGTTAAGAAATAGCTTCCAAAATGAAGAATATTTATTTTGTGTGGGATTTTCCAGATCTAGACCTCCCATTGTGTGGAAAATTGAATAAGCATTCCATCGATACCAAATTCTCCCAATTCCGACACTCGATGAAGGAATTAGAGAATTTTTAAGTTGACAGTGTGCCACCTAGGCACTTGGTGCATCGTAGAGGTGGGTAAAATGATGATTGTTGAATTCTAGTAGCCCTCCGCGATATCCCCATATGGAAGAGAAGCCCAAATTCCCAATTGTCCCATTACAGTAGACCAACGCGATGTTGGCGCATCACGTCAGTGGCTCAAATGACAAAACTATAGGGAACCGCGATAGCTTCGCGTCGCGGAGAAAACCCAAATCCCACTCGTCATTTTCCAGTGAGCCACCATGATTGTGGCGTATCGCGGTGGCCAGCCAAATCAGAAAAATGTTACGTTTTCCAATTCTACTTAGAAGTTTAAAGGGGGTATGGTAAATCCCCAAGACCCCAATCCGTCCAAAACACAAGATTAATCATATTCAAAGCAATTTGTGCTCATTATTCATCATTCTCTTCAAAATTAAAACCCTAGAGCTCTAAAACATCTTCTCCAAGAAATCAAAATCCTCCATAGATTCTCCAAGGAAGCTCTAAATTGAGGATTCCCAAGGCAAGATAATCAAGAATCCACCATTAAGAACTCAAATAGGAATCCATAATTCAAGAATCTCCATCTAATCATCAATCAAGGTATGTGGGGTTTATGAACAAGGATCTTCTTCCATCTTTGTGCCCAAAACTAAGCTTTTATTTAAAATTCATATGATTTTGAATGATTATTCATGAGATTTGAATTAGGGTTCATACCCATTATTGCTCTTTGTAAGATATTGAGATTTCAAGTGTTTTAGAAGTTAAATTGCATGTCTATTTTTATATTTTTCATGCCTATTGTAGTAATTTACAGATTTTGAGATGAATTATCATTGTTTTCATTATCAAGCATGATTATTATGATGTTTTGACATGAGATCGAAGCATGAGTTATCACCCTAAGATTGAATTTTATTATTTCAAGAAAGATTATGCTTTAAGAATTTTATTATCTTATTATTTATAGATTTTCAGTAAAGCTTTGATCTTTTGATCATCAGATAAGTTTTGCGATCAACTTTTTAGATTATTACATATTACAGAATTCAAATTAACTTTATTTAAAGATTTTATCAGATAAATGCATAATTGGATTTAGACAAACCCTTATGCTAGTTTTAAAGTGGATTTACAATAGAATGAACATAGCAAACTAAAGGGAGTAGTATTTAGCACCGAGCGGGAAGTGTGGGTTTAACTCATCCTACTTCTACAAAACTATGTAGGCAACGTAGGTACAAATTATCATATTATTCCTACTTCTACATGAATGACAGTTACAGATGTGATCACTTAGCTCAAGTTATACTCCTTGGCAAGAGTATGACAGTTCTCCCCAATGTGAGGTTTCTTTCTTAGGAGGACGAGACATTGGACTCCATGTTAGCTCATGTGGTTTATGTCAGTTAAGAGAACCTCTCTATAGACTAAATGTTTTAGAAAAGACTAACATAAAAGCTTTTAGAAAACTATGTGTAAAGGCTCACAAAGTTTACTCAGATTATGCTTTACAGAATGATAGTAACTACAGACTTCAGCTTTCAGATTTTAGAATTTAGAGTTAGTCCTTTCTTCACTCAGGCAGTATGATTTAAAGAGAGAACACAAGTACAACTTTCAGAACTAAATGTTATGACTCTCTAGATTTATAAAGTATGATTGATTTATTATTCATGATTTCAGTATTTCAGATATTCCAGCTTATGTGAGTCATTTACATTTAGCATGGATTGTGTTATAAATTATGATGATGAGATGATGTTTTACTTATGCATTTCACCCCCATATACTCTGTACATCCTCAAAGTACTGATCCATATATATGTCTATGTGCTACATTGTCTTATAATGTAGGTTTAGGTGCTCAGTATCAACAGCGTGAGTAGTCTGAGCATCTACATCTACATCCTACAATTGGTGAGTCCTCAAAGTTTGGGGACTTGTTCACTCAAATTTTGCAGCTTATCAATTTACATGATTTAGTATTTTTTTCAGAAAGTTTGAGTTAGCTGGGGGTTTGTCCCAATGACTCACTAGATGTTAGTAGTAGAGGCTTGTCAGACTACTAGTTGTGATTCAACTTATTCAGTATTGATGTTTCAAACATTATATTCAGATTATTCTTAGTTATTTCAGACAACTTCCACATTCAAAATGACTTTAATTTATATATTACCTTGATTATGATATTTATATCTAGTAGAAGATAGACAGGGTTTGCTTAAGTCTATTCATAGTTTTGAGCACCGTGTGACGTCTCGGGATCAGATTTTGGGGCGTTGCAACCTTAGGTGCCCTTTCATATACAATATTAAATCCACTTGGGAGACTTCCATGTTCTTCATAAGCATAACCATTTAGACTTTTCAAAGAATTTAAACCATGCATAATTCCTTTATCTAGTTTAAAATATGCAAGAGTTCCATTAAAAGAAGGCAATGCAATGAATATATCTTTATAAGCATTTTATCAAATATCTTGGGGGCATAATATAACCAAAACCAATACCAAAGACCATTAAACCATTACCATGTAATCCAATTGTCTAAAACCACCATTAATGCATATAAAAGAATAATTAAAACCATAAAAAACCATACCAAGCATTAAATATCAAAACCTCCAATAATAGTTGAAAAACCATAATTATGATATAGTAAAACCATAAAATCAATCATATAAACCTTGAATTTAGTTGAAATTACAATTAGGGAAGAGAATTAATCCTTTAATCGAAGAATTGATGGAAATAAATCACCAAAGAAAGACACAAAGCAATCCCTTAGTTGAAACCCTAGCTTCCTTGCCCCAAAATCCCTTTAGAAAATTATGAGATGTTTTGGAATAGTTTTTAAGTGTTAAAGAATATAATAATAGGTTAAATAACCTCCTAAATGTATTAGAAGTTGTGGGTTCTAATTAGGGTAAGTAGGAAAATGTCCAAAATACCTCTACTTAAATCCCTTAAAAACCCATCACAAGGGTACAACTGACCCATATGAGTTGTACCATCCTATACGATCAGTATCCAAAACTTGTATCTAAACCTCATCCCTTGGATCAAATACTATCCAGTAGACGACTCATCAAATAAATTCGTAACCACAACATACGATCCGTACCCATGACCCAATCCCTGGAAGAATAAAATACCAGGAGAATAAAAAAGTGTCCACCATACAAGTCCCTGATAAAGCTTGTACCAATACCTTACGAATCATACCTCTAAGTTATACCCATTCCAGTGATCAAAATCATCCCACCAACTAACACTGGTCAGCATACGATAGGACTATACCGCTCGTGCCTCAACATACGGCTCATACCCAAGAGTCATATTGAGTCAAGAGAATGGATTTACAGGAAATTTTCTAAGGGTCAAAACCCAGGATGTTTTAGTATCCTCCACTAGGAATATTCATCCCCAAATGAAGGACAAGGTATGTAATATTGGGTGTATTTATGCATTTTAGTATCACTATTCTAGTCTTTTTAGACTTGTTTTAAGGATGATTCATATGATTAATGTTCATTTAAGTGTTCATGTATGTATTTACAATGTTTAATGGTGTTTTCATATGAGTTTTGATTCAAATTGATCATTTAGAGTTCAACCAAGAAAACTAGTGTGACTAGCTTGAGCTAGGTGTTTGTCTAGTCTATCGTGTTGTGTTCTAATGTATTTAATGAGTTAATAAGGTTGTTATTGTGTATTTATATGTGAAAAAACTTGATTATAATGTTCAAGGGTTAATTGAATCAAAACAAGAGTCAAAACATTGAGCTAAAGATCAAAGTGAAAGAAGCCTAGTCATTGCTCATGTTTCTAGTTTGTCGTGTTGAATATTGTGTTGTTTTGAGCTTTAAATTGTTGTTTTTAATGATATAGGATGCTTGGTGAATTTATTTTGATGATATATGAATGATATACAAGATTCAAATTGAGTGGAAACATCTCAAAAAGGCTTGGAATGGATCACGAAAGCACACTACTTAACTTGACGCAAATTTGGACACCCGAAATGTCTTGGGTGAGACATGGAGCATGGAAAGACCTTTCAGAAAGTTCAGCACTCCAAACGGTTTAGAAGGAACTAAAATAGTGAAAAAAGGCTATAATCCCGTGGCGACCTAGCCATAGCGAGGCTCTAATCAAGGCGACGCTTCACCCAGTCCAGGGCTCAACCCAGGGCGGTGCCCCCTCTACTTCGGTGCTCTAGAGCATGCATCGCCTGCTGTATTCCCATGATCAATTTTGCGTGAATTCTTTTCCTATTGAGCATATAATTGGTGGACCATCAATTTAACGTGATATTGGTCACTCCTAATTGGATTATGATTGGCTACTATAATACATAACGTTGCACACATTGCTACATACTTTTGGATGTCTTGGACTAGTTGTGGGGCTGCTAAACACTTCTTTTAGGGTTTATATCTCTTTACTTTAGTTTTCTTATGGTTTGTGTTATCAATCCAAGGGATTGGATGATGAATTAAGTTCATTTAATTGCTTATCACTATGGTTATTTGTTTATTCTTGATTTAATAATTTTATGAATTGATCACCCGTAAAATATATATATTATCGACCTTGTGATCTCGGGAGAGGGAATAAGGAGATAGAACATGGGAATAAACAAATTAGGGTTTGTATTCTTTTATAAAATAAGGAATTCAAATTAGTTTCTAGGACAGGGATGTACTTAGATTCCTTACTTAATTCAAACGTAGGATGATAACTTTAAAACACTTGATTGGATTATTACATCCCCGCTCAACGATGTAGCTGTAATGTCCAAATTAGGTAAAGGATTAGAGGTTGTTTGACCATGATCATGCAATTAACCCTATAAATGAACAACCAAGATAAGCGAGTTAATGAATGAAGTCTAATAACGTAGTATGATTGTTTGAAGTTCTTTAACCTGGGCTTCTATCCATTGATTGTCCTAAGTCATTACTTTTCAGCATTAGTTTAGTTTATGATTGTCCTAAGTCATTACTTTTCAGCATTAGTTTAGTTTACTTTTAGTTTACAATTCTAGAACTTTATTTTCTACTCTCCTCAATTTGTTAAACTAGAATTTGATAGTTGTTTAACATAAGTCCTTGTGGGATCGATATTCGGATTTCTTGAAGGCCTCTATATTACATAGGAGACCACATACACTTGCATGTGTGCTTTGATGCTGTCAAGTTTTTGGCACCGTTGTCGGGGACTTATAAATTGACAACTATCTTATTTTTAGTTATTTTTTCTATATCAAGTTGTAAATAGTTTTTGTTTAGTTTTTTTTCTTTTTTACTTCTCTTTTTCTTACATTTCTTGATATATCAGCCTGGGGTAGAAGGTTTTTGAGAACGATTCTTGTTGTTTTTGTAGGGGACCATATCATGAGGCTTATTTTCCAGATTTTGATGGAAGTGCATGGATGGGACATTCACAATATAATGTGGATACTGTTCTATCTGAGGAGCAGACTGCAACTTGGTGTTTGGTTTATGGTCAAAGTGGTCATACTGCAGTTATACGTGTTGTCAATCCTGATTCAGAATTATTTGTGGGCTATGCTAAAAGGCAAAATTATATAAATAACTACAATCAAATGGGGAAGAATCATCCACAAATTCAATCATGGAACAACCAACAATAGTTTCAGCAGCAACAACCAAACATGCAAGCCATAATTCAAACGAGCGATTTGGAAGAGATGATGAAACAAATTTTAGTTGATCAAGCACAGTTGTCAGCAGATATACGAGTTATGGGGCCAATTTAGAGCATCAACAAATTGTCATGAGAAACTTGGTGATGCAGATAGGGCAAGTGAAAATGGTACATAATACCAGAACTCAAGGTGATTTTCCAAGTGACAGTGAACAAGTAATTGCAATAACTTTGAGGAATGGTACAAAACTCAATGAAGAACTTGCAAAGACAATTAAGGAGGTAGATGAAGAGTTGATTTCCCAACCTATTAAAGACAAAGGTGTTGGCAATTCAAGGAAGTCTGAGTACTCTAAAACTAAAATTATTGAACAGGTTAAGGAGATACTACCATCACCATATGAATCACAGCCATTCAGTTGTCATCTTTCTTTTGAGACTTAAATTAAGAAGGTAAATAAGAGTGGGGGTGTAGTAGATAGTATAAATTTTGAAGTAAGATTTGTTGGGCCTCATTCAAAGTTCTTTTCTACATTATGTTTAGATGATACTTGTATGTGGAATCATTTAAAATAGTGGAAGAGCGTGAAAATGAGGAACAAGAATCCCATATTCTTGATTTTACACTGGATAAGCAACATAAAAACACACCTCACTTCAAGGCTGAGTGGTTTGCCATGCATCATTCATTACTTGGTTCCTTAATCTTTGTACCACCTCCCTATGATTGAGGCAAAAAGATGGATGAGATATTTGGGGTAAAATTTATATCCTCAAGGCAGAGGAAAAAGGTAATTAGGTCGTGCTGCGACACTAAATTAGGCGTTTCTTGGGAGGCAACCCAAGCTAAGGTATGTTTTTTTTTTAGTTTTTAATTTTTTTATTTCACGTAGTTTTTGTTTTTGATTGAGTCACAAGTTGATGGGAAGTCTGAGTACTGGAAATCTGAGCTAAGGAGCATGGCAAACACTGATTGTGGGGTCCCCAGATTTTTTAATAATTAAAGATACTACTAGCTAGGCCTAGAGGCCTTAGGGAGTATTTCTATCTTCTACTTTAAAAGTTCACTTTGAGGACAAAGTAAAGTTTTAAGTGTGGGGTACGAAAATTCCTAATTTTTGGCTCAATTAAAAATTTAAATTTTTTTGTGTAAGATATTTGAGTTGGTGCTATTTTTGATTACATGGTGCAAGTGTTTTAATTGTGAAAACATGTTATTGAGAGAATTTCTACTTTTGAGAATCTTAGGCTCATGAGTATGACTCTTGTACTTTTTGGATTAAATTTGAATTCATGTTATTGTTGGTTGAGTGTCTATGATGATCCTATTGAGTTGGGTATGTTCCATGTGCATGTAAGATATTTGTGTATTCCTTGTTGCATGTGATGTCTATAACTTACCCGGTGTGTGTATAAAGCAAAATAAAGAGTGTGGATTTCAGAGATGATATAGACATTTCTTTTATAGCCTTGTGTTATACATTCTATTTGACCTACCCTTTGTGCATTATCCTAGTTAACTCCCATTGAGACTTTAGCTTTTTATTTGTTAACCTCATATGTAGCCTAATCCTCTTTCTTTGATGGACCTTAATTTGATCCAAAAAGCTCCTAAGAGCTTTAATTGAAAAATAATTGAGAAAGGAGTTTGAGAAATTTAAGAAGAAAAAAGTGAAATTGATTCCCCAAGGTAATAGTTATTGCTATTTATATTTGATGTGTTGTTGTTGGGAGTGATGTAAGTGTTGTTAGAAATATTCACATGGTTGTGAAAAAGAAAAAAATTGAATCTTGAAGGAATAGACAATACGCACACCATGTGTTTGTAAAAATGCTTAAAAGAGATAGGCAAAACAAAAGATATGGGTAGATGGAAAAGGTGTGAATAGGTTGTTGCAAGGTGTTTTTATGTGAAAAATTATGATGTATTAAAGCACTTAGGAAAGATAGTCACTATTCTTGGCCAAAATAGTTCCTACCCATCCCTTAGCCTACATTACAACCCGGAAAAGACTTATTTGATCCTAAATTTCACATTTAATATTAGTGGAGTATGACACTAAGGGCAAGCCTATGGTTCATTATGTGTAATTTGTGAATTCTTTGTGAGAGTGAGCATAAATTGATTTGTATCCCATTATGATAATTGAATTATTGTGAGTGTTTATGGGTAGGGCACATGTTTGATGAATGTGGGTGATTTGTATGATGTCTTCTATTGAACAATATGCATAAGTTTGCCATGTATTGAGTAAATTTTTGAGGCTAGGATGTTTTGGACTAGGATTCGTGAGATTTCAATTGTGTATAACATGCTTAGTGTTGTAAATTTGCATTCCATATAGTCATTGTAGTAATAGCTTGAGTTTATTGCATTTAGTATAAGTGTGAAGTATCTTCAGCTCATGATGCTTATAGTTAAGAATTGTACGAGGACGAACAAGGCTTTAAGTGTGGGGTTGTGATGTTGGGTGTATTTATGCATTCTAGTATCACTATTCTAGTATTTTTATCCTTGTTTTAAGGATGATTCATATTCTTAATGTGCATTTAAGTGTCCATGTATGCGATTACAATGTTTAATGGGGTTTTCACATGAGTTTTGAATTAAATTGATCATTTAGAGTTCAACCGAGAAAACTAGTGTGACTAACTTGATCTAGGTGTTTGTCTAGTCTATCATGTTGGGTTATAATATGTTTAATGAGTTCATAAGGTTCTTACTGTGTATTTATATGTGAAACAAATTGGTTATAATATTCAAGGGTCAATTGGATAAAAAAAACAGTCAAAACAATGAGCTAAAGATCATAGTGAATGAAGCTTAGTCTTTGCTCGTGTTTCTAGTTCGTCGTGTAGGATGTTGTGTTGTTTTGAGATTTTCATTCTTCTATTTAATGCTATAGGATGATTTATTAATGGATTATGATGATATATTAAGGATATAAAAGCTTCAAATCAAGTTTAAACAACTTAAAAAGGCTTGGAATGGATCACGGAAGCACAATACGTAACTTGACGCAAATTTGGACACCTTAAATGTCCTGGGCGAGTGAGGGAGCATAAAAAGTCCTTTTGGAGAATAAATCATTCCAAACGGGTCATACAGAACCTAAAGAGTGAACCAAGGCTATAATACCACGGCTCTATATCCATCGCGGGGCTATAATCAAGACGGTGCCTCACCCAGTCCGGGGCACAACCCAGGGCGGCGCCCCCTCTACTTTGGTGCTCTATAGCATGCATCGCCTGCTGTATTCCCATGCTCAATTGCATGTGAATTATTCTAGTATTGAGAATATGATTGGTGGAACATCAATTTAACGTGATATTGTGCACTCCTAATTGGATTATGATTGGCTACTATAAATACATAACGTTGCACACATTACTACATACTTTTGGATATCTTGGACTAGTTGTGGGGCTGCTCAACACTTCTTTTAGGGTTTATATCTCTTTACTTTAGTTTTATTTTTGGTTTGTATCATCAATCCAAGGGATTGGATGATGAATATTTCCATTAAAGGCTAAACTCCCTTTCCGGGGTTAAGGCCAAAATCATGAATACTTTCGTTTTGAATTAAGTTCGTTTAATTGCTTATCATTATGGTTGTTTGTTTATTCTTGATTTAATTATTTTATGGATTGGTCACCCATAAAATAAATATATTGTCAACCCTGTGATCTCGGAAGAGGGAATAGGGAGATAGAACATGGGAATAAACAAAATAGGGTTTGTATTCTTTTATAAAATAAGGAATTCAAATTAGTGTCTAGGACATGTGTAAACTTAGATGCCTTACTTGATTCAAACGTAGGATGATTGCTTTAAAACACTTAATTGGATTATTACATTCCCGCTCAATGATGTAGTTGTAATGTCCAGATTAGGTAAAAGATTATAGGTCTGGAGACCATGATCATGCAATTAACCCTACGAATCAACAACCAAGATAAGTGAGTTAACGAATGAAGTCCAATAACGTAGTATGATTGTTTAAAGTGCTTTAACCCTGAGCTTCTATCCACTGATTGTCCTAAGTCATTACTTTTCTGCATTAGTTTAGTTTAATTTTAGTTTACAATTCTAAAACCTTATTTGCTACTCTCTTCAATTGTTAAACTAGAATTTGAAAGTTGTTTAATACAAGTCCCTGTGGGATCGATATTCGGCTTTCTTAAAGGCCAATATATTACTTAGGAGACCACGTACACTTGCGTGTGCGCTGTCAAGTTTACATGAAAGTGTGCGTGGTCTACCAAGTAGTAAAGTGGCCATCAAGAAAGTTGAATATCGATCCCACATGGACTTGTGTTAACTAACTATCCAATTCTAGTTTAACAATTGAGTGAAAGTAACCAAAAGTA
Source organism: Capsicum pubescens (assembly GCA_030864215.1). Taxonomy (NCBI): domain Eukaryota; kingdom Viridiplantae; phylum Streptophyta; class Magnoliopsida; order Solanales; family Solanaceae; genus Capsicum; species Capsicum pubescens. Next base: position 163,842,360 of record CM061543.1, on the reverse strand, counting down.
TTTAAAAAGTTTAGTAGGGGTAACCACTCACAGAGTCATTTGTATTATCAAACATCCCTTTAACAAAGTTTGAAAAAAAAGAGGCAAAGATATTAATCTTTCCTTTAACAAACTCAAAAATTAAAGATGTGTTCAAGAACACATACCTTCCGCACGAATCCCAGGTAGCTTCCCAAGTAGCTTTTTCTGCCTTATGGTTCCTCCATAGAACCTTAACCGAAGACACATCCTTGATCCGCAAACGATGAACTTGCCTATCAAATATCTCAATCAGGACCTCTTTATAAGACAAAGAATATAAAATACCAATCCTTCCAATGGAACAACCGAAGAAGTATAACCACTACACTTCCTCAACATAGAAACATGAAAGACCGTATGAGCCAAACTTAAGCTAGATGGCAACTCCAATGCATAAGCAACATTGCCAACTCTACGCAAAATCACATAAGAACCAATGAACCGAGGACTGAGTTTTCCCCTTTTTGCCAAAAAACAACACTCCCTTCATTGGCGACACCTTGAGGAACACCTTATTCCCGACCTCAAACTCCAAGTCTCTATGCCTAACATCTACATAGGACTTTTGACGACTTTGGTCAGCTTTAAGCTTATACCGAATAACCTTCACCTTCTCTATTGCCTGATAAACCAAATCAGCACCAAACATATCTACTTCTCCAAGCTCAAACCACCCAATAGGAGATCTACACCTCCTACCATCCAATGCCTTAAAAGGAGCCATACCAATATTCGAATGATAACTATTGTTGTAAGCAAACTCCACCAAAGGCAGATACTCAACCCAATTTCCACCATAGTCAATCACAAAGGTATGAAGCATATCTTCCAAAGCCTAAATAGTTCTGTCTGCTTGCCCATCCGACTGTGGATAAAAAGTAGTACTCAGACTAACCTTATTCCCCAACCTTTTCTAGATAGACCTCTAGATGAGACGTAAACTGCGTACCACGATCAGAGATATTCGAAATAGGTATCTTCACAATCTCCTGGAGATACAACCGTGGATAATCCTCCACCAAAAAGATAGTCTACACTGGCAAGAAATGCACATACTTGGTCATCCTATCCACAATGACCCAAATTGAATCATACTGATTTCGAGACCGAGGAAGACCGGTAACAAAGTCTATATTGATCACTTCCCACTTCCGTTTGAGCAAATAAATTTCTTGATATAACCCTCCTAGCCTAATGTACTCAAGATTAACCTATTGACACACCATGCACTTGGACACAAAATTAGCCATATCTCTCTTCATGCCATTCCACCAATAGATCTCCTTGAGATCATGATACATCTTAGTCGATCTAGGATGGACAACATAGCGCGACTCATGCGCCTTAGCCAAAACCCTTTGCCGCATCCCGTCCACATAAGGAACAGATAACTCTCTTGGTACCGTAAAGTACCATCACCACTAATCTCAAACACCACTACCTTTTGACCACCAACTCACCCTTGATTTTCATCAAGACAGGATCTAGAACTTTCTTCACTTTAATCTCCACATCAAGAGATGATCGATCCACTTCTTGCACCATCACTCCATTTTCCTTAGAGTCCAAGAGATGAACTCCAAGATTAGCCAAGTGGTGAATATCCTTCACCAATTCCCGCTTTCCTTCCTCCACAAGAGCTAAACTCCCCATGAATATCCTTCTAAGAGCATCACCAACCACATTAGCCTTACCTGGGTGGTAGTGAAGACTCATATTATAATTTTTTAGAAGCTCAACCCACCTCATCTGCCTGAGATTAAGCCTTTTCTAAGTGAACACGTACTGAAGACTCTTGTGATCAAAAGAGATATCCACGTGAACACTATACAAATAATGCTGCCATATTTTCAAAGCAAACACAACTGCCAACAACTCCAAATCATGAGTAGGATAATTCTTCTGATGTATCTTTAACTGCCTGGAAGAATAGGCAATCACCTTCCTATGATGCATCAAAATACAACCAAGCCCTACCCGAGATGCATCATAATAAACCACAAACCCATCATTGCCTTCCGGCAAGGTCAGGATTGGAGTCAAAGTCAACTTATCCTTCAGCTTCTAAAAACTCCCTACACAAGCATTCAACTAAGAAAACATAACCTTCTTCTGAGTCAACTGAGTAAAAGGAGAAACTGTCAAAGAAAATCTTTCCAAAAACCACCTATTATACCCAACCAAACCCAAGAAGCTCCGGTTATCAAATGGAGTTGTAGGCCTAGGCAACCTCTTCACCACAACAACCTTCAGCAGATCCACCATGATCCCTTCATTGGAAATAATATAACCCAAGAAAGTCATAGCATTCAACCAGAACTCACACTTAGACAACTTGACATACAACTGTTGTTTTTTTAGGGTTCGTACCACCATACAGAGGTGATTAGCATAATTCACCCCACTCTTCGAGAAAACCAGAATGTCATTAATAAACATAATTAAGAAGAGATCTAAATACTGCCTGAACACCCTGTTTATCAAGTCCATAAATGTTGCTGGAGCATTAGTCAACCCAAATGACATCACTAAGAACTCAAAATGCCCATACTAAGTACGTAAAGCCATCTTAGGGATATCTACCTCCCTAATCTTAAGCTGATAGTACTCAGACTGAAGATCTATCTTAGAGAAGAAATTTTCACCTTATAACTAATCAAATAAATCATCTATTCGAGGAAGAGAATACTTGTTCTTGACCATCACCTGGTTCAACTGCCTGTAGTCAATGCACATCCGAAGGGAACCATCCTTATTGCGCACAAACAACACCGGTGCACCCCATGGAGAAACACTAGGACAAATAAACCCCTTATCCAGAAGATCCATAAGTTGCTCCTTGAGTTCCCTCAGCTCAGCCGGGGCCATTCTATATGGAGGAATAGAAATTGGATTAGTGTTCAGAAGCAAATCAATACCAAACTCTATTTCCCTATCTAGAGGAACACCAGGGAGATCATTCAGAAAGACCTCTAGAAACTTATTAACCACAGGGACCAAAGACAAAGAAGGACCTTCCGAGTTAGAATATTTAACTCAGACCAAGTGATAAAGACAACCCTTAGAGATTAACTTTCGAGCTCTAAGAAAAGAAAAAAACCTCCCCCTAGGAGCTAAGGAACTACCTTCCCATTCTATAACCGGTTCACCAAATAACTTAAAGATAACCCTGCGGGTCCGAAAATCCACAGATGCATAAAAACAATGCAACCAATCTATACCTAAGAATACATACAAATCGACCATATCTAACTCAAATAGATTCGCCAAGGTCTGCTTTCTACGAACAGACACCAATAACCCCTATAGACTCTCTTATAAATAACCGAGCCATCTGCCAGGGTAGAAATAGAAAAAGGATCTGAGATACACAACCACATATGGAGTCATATAAAAAAATGGACTCCAGATCAAGCAGACAATATACGTCACGAGAGAAAAGCTATAACATACCAGTAATGACATCATGTGATGCCTCAGATTCCTATCAGGCTGTAAAATCATACAACCTATTCTGACCAACTCTAGAACCAGGAGCAGTAACAGAAGCAGATACCGTACCACTAGGTGCAGGAGCAGAAGATAAATCCATAGAAATCTTATTGGCCTACGTATCAACCTTATTGACTGGACAATCCTTGAGTTGATGGCCTACCTAGCCATATTTGAAGCACTTGTCCTTCCTTCCCCATAATAACCCCGATAAGGACTTCCAAAGAATGCGATAAGGAGGATACAAAGAAACTGACTGACCTTCGCTCGCCTGCAATTGGGAAACCTGTGCCTGATAATTATCACCACCTTGATGACGCCTATTTCCCAAATATAAAGAGCACTAAAAGAAAAAGAGCCAAATTCCCATACTTTTTTTCATCCACTTGCTACAATCTCTACCTTCCTGAGACTGAGAACCTCCCTGATCAGAAAACCTGCTCCACTTTCCCTGCCTATCCCCAAACTTCTTTTATTTCCTCTTCTCATCCTCAACCTGCTGCATATGAACAGTTAACCTCGAGATGTCCATACCTTTAATCAACAAGGCATTCTTGTTCTCCAGAATCAAATCTCAATTTAACCCAAAAGCAAACTTTATCATTCTCGAGCTTATATCAACTACCAAATTAGGAGCATACCTTGATAGCTGATGGAACTTCAAAGTATATTCCATTACAGATATCCTCCCCTGCCTGAGGTTTAAAAATTCCTCCATCTTTTCTTCCCTCAACTCTTGAGGAAAGAGCCTATCTATGAAGGCATTAGAAAAATCCTCCCACAACCCTTCTTATTCCATATCACCTCTATCCCTATCCCACTTCTCGTACCACTGATAAGCAACATCTTTGAGATGATAAGCTACAAAGTTAACCCCCTCTACATTAGTAGCCTGCATCACCTGAAAGATCTTTTCTATTTTATCCAAGAAACCTTGTGGATCCTCCTCCACCTTTAACCCAATAAAGTTAAAGGACTCATCTTCATAAATTAACCAACCCTTGTGGCCTGAGCAGATAAAACACCAGTCGTACCCCACTCAGCCTGAGTAGCAACTAATTTGGAAATGACATAAATAGTCTGACAATATTCTGCATTCTTCATGTTGCCTTGAGGGACCTGAGGAAAACTAGCCAAAATAAGAGGAAATCCAACACTATCAGTAATAGGACCATGAGATCAAAGATGTACTCCAGAAATAGGATGTACCCCTTTAGCATTATCCCCAGATGGGACAGAAGAATTCCTTTGTGTTCCAGATCTAGGAGGCATGATCTAAAAGACGAACAAACAAGGATTAAAAGAGATTCCCAGATTGACAACTCAAGCTTAAAGATAGAATATCGAGAAAGTGAAACATTCCTAAATGTCTTGCAACCTCTTTCTTATGAGTGTGGCATGCTTTGCACCCCTAATCGAGACTCTACTCGATATGGCTTTGTGGACTTACCAGTTAACCATGAACCTAAGGCTCTGATACCAACTTGACATGACCCAACCCCGAACCTTGTCGTAATAGGCATCCCAAGTCCAACCAGGATCGGGGACCACCCCTTGTTGCCCAACCTAACCCCCTATATCCAACCTTAGATGGGATGAGTTTTGAACATATAAAAAGATAGAATTATTATTCTAATTAAGAATCTGGGATAGGGTCACAACTGTGATAGACCAAATTGATTCCAACCATACCGTACCAACTGCCCAATCGTACCAACCAAACCATAGGCCATTAAATAAAAGAAATACAAAAATGTAATATAAAAATCAATCCTAAAATGTAATATGATGGAACAGTGAGAAATTGTGTCTGATGATGCCAGCCTCAATATCAATTTCAATGCCAAGGCTGACACCTCTACCGATCCCGCCCATACCACCCCCAGAAGTACCACAAAACCTCTTTCCAAAAGAGTAAATAAATCTGATTGGGACATACCCCCAACCATGGCCAAAAACAATATCTAAAATAAGAGAAAAGTGTTTAAAGAAAATCCATAACATGAAATGATACCTTTTGAAAGGATGGAAGCTCACCAATTCAGTCCAAATGCTGATACCAAATTTGCATACAAAATAGGAGGAGTAGAATGGTCGGTTCCTGCATAGCGTTGGTATACAACCGCTAATAGATGGGGTTAATGAATGGCCGCTAGCATGAATCTTAGGATAAGGATAAAATAATGCCAGTCATAAAACCAAGTAAAACCATCCATAATGGATACAAACATACATATATAAGTGTCAGGAAAAAGGGACTGGGTTTGGCATGCACTTAAAAACCTTTACCTGGGTTGTGTAGCCTTGCCATCCTAATAACCCACGGGCATTATGGGTTTAGCTACCCCTGCTGAAAGGGTCCCAGTGCATGTAGCCGCACGACCAACCAATATCTCATGGGATGTATAGTACATACCTCTAATATAAAATGTTACACTTGCACGTGGTCATTAAGGACCTCTCATATCAACAAATATGAGTTTCTAGATTTGGTCCCCTCAGGAACGCCACCTTCTACGGCTTAGATACACACCCCGCCATTAATGACCAATTAAAACCATGTCCAAAAAATCCATTTACCATTTATTAACCAAGGCTAATATTGGTGGTATCTTCATACCACCCCTTACTTGCAAGTAATATCCGCAGCCAAACCATTTAGGTTAAGGGGACCTTAGGTGTCCTTTCCATAAACCATATTAAATCCACTTGGGAGACTTCCATGTTCTCTACAAGCATAACCATTTAGACTTTTCAAACCATTTAAACCATGCATAATTCCTTTATCCAATCTAAAACATGCTAGAGTTCTATAAAAAGAAGTCAATGCAATGAACATATCTTTATAAGCATTTTATCAAATACCTTGGTGGCATAATATAGGAAAAACCAATTCCAAAAACCATTAAACCATTACCATGAAATCCAATTGTCCAAAACCACCATTAATGCGTATAAAAGCATAATTAAAACCATAGAAAACCATAACCAAGCATTTAATATCAATACCCCCAATAATAGGTGAAAAACCATAATCATGAAATAGTAAAACCATGAAATCAATCATATAAACCATACCTTTAGTTGAAATTACAATGAGGTAAGAGAATAATGCCTTAAACCAAAGAATTGTTGGAAAGAAATCCCCAAAGCAATAACCAAAGCAATCCCTTAGTTGAAACCCTAGCTTCCTTGCCCCAAAAGCTCTTGAGAGAATCATGAGATGTTTTGGAATAGTTTCTAAGTGTTAATGAATAGAATAATAGGGTAAATAACCTCCTAAGTGTATTAGAAGTCATGGTTCCTTATTAGGGTAAGTAGGGAAATATCTAAAACATCCCCACTTAAATCTCTCAAAAATACATCACAGGGATATGACTAACCCATATGAGTTGTACCTTTCTATATCCACCACTTGTATCCAAAACTCATCCCTTGGATCAAATACTGTCCAGTATATGACTAATCTAACCAAGTCATAACCACAACATACAATCCGTACCCATGACCCATATCCCTAGCTGTCCACCTTACGAGTCCTTGATACGACTCATACAAATCCCTTATGACTCAAACCTCTAAGTCATACCCATTCCAATGACCAAAACTATCCCAGGAACTAATACTGGTCAGCATACGATAGGACCATACCACTCGTACCCCAGCATACTGTTGGTACCCATGAGTCGTATTGGGTCTGGAGAATAGATTTACAAAAAATTTTCTAAGGGTCAAAACCCAAGATGTTTCACCAGAGATTCAACTCCTTTTGGGTAAACACTTATTGGAGGCTCTTATGATCGGAAAAGAGGTTGACATGAACAAAATAAAGATAATGTCGCCAAATCTTTAATGCAAAAACCACGGCTAACAACTCTAATTCATGAGTAGGGTAGTTCATCTTATGAACATTCAATTGTCTAGAAGCATAGGCCACCACCCTACCATGTTGCGTCAACACTCAACATAGACTGACATACAAAATATCATAATAAACCAAAAAACCATCACTACTCTCGAGCAAGGTCAAAATCAGAGCCAATGTCAATTTATATTTCAACTTCTCAAAACTACCCTCACACGCATCAGGCCACAAACACTTGACCTTCTTTTGGGTCAGCTTGGTCAACGGGGCAGCTATCATCGAAAAAATCTTCACAAATCTTCTATAGTAACTGGCTAGACCCAAGAAGCTCCAAATATCGTTTGGAGTCATAGGTCTAGGCCACTTCTTAACTGCCATAATCTTTTGGGGATCTACCATGATACCTTCACTAGAGATGACATGACCAAGAAAATCTATGGCTTTCAACCAAAACTCCCATTTGGAGAACTTGGCATACAAATGATAATCCTTCAAGGTTTGCAATACGACACAGAGGTGATCTACATGATCCACCTCACTCTTAGAGTAGACTAAGATATCATTAATAAAAATAATACCAAATATATCCAAGAATGGATGGAAGACCCTATTCCTTAAATCCATGAATGCCGATGGGGCATAAGTCAATCTAAAGGACATGACAAGAAACTAATAGTGACCATATCGGGTTCTAAAGGCAGTCTTAGGGATATTCGCATCCCTAATCTTAAGCTGATGATAACCTGACCTAATATAAATCTTAGAGAAATACTTTGAGCCTTGAAGTTGATAAAAAAACATCGAAACTAGGAAGAGGATATTTGTTCTATGCGGTCACTTTGTTCAACTGACGATAGTCAATGCACATATAAAGGGAACCATCCTACTTGAGCACGAATAACATTGGAGCACCCCACGGAGACACACTAGGATGGATAACACCTTTATCTAAGAGGACCTTCAATTGCTCCTTATTAGCTCCACTGGAACCATTCTATAAGGAGGAATAGAGATCGGACGAGTGTCTGGAACAAGATCAATCCCACAATCAATTTCCCTATCGGGAGGAACACTGAGAAGATCATCGGGAAACACCTTGGGAAACTCATTCACCATAGAAATGAATTCTAAAGAAGGCTCTTTCGAGTTAGAATCTTTAACTCGGACCAAATGATAAAAACACTCCTTCGAAATTAACCTTCCGGCTATAAGATAAGAAATGAACCTTACCTTAGTCATTACGGAACCCCCTTCCCACACAATGACTAGCCCATTAAGTAATTTAAAAGTAACTCTATGGGTACGACAATCTAAGGAAGCATAGAAAGAGTGCAACCAATCCATCCCCACAATGACATCAAAATCAACCATGTCCAATTCTTCCAAGTCTACAAGAGTATCTCTACCACTACCAAATATCATACCCCCTATATTCTCTTGTAATAACCACAGAGTCTCCCACCAGGGTAGAAATAGTAAAAGGAAATGACAAATTCTTGGGATCAAAATAAAGGTACAAAGCCACATACCGGTCACATAAGAAAGAGAAGACCTTGGATCAAGAAAACAATACACATCACAGGAGAAATGACTCAACATACCCATGAAAATATCGGAAGATGCCTCAGAATCCTGGCCAGTAGAAAGTGAATACAAGCAGTTTTGGCCAGCGGCAGTGCCAGAAATAGAAGCCGAGAAAAACATGGAACCCTTTGGTGTGGGAGTAGCTGGAGTAGAAATATGGGTCCTATTAGAAGAAGAATCCACTCGATAGGGGTACCCTCTGCATGTTCCCTACCTGACCATAATGAAATCATCTACCTCTCTTCTTCTCACACCGATTATGATGACTCTAACCATAAAATCTACAAGAAAGAAGAGGTTGAGCTGACTGGGCACCATTAGCCTGAAATTGGGACCCTTGTGCTTGGAACCCACCACTATACTAAGAACGATAATCACTCGACGACTTTGGGTAAGGGGCATTAATCAAGGAGAAAAAACTAGGATTCCCCCACTTCTTTCTAGGCCACTTGCCACCACTTTCCCCACCAAACTCGGAGGGTCTAAACTTCTTCCCTTATCTTTCACTCAACTCAGCTTGTTTCTTTTTCTCTTCTTCTACTTGTTGCATATACACGATCAACTTAGAGATGCCCATATGCTCAATCAACAAGGCCGTCTTTCTCTCAAGGACTAACTCATGGGATAATCTCAAGACAAACTTATGCATTCTATACCTCATGCTAGAAATCATCTTGATAGAACACCTTGATAATTGATGGAATTTTAAGGAATACTCTTGAACAGATATCCTCCCATTCTTGAAGTTCACAAACTCTTTTGCCTTAGCCTCCGTCAACTATTGAGGAAAAAAATGGTCTAAGAAAGCCTCAGAGAAATCCTCCAACATAGCGGGACTAGCATCAACACTTCTAGACATCTCCCACCCTTCATACCATTGGTATGCTATATTTTTCAATTAGCTAGAAGCAAACTCAACAACCTCAATCTCTGAAGCATGCACGATTCAGATGATATTCTCTATCTCATTAATAAAGCCTTGAGGATCTTACTCAACCTTTATACCAGAGAACATAGGAGGGGTCAACCTTATAAACTGTCCACTTCTTGTAGCCTCAGAAAAAATGGTAGTCGAAGCACCACGCCTTGATTGAGAGGCTACCAATTAAGTCAAGGGGTTGATAAAGCGATGAAACTCAGCAATAGTAGAATCTCTTTGAGGTGATAGACTATGAGAGTAACTCTCATAGTTGGGGTTGGTGGGTAAAAATAAAACCCCACAAACATGGTCTAATGTCGCAGCCCTAGCCTGGGTCTGACCTCTAAAAGTTGGATGACCTTCATCCATAGGGTCCTCAGTCAGAGCAGAGGTGTTTTCTTGAACCTTAAATCTCCTTAGTGGAATGATTTAAAAGATTCCAAACAGAAATCAGAGGAATTCAGGACATTAGGCTTTACAGCTTTAGATTGATACACAAGAAAGGGAAATATTTCCTAAAATGTCTCATACCTTTTTTTTTTATAAGTGTGGCACACTTCACACCTTAAAAGAGAATTTACTTGACACAATATCGTGGACACCCAACTGACTATGAACCTAGGCTCTAATACCAATTTGACATGCCTTGAAATCGGGCCATGTCGTATGGGAACCTCATGCTCACATGAATCAGAGGTCGCCCCAATAACCCAACCTAATATTAATTTACATCAGATGGGTAGGATAAATCTCGACCCTCTAATAATATAGAGGAAAACATAATGTAAGTCAAAACTTAGAAATGTCTAATCATTTCATTAGATTCATCAACTAACCAATATCCCAAAGTCTACAGTCATCCATAATACCTCTATACAAATCAGAGTTTAGAAATGTATATGTCAGGATAAGACCCCCGACAATAGCCAAACAAACCTAAAATAGGCTAAGTCTAAAGATAAGATACCAAGGATGAATGTCTTCTAAAGAAAGAAAGCTCACCACTCCAAAGTCAATGCACGAATTTCTTCGATCGTCTACTTACTGCATAAAAAGAGAAGAATATGCTCCGCCCCTATGTCAAATAGGGACATAGAATCCGAAGAAGGTTAGCAGTTGGAAAGATAGCATATAACTTAATGATAAGGATAAAATAGCATCATCATTCAACAACAAGAAAACATATCATATTCAATCCTATTCATACACTTATCCGTACTTATTGGTATTTCACATGCTACTCAAGAGATCAAGGCTCATTAACATTCTTAAACATATACTCATACACATGGATATACACAACATGTTCATATTATTCCACAAAGGGAACAAGACTTAGCATTCATTTTCAATACAATTATTCCCACGTAATAAGGTGGACGACTCCGACCTCCCACACTTATAGATAAAAACATTTCTTATTAGGAGAGGTACTCAGACCCCAAAAATCTCATTAGGCAAGGGACTTGAATCACAATCCATCTAGACTAGGGACTTGAACCACTAGTCATCCCATTTGGCAAGGGACTCGAACCACAAGCCGTTTCATCGAACTAGGGACTTGAACCACTAGTCATCTTATCAGACTAGGGACTTGAACCCTTAGTCAGTTAATTATGTGAGGTATTCTAACCTCAAGATATCTCTTTAGGCGAGGGACTTGAACTACAAGCCATTTTATTGGACTCAGTACTCAAACTACTAGTTATTCTATCGGACTAGGGACTTAAACTATAAGTCATTCCATTACCATTATTAGTCGACACTTGAACTCTTAACCATTAGTTCATAATTAACATTCATACAATCCATTTCACATTCAAGGACTATGGCTCATTTAGCCAATTCAACACTATACATGACCACAAGGTCCTCATGGGAGCCTGCATTGCTCAACCACTTCAATAGACTAATGCGTTAACTCATTTCATCATACAATTCAATTTATGGTCATAAATCCCCACGCAACTATGTACATCTCATAGAAATATTATACCACATGCTTTTTGTATATTTAGTTCCACACACCACTTAAGTCCTTCTATATGACTAGGGGATTTAGCCTCTCATTATCCATCAACCAACAAGGTTATCAATTCTAAATACATGGGTATTAATTCCTTTACAATATCATTTATCGATCAATCATAACTATTAGGCCATTGCTATAGTTCAACATACCATTAATAATTTACTAGACATTTCACTTAGACATTATCACAAACACCTTGGGTGTGTACCTTTAACAAGGTTATTTCATGGTATATATCATCAATACTAGGGTTACTTAAGACCCTTATGTTAAAAAACATACAACAAACACCCACACATGAAAATCATCATTAGTAACATGTTTAAACCAAAGTCTAAGCAAGGGTCATCATTATTCATCATTAAGCAACAAAACCCCTTTCATTTGATTTCAAAATCACCATGTACACTTACTAATCCAAGTGTAAAATACATTAGTTTAGAGTTATTTAACAAGGGGAAGAGGTACATGCCTTAAACAACTTGAATTACCAAGAATCTTGACTCCTTCTTGCCACTAGAAACCCACCCTTAAAACCCTAGCCTTCAATCCTTTAAAGATGAGCTTGAGAGAGTGCTTAGGCTATTTTATCCCTCCAAAAATGGTTATTTAGGAGGATACACACACTTATATATTGAGAGGATTTAGGATTTTTGGCATGAGAAATGACCACAATGACCTTAGTAAAAAGCTGTAAAATGAACCCATACAGGAGTATGACTCACGATTCGACTCATTTATAGGGTACAAGTGTTACCCTAACTCGTTCCCAAGGCCTGTCCTAGGTGACACACTTTTAAAGGTACGATAATGCATCCTTTAGTTATATCTTACCCCCTAGTCATATACTCCACTCATAATAAAATCAGTCTACTCCAATCTAAGATCTCACTCCATATGACTCACCTAGGTATAACTCGTACACGTAGGGTACTATTGAGGAGGGGTTACTTATATAAAAGACAAAATTCTACCCTTCTTAGGCTTCTTAGGGTATGTGAGGAAAGGTAAGAGAGGACACGACTCATATCTATTGGGTATGACTCAAGTCCCTAGTCATACCCACCTATAGACACCTAATAAAGAAGTTTTGTAATGGTTCAAAGTCTCAGTGCTTTATCAATAGACCTTCTCACATTATCTTAATTACATTCTTAAGCTCAAGGATGTTTTATGTATATTATGGATTGGTCTAGATTTGTGATTGGGAGATATTGAGACCTATTCAAGTCTAGCAAATTATGACATTAAGAATAGTTCAAGTTCCACATCTATGATGATATTAGTTATGGATCAAGTCTAATATATTAGATACTATTTTTGGTTTGAGTCTTCCATTTACAGTATAGAAAGATCCATGGTTAGGGTTTTAGGATTTGGATGGTTGGAATATTTACTATTCTTGCTTCTTATTTATTGAATCCACTGGGCTTATAGGGCTGGAATTGGGTTATTTACTTTTGGTTGCATCTTCTGGCCTTATGGGGAACCAATTATGCTAGAAATAACTATGTTCTTTTTAATATTATTATTTTGGATGTTTACTTTCAGTACTTGGAGCATTATTCTAGGTTTGCCCTTTTCCACCAACTTAGTTTATTATCTTGCATTTTATTATTTTTATATTATGATTTAGCCCAGTCGAATGATGATGCCTACTGAGTACCTGTTGCCTTGGTACTTATTCTACACTTTTGTATCCTTTTCTGGTGTAGATTTGCGTACTAGCTGTCACCATTAATGTTGTGTTAGTGTCAGTCAGAGTTTAGAGATAGGGTAATCTCTTAGAGTTATAGTTTGACTTTCTCTCTTTCTTCTATTTAATTAGTATTTCTATTTCAAGATCATTGCATATTTGTCATTGATAGTACTCTTATTCGTTCACTAGAGGCCCTTGTACTGACCTTACTAGGTCATGGGAAATTATCACTATTCTCTTTATTTGTTTTTAATTATTATTCTTATGTAGTATGGCTTGTAAACTAATTACTTTCATAATACTAATATTTATGCCATTTTCACTAATTAACCCATTACGTGTAGTTTTAAGCTATGGTTTGTCTTATCTACTGGTAGGTTAAAACAGGTGCCATAATGACTATTGAAATTGGGTCATGACAAATTGGTATCAGAGATAAGTTCACTAGTATTATTGGTATAAGAGTAAGTGTCTAGTAAAGTCCTGCGAGTTACAATGATGATGCCTATTTCTTATCTTCGAGAGGCTATAGGTGATTCTTTGGAGATCTTTACTTTCTTTACTCATTTCATGCTCATAGTCTATGTTGGTTTCTAAGATTTATTTGGTTTCCGTCTTTTGTAGATGGCTAAGATGTGAGCTACTGCTATGAGAGATGATTACCTCGAGTCTACAACTATGTATCATACTAGAAGATGTGGACAACCTAGTGGTCAGCGGCAGAAAAGAGCTGCATCCCCAATTATAGATCATGATAAGGAGCCTTCACCATACCTCATTCTTACTCCTGCATAAGAGATTCTTCCACCCCAACCAGTGGTGATCCAAAAGGAAACCTAGGCTCTTCTAGGTTTATTTCTTCATCGCTACTTAGAGATGTCTTGGTTTAACTATTGGGTTTGGTTGATGGTGCATTATTTGATGTTGCTTATTCTACAGATTATAGTGGTAACGAGGCAAGGGGAAACCAGTAGATATGGCCCCTAGAGTTGAGATCCATCCAGCATTGGTAGTTGTTCAACCAATAGTTTCTAAACATGCTATATCTATTAAGGAGCAGAAGATATTGGGTAGATTCTTGATATTGACTCTTCCTAGGCTTTCTGGGGCACCAAACAAAGATGCATTTGAGTTCTTGACTGTTTGATAGGATAGGATCCATAATTTGGTCCTAGTTGAGACTCCTAGGTTTTAATATAACACTTAATTTTAGTTGGACCCAAAAGATAGACATTGGTGTAGAGGTTATCCTATTCTAGGAAAAATAGATATCCCTCATTTACTTGGACTCAGTTCTTCGAGGTTTTCTTAGAGATTCCTTGTATCCTTAGAAATTATCTTAGAGACCAATTCTCAAGATTCGAGTGGGGTTATATGATCGTCTTAAAATGTGAGAATCCCTTTTATGAGATGTTTAGGCATGCTATATCTATCTTACTAATTTAGTATGAGCGAATTCAGTGTTTTGTTCCAGGATTGAGACTTTCTCTTTTCATGGATACCCGAAATTTGGTTCATGCTGATATATCTTTTATTGATGAATCTGACTATGCTCATATCATAGAGGATATGTATTGCAAGGCCTAAGGGGGTTGTGATAAGAGGTCATGCTATTAGGGTAGTTTCAGTGGGATCCATAGTGGATCATGGTTCAAAGGCAAAGATTCTCATGGTAGGTACCTTCCACTCTAGTCTTATTTGCATCAATGTCAGTTTAGTATGTATATTTCTACCATACTTTAACTTACTGATGATGTCATCCCACTAATAATGATCATTATAGCCAGAGTAGTGGTCAGTCAAATTAGCTGCCGGGAAAAAACTTTAGTCAAACAATCTCATATGCTAAATCAGACTGCTCAATCAACTTTGGAATGTCAAATTTAGGCTAGGTGGACCTTTGGTTTATGTCCCGAGGCACCCAGGCTTATTTTGAGCTATTGGTCGGAAGTTACAAAAATGGAAAGTTGGGTAAGGGACCCACTTTTCATTAAAATGACCATGGATGAAAATTTTAATTCAACATTGGGTCCAAAATGTCTAATTTAATAGGGTAGCATAGTTCGTTTGGATATATGGGGTTCTGGATGAATCTCGAGAGGTTGACAGAGATTTTGAAGCTCTAAGTCTCAATTGGTGTTGGTGCACTGAAGATCGCGAGTCACTGATTACGATCATGATCTATCTATTTACAGCGAGTGTCATGAACACGTACCTCATGTTGCGAATGTGACTCCTTATGGCAGTGGATCGGTGCTTCTAAAGTAACTTCCTTTCTAGGAATTGCCGCTTCTGCCTATTTGGCCAGGTGTCGCAATTGGAACCGATGAGTTATGATTGCGATACTTGAGCACCTGGGAAGGGTATAAATACCCCTTTCAGTTTTTTTCCCATTTCTCATCCATTCTTAAGAGACTTAAACCCTGAGGAGTGAAATATTTAAGGAATAACGTTGTGGGTGCTTTTGGGAGCTTGGGTAAAGACCGATTACATGTTTTTCCTTCAAACTTGAGGTAAGATTCCTCCATTTCCATGGTTAATTTTCTCTTTCCTTCTCCAAAATCCCTAAAACCTGGTGAGATGACTTGAACTTCAGGATATGTTGTATGTGCACCTCAAGCTCACATAAATCGAAGGTCACCTCGATAACCCAACCTAATCATCATCAATTATCCACACAGGTTGGATGGATTCTGACCATATAATAAAATGGCAGAAATATAAGGATAAAAAGACAATATCTAATATTTCATTTATAACAATAGTCTAGCCAATATGCCCAAGTCCACAGTTATCCATAAAACCTCTACCAAATCAAAGTTAAATATATGTCGGGAAATTCCCCCGACATTAGCCAATTACCAAATCTATACAAGTATATGATGTAGAGTAACGTGACTATGAGGGGTAGGTCTATGGAATCTCACCACTTCAAGGTCAATGCATAAATCCACTCAAACACCTATTCACTGCGTAGAAGAGGAAGATGCTCCAACCCCTATGTCGCATGGGGACATAGCGTCTGGAGATGGTTAGCTGTTGGAGAACTAGCATGTAACTCAAGGATTAGGATACAATAATATCATAATTCAATAACAAGTCAATATATCATGTTCAATAATATTCATACTCTTATCCTTATGTATAGATATATCGCATTTCAATAATATATCAAGATTTAACAACATTCTCGACCTCTTCAATCATGAGACATAAAGTGGAGGACTCCGATATTCCACACTTAGGTTCAAACCGTTCTTATTAACAACAAAAATTTAATCGCCTTCTTAAACATATACTCATACATATATACATATACATCATGTTCATATGATGCCATAGAAGGAACAAGAATTAGCATGTATTCTCAAATAATTCATTCATGAGACATGGAGTGAAGAACTTTCAATCTTCCACCTTACCAAGTTTATAACTTATACTTCATTTTTATATTAGTCACGGGGATCTGAACCCCAAACCAACTCAACCAACATATCATATTTGACCAAGTCAACCAATTTAACAAAGTTGACCCATTCAACCAATATCATTGCTATTTTATTGAACTAGGAACTCAAATCACTAGTCATTTCACCGGTCTAGGAACTCAAATCACTAGCCGTTTTATTTCATTGAGCTAGAAACTCAAATTGATAGTCGTTCACCGATCTAGGAACTCAAATCACTATCCGTTTTATTTGATGAGGTATTCTAACCTTAAGAGATCTCTTCGTACTAGTAAAGCAAATCTCTAGTCATATCAACGGACTAGGAACTTGAACTACTAGCGTGTCATTGATGAGGAACTCAAATCACTTGTTGTTTCATAGGAGTAGGAACTCGAATCACTAGTCATATCATTAGACGAGGAACTTGAATAACTTGTTGTTTCATGGGCATCATAGGTCGACATTGAACTCTTGACCCATTTGTTCATGTATTCACATTCATATAATGTATGTCACATTTAAGGGCTTTGGCTCACTTAGCCAATTTAATCATCATACATGACCACATGGTCCTTATGGGAGCCTCCATTTCTCAACCATTTCAATAGGAAAATGCCTTCATTATTCATTATGAAATTCAATTTGTGGTCCTCACAACCCACACAAACTATTCATATATCATTAACAATATTACATCACATTTTCACCACACTTGGTTTTATACACAATTCAAGTTCATATTCATGTCTAGAGATTTACCCTCTCATTAGACATCAACCAAACAAGGTTATAGTTTAACAAATTACATGGCTAACAACATCATCATAATATCAATTATTAATCATTCACACTTATGGGGCCATCATACTATTCAAAACCATAGACTAATTTATTACATGATTAACAAGGTTCATAGCAACCATTTGAACAACATTCACAATCATAATAACTCAATACATGGCCATCAATACCTTTTCCAACCATCCATAAGTATTCACATCATTTAGACATTATCATGACTCAGTCATGATCACTAGGCCAATTCAATATATACACATCTGACCTTCACAAAACTATTTAACCATTGATCATTTCAATAGGCCACATGCCTTTATTTACCACATATTTAATTTCATTTATGGTAACCAAGACCCACATAACCATTAATAATTCATTAGAAAGCTTTCACAATATTCTCACCACATTTAGGCTCAACACGCATAACAAGTTAATTTTCATATTTATGGTTTCAAACCCTTATTAGCCATTATCCCGATAATAACATCAATACATAATACATAGACCACAATAACTTTAATACACCATTTAACAATTATTCATTCTCATTAGGACATTTCCATAACTCAATAAATCATCAACATTTAACTAGGTATTTCACTTAGACATTTTCATAAACACATTGTGTACATACCTCTTCCAAGGCTATATTAAAAGAAACAATCATTAATATTAGGTTTCTCAAGACTCAATGGTTAGAATATAAACAACAAGCACCCACACTTGTAAAACATCAACAATAACATTTATAAACACAAGTCTAAGCAATAGTCAACATTATTCATCATTAGGCAATAAAACCCTTTTGATTTGATTTCAAAACCACCATGTACACTTACTAATCCAAGTTTGAAATACATTGGTTTAGAGTTATTTAGAAAAGGTAAGAGGTACATGCCTTAAACAAGATTACATAACAACAAACTTTCCTTTGCCTCTTGAAGACAACTCTTGAAACTATAGCTTCCAATCTTCTAAAGATGAGCTTGAGAGAGTGTTTAGGATTGTTCGAGTCTTGTAAATGAAGACTTAGGAGGCTATAATAACTTATATAGTGATAGGTATTAGGGTTTTAGACATGGGAAATGACCAAAAGGTCCCTGGTTAAAAGCTAGAAAGTCCACTCGTACAGGTGTACGACTCCCTCATACGGTTCCTATGGCAATCATGACCTAGGGTATGAGTGGTACCCTAAATCATACCCTAATCTTCTACTAGGTAAACCACACTATTTTGGATATGAGAGGGCATCTTTTAGTCATAACCAAAGGGTACAACTCATTCCCCAATCGTTAGCTTCACCCGTAAGAAAAAAAGTCCACTTTAGGTTTGGTTTTCACTCCATATGACCTTGTAGTATACGAATCGTATGCATGGTTATGACCAAGGGATGGAATTTTTGTATAGGAGACAGTATGCTACCTTAACATACTACTCAAGGTATGAAAGGGGAAGGGGAGAAGGGTACGAGTCATAACCAAGGGTACAACTTAATCCCTTCAATCGTACCCACCCTAGAGATATGAAAAGGAGTTATTTTTCAGTGGTTCAAAGTCTAGGTGTTTTATCTAGTGTTTTTATTTTATCACCAATACAACCTAGAATTTACCTATTTTTTAGGGTAATTCATGTAGGGACATTTAGTTGGTGTTGGAAATGTAATTTTCATAAATGGGACCACATAGGATTTTGCCTGATTTTGGACCTGAAGCACAATAGTGTAATATGAGTATTATTGTTCTTGTGTTCATGAATAAATTGCGATTTTGATAGCGTGGCACCTTGCAGAAGCTTCTCAGAAGGGAAAATTGGTAATTTAGTAGATTCTTCAAGCTTTCTACGGCATCCAGGTAGGCTAGGTTTTCCCTCCTCATATATTGATCTAGTTTATAGTATGTTTATGATAATGTGTTAGATTTTGGATGGGTTTTAGGTGTTGGTGATGTGACTGACAATGATTGGGTTAGCTGGACCATTTAGTCTATTTGAAAATAAAAATTGAGGCATAATTAGCTTAGTTGCCCATGCTTTAGTTAAAATCTCTATCTAAGGGTTGAGTGTGTCTTAGTTAACCTTTAATAGTGGATTTAGATACCTTAACCTAGACCGGGGTAGAATTTTCCTTGTAATGAATTTGGGGAATTTGGAAGTTGGCTCTTCGACCTACCTTAGGCCAAGATTCATGTTGATTCTTTTAACCTTTTATACACTTGTTACACACCTTTAAATTGCTTACTATGTTAATATTAAGGAGATTTGGCACTTGATGGTTATGATGGGTTGGTATTAGAAGTTGATGCTTATTAGTATTATGATAATGATATATATATATATATATAGGTTTGATTCTGGGAATTTCTTATGATATTGACTACATATATATTTATTGGTTCAAATTTGGTTATTGGCCATGATAATTATTATATGATTACCAATTCAAGTTTTGCTATTAATTACAATATTGATAATATATTTACAGGTTTTAGTCCAGGTATTAATTAATATGCTGATGATATATTTATCGATTCGAGTCCACATATTATTTATTCTATTGATTATATATATAATTATCGATTCAAGTTTGGATATTGGGCATGATAATGATAATATATTTACCAATTTGAGTCTGACTATTAATTATAATGTTGATGATATATTTATCGGTTCGAGTCTAGGTATTGATTATATTATTGATTTTATAATTAGCAGTTCAAGTCAGGATATTGGTTATGACTATAATGATACATGTATCGAATTGATTCTAGCAAAGAAGTATGATTTAATAATATGGAAACCAGTTTAAGTCTAAAAATGGGATGACTGTTATAGTGTGGTATGACATGGATGGATTCTAGCTAGAGCATGGAGGTTGGTAAATTATGGTAGTTCGGGTTATACTTTACTTGATTGTACCCTCAAGGCTTATGGGGGCCTGCATTAGGTTATTTTCTTTTTCACACTTATTGGCTTATGGGGGACAATTTTGTAATTATAGTTGCTTGCTCTTTATGATGCTTTTCTGGCTTAATTATTTAATTATGTACTGTGAGGTCAGATTAACTTTCAGATTTGCCCCTTTTTGTTGACTTCGTTATGATATCTCATCTTTTATCATATTTATATCATGGTTTGGATCAAGAGGCCGATGATTCCTACTGAGAACCCATGGTTTTGTTACTCATACTACATATAACACCGCAGGAATTTAACCCAAATTTTCCTTGGTTTTGGAACATTGTAACTTGGTAGACTCAAGCGTACCAATTATTTCCTTGAATAAGAGTTAAGGGCTGTCTTAAGGGTTCACTCATACCCTAGGAAGTATGGTTGGCTTGACTACTGCCCAATATATGAATAATTAGGGTATGAATCAGATAGGAGAATACGAGTGGTGCAAGGCAAGTCGTATAGTTCATAATTATCTTGGTCTTTTGGAAACAATCCATGGTTTTTTTTGTGGGTATGACGAGGTGTGTCACTCTTACCCTTAAGTATGAGTAAGGGAGGTGTAATTCATATAGAAAACAATAGGTAGGGTCTTGTCATGGTCTTGGGTATGAGTTGTGGTACCACTCATACCCTAGGATACGGATGGTATAGGTGAGTCATACCCCTAGACGTGGCTTGTTTTAATTTTAAGTCAAGGGTAGTCCGAATATTTACTACTTCAAAACCCTTAAATATTCATGCTATATATCCATTGGTGCCCTACCAAAACACTTGTTAAAGGATTAAAACACTTCAAATTCTCTCCCAAACTCACTCTTAAATATTGGAGGCTAGGGTTACCTCATATGTTCTTCAAAGGTCTCCAAGGTCAAGATTTCTTCCATGAATCTTCATGTATAAGGCATGTACTCCTTCCCTCATTGTTAGTTCCAACTAAAGGAATATTTATTGTTTTTTAAATATTTATTTATGGATCAAGAATGGAGGTTTTCAAAATATATGTTGAGGGTCTTAATGTATATGGTTTGGTATTAGTTTAAACTATGTTTTTACATATTTTTGGTAATGGTTTTCATATGTGGTTATTGGTTGGTTACGGTTTAACAAATGGGTTTTGAGTAACCCTAATTGTGGTGGTTTATGCATTGGTTTTGGTCTTGGTAAAGGTATACCCTTAACATGTTTGATAAAATGCCTCAAAGAATGTTTTCACTTTATTGTTGAACTTTAACCAGAACTCTTGCATATTTTAGTTTGGTAATGGAACCTTAAAAGGATTTGGATGGTTTTGCATGGATTAAATAAGATAAATTCTTTAAATGTTTGGAATTGTCTAAAATGGTGAGGAAATGGTTTTAAATGGTACAAATAGTGTACATAGTTTGGACGGATTAAATAGTTAAATGATTATGCTTGTGGGGTACATGGAATCCCCTAAGTGGTTTAATATGGAAAATGTAAGGGCACTTGGAAGTCCCCTTAAACCTATATATGGTTGGCTATCGATAGTACTTACAAGTATGGTTGATATGATGATACCTCTACTAAATGACCTTGGTTAATAAATGGTAAATGGATTGATTGGTTGCTTTGTAAAGGTTTAAATTGGTCAATAATGGCGGGATATATTGCAAAGTCATGGAAGGTAGAGGTCCCAGGGGGACAAAAACTGGAAACTCATATTTGTCGATGTGAGGTTGGTCTTGGTGACCGTGTGCATGATGTCATACTTTATATTTAAGGGATATACTAGTCATCCCAGGTTTTCTTCCCTGGTCATGCGGCTACACGCACTAGGGCCCTTTCAGCAGGGGAAGATTATCCTATATAGCCTGCGGGAGGATTAGGACAACAAAGCTACACATCTCAGTTTAAGGTTTTAAATGCATGCTAAACCCGATTCCCTTTCCCAGCATGGTTATATATATATATCAATTTTTGTATGTATTATGGATAGTTTTAGTTGACTTTTTAAGTGACATTATATTATCCTTATCCTCAGTGTATGCTTGTGTTAACCCACTAACCTGTCATCGAGCGAATGTATACCCATGCTATGCAGGAACAAACTATTCTACTTCTCCCGCTTAGTGTTCGAATTCGGGGATAATTAATTTTGGATTAAAGTGGCAAGCTTTTATATTTTGGAATGCATCTATTTTATGTCTTGGTTTACATATTTTTCATCTTTCATAGACTTTGGTTTTTTCTATGGTCGGGGGCATGGCCCGACTAGGTACTCTTTAGTTGGTGTAGAGGCTTTGTATGGACAAATGTATACTAGGGTATGGTATGGATTATTTTTTTATATGTACATACCTATATTGGCTTATTATCATGGTATTGGTTTATGGTTTTTGCATTTGTTAGGTAGGTTATTAGGTGGTTGGACTTGGTTGGGTTGGTCTCAGATATAAACTTATCCTAAAGTCACCACATGGTTGATACGCTATCTTGTTATATGTTCAAAATTTAGACGACTCAAGGTATACATTTGGTGGTTGGGTTAGGAAACGGGGGGTGGTTCCCGATCTTAGTTGGGCTTGGGATTGCCCATTATCTAAATGCCCTAGTTTGGGTCGTGTTAAGTTGGTATCAAAGATTAAGGTTTCAGTGTCGTAGGGTATGCACAAAGTTGTGTCGAGTAGAGTTTAGCTTACGGATGTGTCGTACACCACACTTATAATTTGGAGGCTACGAGGCATTTAGGATGTCTAACTTTCTTGGTTATTCTACTTTCGGGCTATGGAGTCTAAGGTCTTGAACTCTTCTTTGAATCTTCCTTGGTTCACTATTTGGATCATGTCTTCTCAATAATCTAATTTGAGGAAACTCACCTGTTCTACCCAAAAACAATATGGATGGATCTAGTCTAACTCATGGGCACATACCAAGTCAGGGGTTGTAGCTTCTGGTTTTCTGAGTGGATCTCAATCCTCATCATCCTATTTTCTTTATAGATTTTATGGTTAGCCGAACCATGGTTGTTTCAAAGAGAAAGGAATTGGTGTTTTGGTTGTGGTCAGTTGGGTCTAGTATGAAAGGGATGTCCTGTAAGGGTTACTTCTTGGAAAAATAGAGTATTGACTACTCTCTATGGCTCCGATAGTAGATGAGACATATCAATTTTCTTACTATTCCTTGGGAGTCTGAGGCATCTTTCAATACCAACACTAGTATTTTTAGAACTCCTTTCTTTGTGGTTTGTATGGTTTACTTGGTTCGGGGTCCTCTATATTTTGTGGCCCAATTTATGATTTTTTATTCTGGATGTAGTCCCAATGTTATTTTGGACTCTTTTCTTCTTTTATTTCTACCTCAGTAGATGACTCTTTGATTGCCAACATAGAATATAAAGGTGTATAGTATTTGTTGGTAGTAATGGGGTCTTGGTGGATTTGTGTAATTCGAATATGGTGGATTTTGATGTCATTTGGGGGAATGGATTGGTTACACTCATGCTATGTCTCATTGGGCTATCGGATCCATAAAAAAATTTATCTTTATCCTCCATAGTGAGTCAGTTATGAAGTAGGAAGATGGTTTCGTTCCCTACGCATTAAGGGAAAGGTTATATTCTATCTTACATCTTACATATTAATCTCCAATGGGGTGTCTCTATTATCGATTGGTTTTGGTTAAAAATCCTAACCTAGAAGGTCTTTCTTTGCATTTGGTTTTGGTGATGCATGAACTTTTTGGGGTCCTTTATGATCACCCTCATGATGTATCTCTAATGGCGAGGTTGGTTTGGGATTGGTTTTGTTTTGGACATTTATCCAAATTTCTATTCCTTCTTTCTAAAACTGGTTCCAGTGGAGTTAAAGGATCTTAAAGAGATTAAAAGATCTCTTAGATGAAGGTCTCATCAGTCTTAATGTTCCTCTGTGGAATGTTTTGTTCTTGCATGTATGAGGGGAATGATTTTCCCTAGAAATGGATAGGTTATAGGTGGGTGACTAAGGAATTTGGAGTGTCCTTCTTGTGGGGTGGACCATGCTTATGTATATTATATAAGGGTACTTCTCTAGTAGTACATGGTGGTTGGTATTTCCTATGCTTGAATCAAGATGCTTCATTTTGATGAATGGGAGTATGATAAGCTCAAAAATAGCAATGCGAGAGTTGTGGAGGCTAACTGGTAGGTTTGATGAAGTTGATAATTTGGGAAATATAATAGTAGAAGAGTTATACCATATAGGCTGGAACGGAGGGACTGGGGATCTAGTCATTCGACAGGTTAGAATCATGGAGCTTGCATGTATCCTTGTCCCTATACTTGTACTTTATTGTTGGAATCAAATTTATTATTAAATTTATGGTTTTGAAATTGGGTTTTGGCACAATTGAGGTCTTTGACATGATTACTTATTGAAGTGATTTTCCATGGGTTATGATGCATTATTCATGTTTTATTTATGTTTGTGAATATTGTGGGATACATGGGAATGTTAAATGGATTTCGAGGTACTATGGATTCCCCAATTACTTGATTATAGTTTTTGAAATTTTATACCCTCAAAGTATTTGTGAAATTGGCAATGGATATAATTTTATCATTTGATTTGACTGTTCTTGAATCTTTTCTTTGCATAGATGGTTAAGGAAACACGGATTAGGTTTTGGTTGGATTCAAATGATTTTTGAAAGGCCTTGGAGGCCATGGTTTGATTTTAAATGGATTTGATTTAAATTGGAAACCTTGAAGTCAATTTGTTCTAATTATTTTTGCTGCATTTCTATGTTGGGCTTTAGGTAGTTTTGGATTGATTAAGGTTTTTGGCATGGGATAACCAAGAATCCTTGGAGTACGTCTTCGGTGTTATCTATTAGAGTGGAGAATTATGTTCATTGGTGTAATGGGATAGATGTTGGTGGTTAATCTAGAATTCTCTTTTAGTGGTGGACTTCAAGGGAAGGTCAAGTTGCATATTCTAGTGATTCTCTTCCATCTCAATTGGGAGTGTACTCTACTAGTGTCGTATGCTTTCTTATAGCACTTTTGCCTAAGTTTTGCATTTGATATTCACCCTATTCCTAAAATATGAGTTTTGACTTACCTTACATTACTCATGATATATGTGGTTGTATTTCTTTTGGTGTCCAGTCTTAAGGACTCTTTTTTGGTATGATTAAGTCAAGATGGTTGTTCATTGTCCAGTCTTAAGGACTTTTTTTCAGTATGATTATGTCAAGATGGTTCTTCATTATGGTTTAGGTGGTTATTTTGAATTACTTCGTGCCTATAGTGTCGTGTCTTGTTTCAGTGGGGTCTTTGTCTTGCCTTGGGTAGCATGGGTAATTCTTGTAGTTCAATTCCTTAAATGTTTTTTCTAATATTAGGATGGTAGTGGCGTTGGAGATCTTAGCGATGTTGTGAAACAGGGAATATAGAAGTCCTTAAGTGTGGGAGAGTCTAGGATAACTACCAGAGATAAGGGTTTGGAAGATAGGGTAAGGTTGTTGTCATGGGAAATGGTTAGGAAAGGAATAGGTGGTGAAAATCCTTTGTGAAATATTAAAATGGTACTAGATCTATGGAAGGATAGATCATACCATAGGTATATAACTCGTATGCTTAAATGTTGTTATTTGTAGATGTACCAAAGTTGTGTTGGGTACTTGACATATTTGGAAAGGCATGGTTTTATACAATGCTTTTATGGTTTGATCATTGTATGGTTTTGGGTGCTCAATTATAGGATGGAGGTTTTGGTTATAATGGTTGGATATGGTTGGTCCATGTCCTTTACTCATGGTTCCCATGTTATAATGGTGATGGAAGTGGAGTAGTGTTTCTGGATAGGGGTAAGGAGTAAAGCCTGGTGGCCTAAGTTTGCTCTTTCATGCTTTAGATAGGCATAAACATGGAATCGATGGTGTATAGCTAGACTCAAGATTTTATGGTGGTGTGTCTTGGTGAATTATAAATTGAATTAGACTTTTCCTTTAGCATGAGTCCATTCATATGGTAATCTATGTGTTATGTTGGGGTGAGGTGTGGATGGTCCTAAGTTGGTTGGTTTCTTTGGGTGGTATTGGTATCTCGGGTTCTTTGTTCCTTTGGGGAGGTCCCGATAAGGATCTTGGATTGGTAATTTTTCTGATTGCAAACAAATAAAGTATGGCTTTGATAAAGGTTCCATGATGGAACTAAAGGTCAGAGAAAGTCATTTGGGTTGTGGAGGAGGAAATAAAGTCCAAATATCCGTATTGGTTCTTCATTTCGGAAACTTATGCATAGGGTATGCGTTCTTTATAACATCTTTATTTCTAACTGGGTTAAAGGTGAGGAATGGTTCCTCTTACATCTTTGTTTTCTAACTTAGTTAGAGGTCAGAATGAAGGTGTTAGGGTGTAAATTATGCTCGGTGTATATGATGACCATCTCATCTCGGTCTATGTTTTTGTCCTCTATTTCAGTAGGAGGAAAGGTTGATGTGTGTTAACATGTTATCTCATGCTTTTTCTTACCCTTCCCCATCATTCTAGGATGAATGATCCTTGTGGGGTAGACTATAACACCTCAGGAATTTGACCCTTGCAAATTTTCCTCGATTTTGGGACTTTATGACTTGGTACGACTCAAGGGTACCTATCGTACACTTGAATATGAGTTAGGGTCTGCCTTAAGGGTTCACTTGTACCCTAGGCAGTATGGTTGACTTGGATACTTCTAAAGATACGACTCACTAGGGTACAAATTGTATTAAAGCATACGACTGGTGCAAGGTAAGTCGTATGATTCATGATGGTCTTGGTCTTGTGGAATCTGCCTATGGTACAGTTTGTGGGTATGACTAGGTATGCCAGTCATACCCTTAGGTATGAGTTAGAGAGGTGTGAGTTATATAAAAACCAGTAGGTAGGGTCTTGACATGGTCTTCGATAGGAGTTGGGGTACCACTCGTACCCAAGGATATATATGGTATAGGTGAGTTGTACCCCTGGACGTGGCTTGTTTTAAATTTTAAGTCAAAGGTAGTACAAATATTTCCTACTTCAAAACCCTTATGTACCCACATTATATAACCATTAGAGGCCTTCTATAACACTTGTTAAAGGATTAAAACACTTCAAATACACTCTCAAACTCACTCTTGAAGATTGGAGGCCAGAGTTTCTTCATATGTTCTTCAAAAGGATCAAAGGTCAAGATTTCTTCCGTGAATCTTCATGTATACAATATGTACTCCTTCCCTCATCGTTAGTTCTAACTAAAGGCATATGTATTGTGTTTTAAACATTTATTTATGGATTATGAATGGTGGTTTTTGAAATATATATTGAGGGTCTTGATACAAATGGTATGGTATTGGTTGAAACTATGTTTTTACATGTTTGTTTGCATATGCAGTGATTGGTTTGTTATGGTTTAACAAATGGGTATTGAGTAACCCTAATTATGGTGATTTATGCATTGGTGTTGGTCTTGGTAAAGGTATTCCCTAAATATGTTTGATAAAATACCCCAAAGAATGTTTTCACTCTATTGTTGAACTTACATTTCAAGTCTTGCATGGTTTTGTTTTGTAATGGAACCTTAAATGGATTTGGATGGTTTGCATAGTTTAAAAGGTTTAAATAATATAAATTCTTTAAATATTTGGCATGGTCTAAAATGGTTTGTAAATGATTTTAAATAGTATAAATAGTGTACATGGTTTGGAAGGATTAAATGGCTAAATAGTTATGCTTGTAGGGTACATGGAATCCCCCAAGTGGATTAATATGGTAAATAGAAGGCACTTGGAAGTCCTGGCTATGGATTGTACTTGCAAGTATGGTCGGTATGATGATACCACTACTAAATGGCCTTGGTTAATAAATTGTAAATGGATTGATTAGTTTCTTGGTAATGGTTTTAATTGGACAATAATGGTAGGGTATGTAGTAAAGCCGTGAAAGGTGGAGGTCTTGGGGTGACAAAAACTAGAAACTCATATTTACCGATGTAAGGTTGGTCTTGGTGACCGTGTGCATGAGGCCATACTTTATATTTGGGAGATGTGCTAGTACTCCTAGGCTTTCTTCCCTGGTTGTGCTGCTACACGCACTAGGGCCCTTTCAGTGGGGGAGTTGAACCCATTTAGCCCGTGGGTGGATTAGGACGGCAAAGCTACACAACCCAGGTAATGGTTTTAAATGCATGCTAAACCTAGTTCCTTTTCCTGGAATAGTTATATATATGTATGGGTTGATGAATTATGGATGGTTTTACCTTGGTTTGTAAATGGCATTATCTTATCCTTATAGTGAGTGCATGCTAGTGTTCACCCACTAACCCATCTTTGGGCGGCTTTTATACCCACTCTATATAGGAACCAATTATTCTACTTCTCCTGCTTAGTGATCAGATTTGAGGACAGTCAATGTTGGATTTAAGTGGCGAGCTTCTATATTTTGGAAAGCATCTATTTTATGTCATGGTTTACTTTACATATTTCTCATCTTTCATAGACTTTGGTTTTGGCTATGGTCGGTGGTATGTCCCGACTAAGTACTCTTTCATTGGTCTAAAGGATCTGTATGGACAACTGTGGACTTGGGTATGGTATGGATTATTTTGTTAAATGTACATACATACATTGGCTTATTATCATTGTATTAGTTATGATTTTCGCATTTGTTTGGTAGGTTATTGGGTGGTTGGACTTGGTTAGGTTAACCTTAGATATAGGCTTATCGCAAAGTCACCACATGGTTGGATACAATATCTTTTTATATGTTCGGACTTCAGCTGAATCAAGGTATACGTTTGGTGGTTGGGTTGGGAAACAAAGGCAGTTCTCTTTCCTAGTTGGGCTTGCGATTTCCCAATTCGACAAGGCCCTAGTTTGGGTCATGTCACTACATATTTGTACCTCTTTTGTGCTGATATGAGTACTATTTTTTGTTGTTGATTCGAGGATCATGTTGTGGTGGATTTCGAAGATAGGGCCTAATCCTCATCATCCTATTTTCTTTATTGATTTTGTGGTCAGTCGTACAATGGTTGTTGCAAGGAGGAGGGAATAGGTGTTTTGGTTGTGGTCAGTTGGGTATCATGTGATGGGAATGTCCCATAAGGGTTGCCGTTTGGGCAAATTAAGTATTAGCTACTACCTATAACTTTGACAGTGGTCGGGATCATCTCAATGTTCTTACTATTCCTTGGGAGTTTGGGGCAGCTTTCAATGCCGACACTGGTGTGTTGAGAACTCCTTTGTTTGTGGTGTGTACGGTTTACTTGGTTCGGGGTCCTCTATCTATTGTGGCCCTATTTATGGTTTTGTATTTTGGATGTGGTCCTAAGGTTATTTTGGAATCTTTTCTTCTTCCATTTCTACCTCGATAGATGACTCTTCGATTGCCAACAGAGTCTATGGGGGTGTGTGGTATCTGTTGGCTGTAAAGGGGTCTTGGTGGATTTGTGTGACTCGAATATGGTGGATTTCAATATTATTCAGAGGAATGGATTGGTTTCACTCATGCTATGTGTCATTGGGCTGTGGAATTCATAATAAAAGATTGTCTTTATTCTCAATAATGAATCGGTTGTGGAGTTGGAGTATGGTTTCGTTCCCTAAGAATTAAGGGAAAGGTTATATTCTATCTTAGAGCTCAGAGATTGGTCTCCAAAGGGGTGTCTCTATTATCGGTTGGTCCGGGTTAAAGATCCTAACCTGGAAGGTCTTTCTTTGCATTCAGTCTGGGTAATGCATGGACTTCTTGGGGTCCTTTTTGATGACCCTTATGGTGTTTGTCTAATAGAGAGTTTGGTTTGGGATTGGTCTTGTTTTGGACATTTATCCAAATTTCTATTCCTTCTTTATAGAATGGTTCTGGTGAAGTTAAAGGATCTTAAGGAGAAATTAAGGGATCTCTTATACGAAGGTCTCATCAGTCTTAATGTTACCCTGTAGAGTGTTTTGTTTCACCATGCATAAGGGGAATGGTTTTCCCTAAAAATAGATTGGTCGTCGGTGGGCGACTAAGGAATTTGGAGTGTCCTTCTTGTGGGGTGGACCATGCTTATGTATATTATATAAGGGTACTTTTCTAGTAGTACATGGTGGTTGGTAGATCCTAGGATTGAATCAAGATGCTTCATTTTGATAAAAGGTAGTATGATAAGCTCGAAAATAGCAATGCGGGAGTTGTGGAGGTAAACTGGTAGGTTAGATAAGGTTGATGATTTGGTAAATACAATAGTGGAAGAGTTATACCATATAGGCCGGGAGTTCAGGTTGAACGAAGGGACTGGGGCTCTAGTCATTCGACATGTTAGAATCATGTAACTTGCATGTATCCTTATTCCTATACTTGTACTTTATTGTTGGTTTTGGTACAATTGGGGTCTTTGACATGATTACATATTTAAGTGATTTTCCATGGGTTATGATGCATTATTCATGCTTTATTTATGTTTATGAACATTGTGGGATGCATGGGAATGTTAAATGGATTTTGGGGTACTACGGTTTCCCCAATTACTTGATTTTGGTTTTGGAAATTTTATACCCTAAAAATATTTGTGAAACTGCCATTGGATATAATTTTTTCATATGATTTGACTGTTCTTGGGTCTTTGCATTGCATTAATGGTTAAGGAAACATGAATTAGGTTTCGATTGGATTCAAATGATTTTTGAAAGGCCTTCATGGCCATGGTTTGATATTAAATGGTTTTTATTTAAATTGGAAACCTTGGAGTTAATTTGGTCTAATGGATTTTGCATGTCTATATTGGGATCTAGGCAGCATTAGGATGAATAAGGTTTAGGGTATGGGAGAACCAAGTATCTCTAGTATACATCTTCGGTGATACCCCTTAGAGCAAAGAATTGTGTTCGTTGGTGTAATGGATTGGAGGTTGGAGGTTAACCTAGAATTCTCTTTTAGTGGTAGACTTCAAGAGAAGGTCGGGTCGCATATTCTTGTGATACTCTTCCATCTCAGTTAAGAGAGTACTCTACTAGCGTTGCGTGCATTCTTATAGCACTTATGCCTATGGTTCTTGTTTGGTATTCAGCTTGTTCCCTATATATGAATTTTGACTTACATTACATTACTCATGGTATATGTGGTTGTGTTTCATTTGGTGTCCAGTCTTAAGGACTCATTTTCAGTATGATTGTGTCAGGATGGTTCTTCATTATGGTTTAGGTGGTTATTATGATGTACTTTGTCGTATGGTGTCGTGTCTTATTTCTGTGGGATCTTTGTCTTTCCTTGGGTGGCATGGGTAATTCTTGTAATTAGGTTCCTTAAATGATTTTTCTTGTGCTAGGATGGTAGTGGCATTAGGGAGCATAGTGATGTTGTGAAATGGGAAATAAAGAAGTCCCTAAGTGGGGGAGAGTCTAGGGTGACTACTAGAGTTAAGGTTTTGGAAGGTAAGGTAAGGCTATTTTCATGGGAAATGGTTAGGAAAGAAATAGGTGGTGAAAATCCTTTGTGAAATATCAAATAATGCTAGATCTATGGAAGGATAGATCATACTGCGGGTATATGTTGTAGGCTTGAATAGTGTGATTGGTAGATGTACCAATAGTTATGTTGGGTACTTAGAGGTTTACAAAGGTAGAGTTTTATACAATGCTTTCATGGTTTGGTCATTGTGTGGTTTTGGGTGCTCAATTATAGGATAGAGGTTTTGGTTAAAATGGTTAGATATGGTTTGTCCATGTCCTTTACTCACGGTTCCCATATTATAATGGTGATAGAAGTGGAGTAGTGTTTTGGGATAGGGGTAAGGAGTAAATCCCAGTGGCATAAGTTGGCTCTTTTGAGCTTTGGATAGGATTGAACATGGAATCGATGGTTTATAGGTAGCCTTTAACTTTCGTGGTGGTGTGTCTTGGTAAATTATAAATCAAATAGGACTTTCCCTTTAGCATGAGCCCATTCATCCGGTAATCTATGAATTATATTGGGGTGAGGTGTGGATGGTACTAGGTTGGTTGGTTCCTTTGGGTGGTATTGGTATCTTAGGTTCTTTTTTCTTTTGGGGAGATCCCGATAAGGAATCTTAGATTGGTAATTTCGCCGGTTTTGAACAAATAAGGTATGTCTTCGGTATAGGTTCCATGGTGGAACTAAAGGTCTGAGAAAGTCATTTGGGATGCGGAGGAGGACATGGAATCCAAGTATCCGCATTCGTTCTTCATTCTAGAAATTCGTGCGTAGGATATGCCTTCTTTATCACATCTTGGTTTCTAACTTTGTTAAAGGAGAGGAATGGTTCCTCTTGCATTTTTGTTTTCTAACTTTGTTAGAGGTTGGAATGAAGGTGTTGGGGTGTAAATCGTGCTCGGGGTATATGTTGTCCTTCTCATCTCGTTCTGTGTTCTTTCCTCTATTTTGGTTGGATAAAAGTTTGATGTGTGTTAACATGTTATCTCATGCTTGTTCTTCCCTAACCCGTCATTCGAGGATGAATGATACTAGTGGGGGAGACTATAACACCTCGGGAATTTGGTCCTTGCAAATTTTCCTTGGTTTTAGGACTTTGTGACTTGGTACGACTCAAGGATACCAATCGTACCTTTGAATATGAGTTAGGGGATTTCTTGAGGGTTCACTCGTACCCTAGGCAGCATGGTTGGCTTGGCTACTACCTAAGATATGACTCACTAGGGTACAAATCGTATAGGAGTATATAAGTGGTGCATGACAAGTCGTATGGTGCATGGTTGTCTTGGTCTTGTGGAATATGCCCATGGTAAGATTGGGTTGTATGAATGGGTGTGTCACTTGTACCCTTAGGTATGAGTTAGGGAGGTGTGAGTAGTATAAAAACCAGCAGGTAGG
The DNA here is from genome assembly GCA_030864215.1 of Capsicum pubescens. Lineage (NCBI taxonomy): Eukaryota > Viridiplantae > Streptophyta > Magnoliopsida > Solanales > Solanaceae > Capsicum > Capsicum pubescens. Next base: position 163,808,757 of record CM061543.1, on the reverse strand, counting down.
GTCTTGGCATGGTCTTGGGTACGAGTTGGGGTACCACTCATACTCTAGGATACGGATGGTATAGGTGATTCGTACCCCTAGACATAGCTTGTTTTTAATTTTAACTCAAGGGTATTTCGGACATTTTTTACTTGAAAACCCTTATTTCCTCACGTTATATAACCATTGGTGGCCTTCCATAACACTTGTTATAGTATTAAAATGCTTCAAATACTCTCTCAAACTCACTTTTGAAGATTAGAGGCTAGGGTTTCTTCATATGTTCTTCAAAGGGCTCAAAGGTCAAGATTACTTCCGTGAATCTTTATGTATAAGGCATGTACTCCTTCCCTCATTGTTATTTCCAACTAAAGGCATATGTATTTATGGTGGTTTTCGAAATATTTGTTAAGGGTCTTGATGCAACTGGTTTGGTATTGGTTTAAACTATGTTCTTACATGTTTTTGGTAATGGTTTGCATATGTGGTTATTGGTTGGTTATTGTTTAGCAAATGGGTCTTGAGTAACCCTAATTATTGTGGTTTATTCAATGGTTTTGGTCTTTGTAAAGATATTCCCTCAACATGTTTGACAAAATGCCTCAAAGAATGTTTTCACTCTATTGTTGAACTTTCATTGGAACTCAACATGGTTAGGTTTAGTAATGAAACCTTAAATGGATTTTGATGGTTTTGCATGATTTAAATTGTTTAAATAATATAAAAGCTTTAAATGTTCAGCATGGTCTAACATGGTTTGGAAATGGTTTTAAATGGTATAAATGGTGTACGTGGCTTGGAAGGATTAGATAAATAAATGGTTATGCTTGTGGAGTACATAGAATCCCTCAAGTGGTTTAATATAGTAAATGGAAGGGCACTTGGAATTCCCCTTAAACCTATATATGATTGGCTATGGATAGTACTTGCAAGTATGGTCGGTATGACGATACCATTATTTAATAGCCTTGGTTAATAAATGGTAAATGGATTGATTGGTTTCTTGGTAATGGTTTTAATTGGGAAATAATGGCGGGATGTGTAGCAAATCCGTGGAAGGTGGAGGTCCTGGGGGGGACCAAAACTGGAAACTCATATTTGCTGATATGAGGTTGGTTTTGGTGATCGTGTGCATAATGCCATACTTTATATTTAGGGGATGTACTAGTCATCCCTAGTTTTCTTCCTTGGTCATACGACTACACGCACTGGGGCCCATTCAGTAGGGGGAGATGAACCCATATAGCCCGTGGGTGGATTAGGACGGCAAAGCTACACAACCCAGGTAAAGGTTTTAAATATATGCTAAACCCGATTCCCTTTCCCGGCATGGTTATTTATATATGTATGGTTGTATGCATTAAGGATGGTTTTACTTGGCTTTGTAAATGGCACTATCTTATCCTTATCGTGAGTGCATGCTAGTGTTCATACACTAATCCATCTTCGGGCGGATGTATATCCATACTATGCAGAAACCGACCATTCTACTTCACCTACTTTGTGATCGGATTCGGGGATAGATGATGTTGGATTGAAGTGGTGGGATTCCATATTTCGGAAGATATCTATTTCATGTCATGGTTTACTTTACATATTTATCATCTTTCATAGACTTTGGTTTTGGCTATGGTCGGGGATATGTGCCAACTAGGTACTCTTTGGTTGGTCTAGAGGCTTTGTATGGACAATTGTAGACATGGGTATGGTATGGATTATTTTGTTATATGTACATACATGCATTGGCTTATTATCATGGTATTGGTTTATGGTTTCCGCATTTGTTTGGTAGGTTATTGGGTTGTTGGACTTAGTTGGGTTGGTCTCGGATATAGACTTATCCCAAAGTCACCATATGGTTGGATACACTATCTTGTTATATGTTCGGACTTCAGATGACTCAAGGCATGCGTTTGGTGGTTGGGTTGGGAAATGGGGGCGGCTCCCAGTCCTGCTTGGGCTTGGGATTGCCCATTATGAAAAGGCCTTGGTTTGGGTCGTGTCAAAATATACATAACATGAAAGCATATATAAACAAAGAGCAGATAAAGGATATATAATAGCATACAAGGCCAAAGAATGGATATACAACATGAACACATGAATTAAGGGAGGGATATATGGTAATACCATAACTACATATATATAAAGGTATGTACATAGCACCCAAAGGTACAACCTAAGTAGTCATACTAGCATCTCAAGGCATCCTAATCATAGTAGGAATTATTTCTAAAATAATCAGGGTCTAAAACTATAATGCCTAACCATGGGATAATCATGCGTAATAAAATAATAGTGAGATAAAGGAATCAGAATCATACCTCAAATATCAATACTAGTCCAACAATCAACCTGTCACAAGCTAATCATCATAATAATAAGAATATGAGCTAACTGGATAGCCCTGAAAAAAATACCTAAACTAGGCCCCTTAACCCGGAAGGTCCAATCAACACATAACACAATGCAAACAATACCCATTACTTATACCTATGCAACCCCCATAAGGCTGATAGATATTGGCGCATACTAGTGATTGGCAATGCGCATGCAAGGATAAATGTAAAGTATAATTCAAACTACTATAATCAAACCAAGTACCATAATATAACCCAGTGTATATACCTCTTCCATCTCGACAACTATCAAAGGTAGGACTCTAATGTCCTCTTTTCTCTGACACGACGACCCACGAATGAACAACCCCTAGGGGTTTTAGGAGTACACGTATATGACCAGGCGATCCAGCATTTCCAATAACCATTATCATTATAAATATACCCCATCCATTATCAGAGATTTATATGTATAAGTTCACAGAATCAAATCGTGGCTAAAAGAGTCCATAAATCTGTAATCCATTTCTTGGAGGAAATTCTGCGGCTAAATCATCATAAAAAGGGTCGGAATATATCTAGATCAAGGTAAATAGTAGTAGTAAAACTGTAGACAAGAATCTATCTTTGTCAAATTTCTAATACATCATTTTTTTAGTCTCAAAAGCCCATAAATCATACATTAAGGTGGTATGACTACCATTATAAAAGAATCCATTTTAAAAGTAAAAAGTGGGATTAAATTCCTTTTAAGAAAGGAGTAGTAAATACATATTTTTTGTTGGAATCATACCATTAAGCGAGCATGAATGTACCAAATCTATGCATTCCATCACCAGTATCAAGACAATACTTTTATAAGTGTCTAAACATCAATAAACTAAACCATTCCCTTTATTAGGATAAATTACTCACCCAAAATCCAACTCATATCACAATAAAGACTTTGGGCCCATTATTACATAATCAACATAACGTATCATAATTCAAAAACCATCATATTCCACCTTCAGAGTCGATTCACCCCACTATATCTAAACATACTAGCAACCTAGGGTAATAGGATCCTAAAAACATAGAGAATATTTCACCTTAAGGGTCGATTCATCCTTCTATTCCTAAACTCATAAATTAGGCTAAGTCTCGGTGTACTAACCACAATCACATCCTAATATCCCTATCTAACATGCAACATATATATTACACTATCGAATAAGGAAGAGTAGACAGAAGCCTACCTCAAGGCTGAACCACAATCCTTGAATCGCCCATAAATCACTTATCTTTGCTCCAGGATCTCAAATCCCATCACTCTATAAAAATAGTAATCTACACGTCGTTAGGAGTAAAATGAGACCCATATTGCTTTATTCAAGATGGGTCTAAAAACGGAGCCCAAAAATGGATTCAAAAATAAAAGGGCTAAACAGTAATTTTATTTTAGAAATATATTTCCCATATTCATAGAAGTCTACAGATGACAACCCATGTGAAAAAAGTTAAAAATGAGGTTCAAATCAAAGAAAACCCACTTTCAAGCCTTGCCGGCAAAAAACCCCAAACCCATTTTGAAATGAAGAATTTGAAGTTGTTTTGAAGGTATAATTGAAGGAAAAATGATAATTATATGATTATAAAACTTACCAAGGAATAAATCCCCAAAAATCCTTTGTAATCGCCCAAATCCGAGCTCCTAAGCACCAAAATAGGTGAAAACGAGGTTTTGATTCTCAACTTGGGTAGAAATCATGAAAAAATAGAAGTTCTTGGGAAATGGGGAAGATAGAATAATAAATTCATAGACAATGATTATATGATAAAAACACATCGAAAATCATCAAAATTGGAGCTTCTTTATACCTAAAATATCAAAAATACAAAAAGGATTCAATTTGGGTCTTATACTAAGCAATGTTTGCTTAAGCGATACATTGATTTCTTAAGTGACCTGGTCAAAGGATCAAAATACCACTTAAGTGGCCAAATGTTTGATTACGTGACCTAGTCAAATGGTCAATGGTTGCTTAAGCGGCCACACCAGCACCAACAGTTTTTGAAACTTATTTTTAACCCTCAGAACTCATCCAGAACCCTATGAATATGAATCAATAGTTCAAATTAATTGTAAAACAAGTTTTGGATCCAATGGAATCATAAAAATTTTTAAGATCATGTTGACTAAATATGGGGCCCACACCTATAGTTTAATTTTTTATATAGTTCACCAAATAGCCCAAAACGAGTTGGAAAGCCTCGGAAATTCAACCAAGGGTCCCCCTAGCCTAAAATCAAGGTTTCAAAGCTGATGATGGTGTCGAAATTCTCATCCGAGAACACAATACTAAACAAAAAAATCTCATAAATAGGGAAATGAGCTTAAAATCCAAATGAACTATCCAACAACTGAACAAACAGTTCTAGCAAGTCATAAATGACCAGTAGATGTTGTGGAAAAGCTTGAAACACCGAAAATGTATGCAAATCAAGGAAATGACCTGGAGGAACATTACAATGCCCACTAATAAAAGGACTTTCATCCATGAAACTTAGTGGATTGAAAGATCACAAAAGCTTGATGGGACAAGATTCTAACTACATGCTCCAAGCATAACTACTCAGATAACATCCAAGAAGAAATGACACTTCCAAGGGATTTTGCTATATATATCAATTTTCCAACCAACTTCTACCCTTCACTCTCAAATAACCAAAACTCAACCTCAACCACCAGATGGCCTCAAAATGGACTGAGGAAGGATAATGCACACAAATCTGAACATCGACACACTGATACCATATCGATACCAGCACAACCAAAAAAAACTCATCCAAGTAAAAGGCAAACCAAGGCATGAGTCATGTAACTAACTCCAAATCCAAAAATAACCTTCTTTTGTCTTTTCAAATCTTTCTATCAATTCCAAACAAGGAAAAAAGTCACTCAACTCTTATCTTCACAACTCTTACACCCTTACCTCAAAAAACTGAAGCTGATCCACCAGAAATCCCTTTTGGAAAGCATGAGAATAAGCCCATAAGGCTCTCCCAGGGCAGACAAATAGAGATAACCAAGGTCTGCAATCTATACCACTGCTATAAAAGGTCTTGATGACCCTTAAAATTGATAGCTACCAGTAATAACATAAATTACTCACCACTTAATGATCTACTCCAGGAGGTCCCATCAATCGAGGATGAAGCCATACCAAATCCAACTCAAGCATACTACTACTGCTAAGTAGAGCATCCAAAAATTCCTACAAAAATTGAAACTTGAGGTCAAAGCTGAAGGAACCCATATCATTCCAGTCGGACTACCATCTAAATCCCTATCAACCATAATACATTTAAAATAAAAAAGACCGAATAGGTAGTCAAAGAGAAGGCTTAACCTTCTTATAAATAAAACCCTAAATAAGACAAAATCTGAGAATAAAGTTTACACCCAAGCTTTAAAACACAAACAAAATTCTTGACACCAAGGTTGAGCCAACTATCTAACACTGCTTTGAAGATGGGCAAGTTAGCACTTCAAATCTATCATAATCTCCAAGCCACCATTCCAAGGCATTAAATAAAAAACTGAGCTAACGAGTCTGATCTAAGGCCAAATACCTAATCGACCTTAGTATCCAAATCAAATATATCCCTACTGAATCATGTCAGAGTTGAAATCAAAACATAGCTGAAGAACAAAATCACAATAGAGGATAAATCACCAGCTGAAAATAAAACAACAAACTCTATATCGACTAGAGGGAATGAAGCACCATAACACACCCAAGAAATCAACAAGGTTGAATATTGTAGTAGTGATTACCAAAAAAATTCTAGAAACTTAGAGACATGCAACTTTAGGCAGAACTAATCAACCAAATGCTCCATCTCGACAAGGAACACTTAATTCACCAACTTATGAAATATTTATAGGAAAGATCACCTATCTCTAACTCTCTTAACTCAACTAAGAAAAGAACCACATCATAGGAAGAACAGAGTATCCAACTCCACACTAATACCAAGCTCAAACCATCACCAGGAGACAAACCCAACAAATATGTAAGATAAATCCAAGACCTCTCGATATTGATATCAAAACCACTACTAGGAGATGAATTAGTCAAATAAAAAAAAATGGACCCCAAACTGGTCATCCTTAGAAATGGGCTACCTTACCCAATCCATAACTCTAGAACCATAACAAAACCATGGAAGGTCAACTTACCTCTACTACCATCAACCGCTCCACAACCGATCTAACATACCCAACAGAAGAGAAAAACAACCATCCTTACCACTATAAAAGAGAAATTATCCAACCAAGTTAGCTGCTCAGGCCAATAATTAAGAACTATGAGGAAGAGAAATCCTGACTAGATATTACTAGTCTAGCCATCTACCAAGTGAGGATTGATTAACATTAAACAAAACAATAATGACAATAGTAATAAAAACATCAATATAAAGGATAAGTGGTACCAAAATGAACTCAACAACAAGTAACACTATAGGTCCACAAGAAGGCCAATGAGCCAAGGTAAATGGGACTTGAACCCAAATGCTACACCTTTAGGGAAAATAGTAACACTTATCCACTCCATCCACTAGTAAAAGAAATAATCTACCATGGTAGTCATATAATCATGAACTCTATATCAAGGCACGCAATAATTAATATAAATTTAGCAAGGCCGAGATTCTAATCTTTTATCATTCTCTTAGCCTTAAGAAATCGTTAGGCAATTGGGCAAAGGGAAAAATTCTTTAAACAAGTCTAACATGTCTGAAAATTCCACATTACTCAACCCATATAGGATTTTAAGAAAGTATAATTGAATGGCGAAGCCCAACATGATGAACTTCTCACACCCTAGATATAACTCCTTTTTCCTTTCTTCAACTAATTTGAAGAACCACTTTGTATTTTTAGGTAGTCCATCTCTCACTCCTTCTTTATGCCATGAATCATCCTCTATATTTCTAATATACCATAAAGTAGTTCATCAATCTAAACATTCAGGAATTTTTTTTCATCATTATTGCTTCAATACGGTGTACTTAAGGATAATCTTTCTCTTTGACAAACCCATTGTAATATCCGTGCTTATTCCTAGCTAGAAATTATCTCAAGGATGCTAGTACTTGATTTGAAATACAAATATATTTTTTAACCTGTGATATTTTTGAGATTTCTACTTTCTATCACGTGGGAAATTAAGTTATCTTTCTAATGATACCAATTTGGTCCAAATCCGACACCAGACGAGGAAGTTATGGATGTTTTACTCAAAACTGACCGAAATGCCCAGATGCGACGTCCAAGTTGACGGACCACCAAAAAAGTGATGGACCACCACTTTGACCATCATAGACAAGGCAGTAGGGCCACATTCTGGATAAGGATTGATGGACGAGTTGATGGACTGTCAGATTTTTGATGGACCGTCATCCAGGCCATCAACTCTTATCCAGTGAACCCCATTTCTGGTCCACGTATGAAGGTCGAAATGATGGACCATCAGTCAGATCGTCACATGCCACGTTCAGTTTACTTCCAGGCCATTTTAACAAGGGTATTTGGGTCACTTACCACTCTCCTATATATACCCAGATGAGTCCGAATTCAACCATTTTGTTCATTATTATTTCACAAACAAAAACTAGGGTTTCTCTCTAAATTTAATCTCTAAGAAAAAGACCCAATCTTCTTAAAAAATAAAAGGATTTCAAATCCTTCAAGTTAAAAAACATCAAGAACCTTGAGTCAGGTATGTGAAGTGTTCATCTATGGATCCATTTCGTTCATAGAGCTCAAGAACCATGTTTTAAATATTATTTTGTGATTGTCTTGTTGTGATATGAGCATGTACATGTTGATGATTGTTGTTTAAGTTTCAATATGATATCTAAAGGTGATTTCATGAAGTATATGTGTTTGTTAGTTGAAACCCATGATCCTTATGTGGCTTAATATGGTGAAATTCATGAACACACTTTAGCTAAAATAATGCATGCAAAGTGTTTGATAATATGCCTAGATGATAGAATTCATGTCCCATGATTTAATAGTGCTTAAATGACAAGTCCATGCTCCATGCTTTATGATTTCCCATGAATTCCATGTGAGTGATATGCATTATTGTTGTGATGTGAATAAGCCATGATATTTTAAGCTATGAAAGTATATACATGTTGTATAAATTTCCCTTCCATGTATAAGATGTTGAGAACTATGCTTAGTGTGAAATCCCCTACTCATGATATGGTAAATTTTGGACTCTACTCGTACGATCAAGTTAGTCATGTGTGTCAGTTTCCTTCCATTGAGTCCTGGGGGTACTTGTACCCAAAAGATATAGCTGTGTACCTAGAGCCATGTCATGTTATCACGATAATATCAGTCAATCCATGATCTATAGAACTCAGTCGAGCATGTGATTTAGGAAACCTCAGAAATCTCATGATCTCAGTTAATTCTCAAATAGTAGCACTAATCCATCAGTCAACGAAAGTCAGTTACTCAGTCCATGTACCATCAGTTAAATCACATTCAGTCTCTTCAGATAGGAGTAGGAGTTAGCACCGAGTGAACCCAAGGATGGAAACTCACCTGCCAGTTTAGGGTGTGATTCTTAGTAATCGTCCTTGTGTTCTAGAACTACGTATCCAGTGTAGGTTGAGATATCTTAACCTGTCAGATTAGGGTTGATGAGGTGGCTTAATCTTCTAGTTTAGGGTTCCCACAATTCTTATTTTAAGTACCTGCCAGCTAAGGGTCACTCATAGCTGTCCTTACCAGTGGCGCAGTATTGATACCCTTCTAGTCGGGGTAGAGATTGGACCCCAACTTAGCTATATGCTTTATTAGGGCATGTCGGTTAAACAACTACCTCCCACAGTTTCATTCCCAGTCTCAATAAAAGAACTCAGATAGTTCTTCAGATTTTAGTATATCAGGACTGTCAGATACAGTCAATTCAGTTACAGAACGAAACACAGATAGTTCTATTAGATTTAGGACTGTTAGACACAGTCATCTATGTTATCAAAATTTTAGTATTTTTTATGCTAGATATCAGTAGATCATGTATTAGTGTCCAGATCTAGATATCATGTAATCATGATCTCAGTTACTATGTATGCATGTTTACACTCTTACATTCATATCATTCAGTCAGTTAGCATCGTTCATGTATGTAAACCATTTTGCATTTAGCCTATCTCACTCATATACTCAGTACTCCCAGTTTTACTGACGCATTTGCGCTATGGTGCTTTCTTTCTCCTTACACCATAGGTTCACAGATATGAGCTCCAAATCAGTAGTAGCAGTAGCATTCCAATTGCAGAGTTACAGTGAGTCCTCATCCATTCAAGGACGATATTATTTATTTTATTTATTAATTCAGTTCAGTTTTGCTAGATGGAGTTAGTTGGAGACATTTTCCTTCAACTCCTTATTCAGACAATATTTAGAGGCTTTTAGATTTAGCTCAAATTTGATTCAAATTTTAGTTGTTTTGAGTATTTGTTACCCTATATGGATGTTATGATTTGTCAGATATTCTATGCAGTTGAACCTTATGGCCTATTGTTCATGTTTTCCAGATTATTACATCATATATTGCAGTATATAGGTACATATATCAGTCATGTGTTAGCTTGTGGTCCCTCGGGATCATGCGCACTGTGTAGCGATCCAGTTAAAAAAACTGGGGCGTTACACCCACCTATTGTATACTTAAATAAATACTTTTGCACATAAGTGGTCTTACACAACATGAATTGTCATGACCCAATTTATGAGTCATGATGGCACCTACTTTATCCTACAAATAGGTAGGTCAAACCGTAGCCCGGAGCTATAAGCAATGGACTAATTTGTTAAAAAGGGTGTAAAATATGGATATTTGTAAGTAAAGACTTACAATAATAATATGAAATATATATAAAACATCAATAACCATCCATAACCTAGTAGTGTCGGTACAAGATCCCCTAGAAAAAAGGAACATAAGTACTTTAATGGTCAATATACATCAGTCTCAAATAGTGAAAGCCTAGACTTAAATAGCAAAAGGGAAAAGGGGAACACTGACTCCAGTATCTCACCCTATCTCTGAACTTAACTCAACATGATCATTACATTAGGGGAAAAGATAAGTCATCAATTTGATGACTTGTCAACACCTTTTAAGATAAACTTATCATGATTTTTCGATTGATTTGGTGTTAATATCATGTATAATGCCCATTTGTGCAAGTAAAGGTTAAAAATGAAAATGAGCAATCCACTCAAGTCATTGGAAGATCAAGTATAAATGAAATAGAGCCCTAAAGATCACATGGACGTGTCTGGCCAAAATGTCAAAAACACTACGGGTGGCCAAAATGTCCAAAACATCCCTATATGCTTTGATCTACTCTAGATCCACTCAAGTAGATCAAGTATGCGGTGACATTATTGTAATATGTTGAAAATGTGAAATTAGGGTAAAAAAAGGGGTTTTAGCTCATTTCCACAATCATTGAACTATTATTGTACAATTCTTGAGCTAAAAACACATGAGAGTTACTCTCAAGTGAACAATTAGTTTTCTATTGAAGATTTATTGAAATTAAAGCTTGAATTTGCATTCTCTTTATATTCTATGGATTAATTTAATGGAAATTTTGGTATATCTCTACTTTCTCTATGAGTAGCTAATTCTTCTTCTTGGGTTTATGCTTGAATAAGTTGTAATTAGTGCATGAGTTTTGTTTATTTGTCTTTCGAAATAGCTATTTGATATGGGTGTTGCATTTATTCAAGGTTTTAAGTAAGGATTGGAATTGTAAACCCCAATTACCTTAGAACCCATATAATCCTTGACAGAGAGAATATGGGTGAGGAACGGATGTGAATAATATCTTGAATTAGTTCATTTTCTAGCATCTCTTAGTCATAAGAATGTTAATTGAAGTAATAGATTGGTAAACTTTTTACACTTATGAGGTGTTTGAAAGAACCTATTTGTGATATTTGGTGTTTTATTGAAAAATTGACACTAAAACATCTATATCTAACCTACCTATGAATTTTAGCTAAATTTGGACAAATAATCAAATACCCATGCATGAAGCCATACCTTGTAAGGCATAACCCTAAGTCTAATCTACACTTGGTTAATCTCTAATTATTTTTAGCTTCAAAATAGTATTCTCAAGCTACAAAATTACTAAATTCAAAATCATTCAAACAAACCACCTATTTCTATTTTCATGTTTGTTTACCACATATTATGGGTCAACTCCTAGTTACTTCTAACACTCTTGAGTATTGAAATCCATGTTTTCACTCCTTATGGAATCAACCCCAACCTCTATTAGGTTGATATATAGATGAAGATCACTTACACTTTAAGTGTGTAGTTTGAGCATCATCAGGCGTCCACTAGTACTTGGGTTTTCACTAAAATAATACAGAAGTGTAGTATAAGTACAAAAACCATGAGTACTTAGTATGAATGATTGGCCTACTGATATAAATCTTGATATAGATATGATAAGAATATATGATATATAAGCTAAGTCAAGGTAAAAGGTCCAACCTAAAAATAAGCTCTAACACTGTAAATAAATAATTGAAATAAATATAATATGAAAGGAAGCATAATTAATACTACAAAATTTGCCCTTATAGGCCATCAAATAAGGAAAGTAAATAACCCAACACGCCCTTTATAAGCAAAGAGGTTGCAATCAAAGGAAAGTAAGTAACTGAAGTTCCATAAATTTACCAAATATCAAGCCATAACCATGAAACCATCAATATCATATCATATAATAAAACTCTTTATGTCGGAATCAAACCAAAACTCCATATCATCACCAATCATCTTTATTTGCCAAACTTGAACCGAAACTTATGTCATCAATATTATCATCAATTGATGGACTTGAACTGAAACTCAATATCTAATAACCACCTAACTTGGCTCAGAATTAGAACTAACTCCCAAGTACCAAATCAACATAAATATCATGTATCTAATATCCTCAAAGTCTAAAATAAGAATTTAAAGAGGTATAACATGCGTATAGAAGTCTAGAAGAGCTAACACAAATCTCGGCCTAAGGTGGGCCGGAGAGGCCCACTTCTAATCCTCACAATCCGTTCTAAGGAAAATTCTACCTCAGACTAGGCCAAGGTTTCTATATTTACTTCTAGATATTAAATAAGTCACAATTCTACCCTAAATCATGGGCTACCATGTCAATTTTTCCTAAATTACAACTTGTGAATAGTCTAAACAGTCCAAATAATACTAATTATTCCTATTATACCTCAAATACCCAATTCCCATCCCATTCTCAAACAATATTATAAATATACTATGAATTATCTCAATCTATGAGGAAGGTAAACTTAGCCTACTTGAATGTCGAAGAATAACCCAAACAATCTGCTAAACCATTGATTTCCCTTTTGAGAAGCTTCTGCAAGATTCCATTCTATCAAAATCATAATCTACTCATCAAAATGATAACAACGATGCCCATATTAAATTTTTTATTTTTTTGGTCCAAAATCATGGGAAAACCTATGTGGAACTCACTTGAGAAATTGAACTTTCAAAACTGACAACACATTCCTCTATGCTCAAGGAATATTTACCCTCAAGAATGGGTGAATTTTGAGCTCAAATAGTTCTACAATTAACCCACCAATATTCTAGGAATTTTAGAAAAATTAAGAGATATTAACCCTGGCATTGATGACAAATTACAAAGAATTCGTAGAAGAAACGTGATATTCTAGCTTGTAAATACCCCAAAATAACCCACTAGTATTTCTCCCAAGTTTTCACAGCTTCTAGGGTTTTACTCTATTAAAAGTGGGTGAAAAAAGAGAGAAAATGGGCTAAGTGGGGAATTTATAAGTACCTGGTGCCACTTAAGCGGACAATGGTTCGCTTAAGTGGATACTGGGTTACTTAAGTGGTCATCTTTTAAGTGACAAGGTTCCACTTTATTGATATTTGGCAACTACTACACATCTCGCTTAAGCGAGATTTGGATGATTAAGTGGCCATCGCTTAAGAGTCACCTGCTAAGCAAGCCAGGCCGCTTAAGCGACCGGTTGGCCGCTTTAGCAGCCTTCACTTAATTGACCTAATAGGCTCTTAAGAAAATTCACCAGAAATAGCTGAAGACTGGGAAATTTTAGGTCTCCATCGACCCCTTGGGATTCATCTGAAATCGCGTATATACAAATAAACTATGCTATCCTATCAAATTTGACGTTCAAGAAAGAATGGCCCAGTCAAAATTTCAATCCTCGATTGTTTTGATGAAAAATGGGTCCCACACCGAAGTGCTATTTTTATTAACTTTCATCTAATAGATCGAAATGAGTACATAAGCCTTGGGACCCAAACCAAGGGTCCACCTATCTTAAAATAGATGTTCCAGAACTATTAAAACTACCAAAATTAGCATACGAGGTTGTTGACTGAAGTTTTGTCCTAGTAGCAAATTCTAACCAACAAAGTATTCAAAACTTAAATTGGCTCTAAAAATCAAATGAACTACTCGATAATTGTAAGACCCCACAAAGTTCCCTTGTAGTTTGATCCTTAAGCGTGTCAAATGAAGTGTAATTCCAACACTAAAAGATTGAGAAGAGACTTCCTAAGTGATTAGTGTTTTAATATTGTTGAATTTTCCTTAAAATGACTTCCTATGATGTAGAGAATTGAAATAGCTTTCCAACGATACCAATTTCGTCCAAATAAGGCATCGGGGTGGGAAATATGGCCGTTTTATTGAGAGTTGTCGTAACAGCCCACCTGTGACTGACAAGTTGATGGACTGTCGAGTGTGCGATGGACCATCGCCCACCATCGCAACCAAGGAAGTAACTCCCTTTTCTGGCCCAAGTGTGATGGGCAGGACGACGGACCGTCAAGATTGCAATGTACCATCACTGAGACCATCGCCGCTGAGACAGTGTAGCCTCATCCTGGCTAATATGTGACGAACGATTTGATGGAAAATTGAGTTTGTGATGGAACATCACTGAGACCGTCACACCGAGGCAGTGTGTTCTATTTCTGGTCGATGTGCGATGGACGATTCGACGGATCATCAGACTAGCAACGGACCGTCGCTTCAACCGTCACAGCCCCCGTTCAGTATTTTAAGTCATTTTCTTAAAGGGACTCTTTGGTAGTTCCACTCTTTTATCAACTATATATATTCCAAGTGGAGCAAATGACTTCATTGATCATTCAAAACACAAGAGAGCTAGGGTTTCTCCCTCAAGATCAAATCTAAAACCCTTCTCTAAGATATCCAAGAACTCACTATAGATTCTATAAATTGAGTTGAGATTTAATTTCCCCAATTTCGAGGCTTTCAAGGACCCTCTCTCAAGAGTAAGAAGAAGAGTTTGAAGCAAGCTTGTTCATCCAATAGTTTAAAGCAAGCTTGTTCATCCAATTTCATAATCTAAGATATGTGGGGGTTTTGAACAAGTGTAATTCTTTCACCCTTGTGCCCAAAGGCTTATTTAAACTATAATTTTCTACAATCTATGAGATTTTACATGATATTGAATTAGGGTTTTTCACCTATTGTTATTGGTTGCAATATCTTGATGTTTGCTATGAATTGAAAGTCAAATAGCATGATTTTGCATATTTTATTAAGAAATTAAAGCTGGGTTTATACCCTATGTTGTTACTCCTTGAGAATTTAAGAGTTTCAATGTTCTAGAAATTAAAGTTTATCAGTATGTTGATATTTTGATATAAATTTCTGTAACTTCAAGATTTCTACATCAATTACGAATCTATATGCTATCAATTATGCATTATTTTATGTAAATATATACACCCCCATATACTAAATACATTCTCAAGTGCTAATCCATATATACGTCTATGTGCTACGTTATCTTATAATGTAGGTTCAGGTGCTCTGTCCCAGCTTCATCAGTAATTCCTGAGTGCCTTTATCTACAGTTATACAGTGGTGAGTCCTCATGGTATGAGGACCTATCTTCAGACATTTCAGTATTCGAGTGTTTATGTTATTACTTTAAGTTCAGTTTGAGTTAGTTGGGGACCCGTCCCAACGGATCTTGAGTTCATGGAGTAGTAGAGGCTTTGTCAAACTAGTTATTAGACTATGGTTGTGTTGAGATTTCTAGTATTGTGGTTGTTTGGATCGAGTATTACCTTTGTAATCCCTTTCATTTGATATGATAGTGCCAGTGTTTTATATATTCCTTTTTGAATAAGTTATTATTTGAAGTGTTAGGCTCAAAGAGTTAGCTTGGGGCTACTTGTAGCCCTAAGCATCGTGTAATGTCCCATGAGGTGATTTTGGGTGGTTACAAATGTGGTATCAGAGCCTAAGGTTTTAAAAGGAGTCCTAGGGAGTCTGACAAGCCATGTTGAGTAGAGTCTTGATCAGTGGTGTGTAGTACACCACATCTATGAGCAAGAGGCTATAAGACGTTTTAGGAAAAAGATATTTCTTTCTTTCAGATTTGATCGTGTCTGTAGTTGTTCCTCTTATATAATAATTCGTGCTCTCCTCTTTCAGAAAATGCCTCTTCGAAGAGTGAAAGCCCGTACAAATGATGATGAGAAACCCCCACCTGTTGATCTTTAAATGAGACTGTGTCTCATGCTGAGTTTTGGGTGGCCTTTCAGGCGTTAGCCCAACCAGTCACCGCTAATGTTAGGGCTAATAGACAAGCCGTAATTTTAAATCAGTAGGGAGGTGATGTAGCTGCTTCTAGGATCCGTGATTTTATGCGGATAAATCCGCCAGAGTTTTATGGGTCCAAGTCAGGTGAGGACCCACAATTGTACCTTGAGAAGGTGAGAAAGATCACGCAGGTGATGTATGTTTTTGAGGAAAAAAGTGTTGAGTTGGCATCTAACAGGTTGAAGAACATAGCTTATGAGTAGATTGTATCATGAAGGAAGGGTAGAGGTGAGGATGCTGCTCCTATGACTTGGCAGGTGTTCCAAGATGCAATCTTGGACAAGTTCTTTCTAATTGAGATAAGGGAAGCAAAGATTGAGAAGTTTATGAACTTAAGGCAGGGATCCATGACTGTTAAGGAGTATTTCTTGAAGTTCAATCAGTTGGACAAGTATGCTCCTGATTTGATTTCTGACACCTGAGCTAGTATGAGCAAGTTCGTGTAAGGTGTTTCTGGTTTAGTATTGAAAGAGTGTAGGATTGTGATGCTGTATAAGGATATGGACATGTCTAGGTTGATGATGTATAAACAATAGATAAAGGTGGATAATATTAGAGAGAGAGACAGAGTGAGGGGTAACAAGAGGGCTAGATCTGAGCAACACGAGTATAGTCAGCCTAGGTTCCATGGAGGAAACCACCCTCAGTTTCAGAGACGTCCTTCTATTCTAGAACCTTCATCAAATAGTGCTCCTATGCCTAGAGGCAGGCAGGAGCAAGAGAGCAGGTATTTTATGTCTAGGTCATAGAAAAGTGTTGGTAACAACCCCGTTATCCTCGTTGTGCTAAGTGTGGTAGGGATCATCCCGGTAAGTGTTTCATATATTTGAGGGGTTGTTTTGGTTGTGGTAAGTAGGTCCACAAATTTAGATATTGTCCACATACTAGGCAGGGGACCATAGACGCCCAACCTCAGGCACAGACTACTAGTACACAATCTCCTATCCCTCGTCCCTCCCTTGTTCAGGGCGCTTCATCTAGCACAACTGGAGGTCAGCGTCAGAATAGATTCTATGCCTTATCATCCTATCAGGAGCAGGAGGACTCTCCCGATGTTATTACTGGTATGCTCCATGTCTTTTGTTTTGATGTTTATGTGTTGTTGGACCCCGAATCAAGTCTCTCCTATGTGACCCCACTTATGGCTGTGAATTTCAAAATGAATCCCAAAAAGATTCCTGAGCCTTTCCTAGTCTCCACACCAGTTGTGGAGTCAGTTGTTGCTAAACAAGTTTAAAGAGATTGTCTTGTTACTGTTCTTCATAGAGTCATACTTGTTGATTTGATACAGTTAGACATGGTGAATTTTTACCTTATTATGGGTATGGATAGGCTTCATTCTTGTTATGCATCTATAGACTGTAGTACCCGTGTGGTCAAGTTTCAGTTCCCTGAAGAGCTAGTTTTTGAGTGGTTCGGGAGTTCGGTATCTCCCAAGAGTTATTTTATCTCCTATCTCAAAGCAAAAAAGCTAATATCCAAGGGTTGTATCTATCACCTATTTAGAGTCAAAGACACTAAGTCCAAGGCTCCATCTATTCAGTCAGTTGATATTGTTAATGAGTTTCCAGATGTTTTTCTAGAAGATTTCCCTGGGATACCTCCCGATAGAGAGATAGAATTCGGGATTGACCTTTTTCCCGACACTCGTCCCATTTCTATTCCTCCATACCGTATGGCACCTGCTGAGCTTAAGGAGTTGAAAGAGCAACTCAAAGATCTTTTAGACAAAGGTTTCATAAGGCCCAATATTTCTCTTTGGGGCACACCTATTCTATTTATGCGGAAGAAAGATGGTTCTTTGCGTATGTGTATATTATCGTCAGCCTATCAAGGTCATAGTAAAAAATAAGTACCCTCTTTCAAGAATTGATGACCTGTTTGATCAGTTGTAAGGTGCAAGTTATTTCTCCAAGATAGACCTTAGATCTAACTATCATCAACTTAAAGTGAGGGAATGTGATATTCCAAAGATAACCTTTAGAACCCGCTTTGGTCACTTTGAGTTTCTAGTTATTTCTTTCGAGCTAACCAGTTCCCCAGCAGATTTTATTGACCTTATGAATCAAGTGTTCAAGAAATATCTTGATATGTTTGTCATAGTGTTCATAGATGACATCCTTGTCTACTCCTACAGTGAGCATGATCATGCAAATCATCTTAGAATTGTCTTGCAAACTTTAAGAGGTCACCAGTTGTTCGCCAAATTCAATAAGCCTAAATTTTGGCTAAGGTCTGTAGCCTTTCTGGGTCATATTATTTCAACCGAAGGTATTAGAGTTGATCACCAAAAGACAAAAGTTGTAAGAAATTAGCCTAGACCTATCTCTCTGTCTGACAGTAGAAGTTTCTTGCGTCTAGCAGGCTACTACCACCGTTTTGTTGAAGGTTTCTCTTCTATTGCATCTCCCATGACCCGTTTGAGCCAAAAGAAAGTTAAGATCCAGTGGTCAGATTCCTGTGAGAAGAGTTTTCAGAAGTTGAAAACTCGACTTACTTCAGTCCTTATGTTGACTTTGCCTGATAGTACAAATGGTTTTGTGGTGTATTGTGATGCCTATAGAGTTGGTTTGGGTTGTGTGTGATGCAAAGAGGTAAGGTTATAGCTTATACCTCTAGACAGTTAAATCCGCATGAAAAGAATTACCGAACCCATGATCTTGAGTTAGCTGCTGTGGTCTTTGCTTTGAAAATCTGGAGACACTATCTTTATGGTGTTCATGTTGATGTGTTTACTGATCATAAGAGTCTGCATTATGTGTTTACTCATAGAGAGTTGAATCTTAGGCAGAGGAGGAGGTTAGAGTTGTTAAAAGACTATGATATGAGTGTATTGTATCACTCGGGCAAGTCCAATGTAGTGGCGGATGGCCTTAGAAGATTGTCTATGGGTAGTGTTGCTCATGTAGAGGATGGTAAGAAAGAGTTAACTCATGATGTTCATTTTCTGGCTAGTTTGGGTGTTAGGTTGCTTGATTCTGCTGAGGTAAGTACTTTGGTGCAAAGTAGTTTCGAATCCTCTTTAGTTTTGGAAGTAAAGGAGAAGCAAGATAGAGATCCTAGTTTGGTCAGACTGAAAGAGGCAGTTAAGGACCAAAAGGTAGAGGTTTTCTCCTAAGGGGGAGATGGCGTGTTGAGATTGTAGGGTAGTTTGTGTGTTCCGTGTGTTGATGATCTGAGGTAGAGTATTATGGATGAAGTACATGGTGCGCGGTATTCTATTCATCCCGGCACTACCAAGATGTACCGCGACTTGCTGGAAATCTATTGGTGGAATGTTATGAAGAAGGATACAGCTGAGTTTGTAGCGAAGTATGCAACGTGCCAACAGGTTAAGGTAGAGCACCAAAGACCTGGTGGTGTGATGCAAGAGTTTGGTATACCCACTTGGAAGTGGGAAGTGGTGAATATGGACTTCGTGACCGGGTTACCTCTTTCGCGTCGTCATCATGATTCTACTTGGGTTGTTGTAGAAAGGCTGACTAAGTCCGTGCACTTATTTCCCGTGCATACATCTTATACAACTGAGGATTATGCTAGTTGTATATCCAAGAGTTAGTCAGGCTGCATGGAGTTCCCTAGTCTATCATTTCGGATAGGGGTACTCAATTTATTTCTTTGTTTTGGAGGGCATTTCAGCAGGGTCTTGGTACCCAAGTTCTTTTGAGTTTTGGTTTTCATCCACAGACAGATGGTCAGGCCGAGAGGACCATTCAAACCCTAGAAGACATGTTGAGGGCGTATGCTCTTGATTTCAAAGGTAGTTGGGATGAGCATTTTCCATTGATAGAGTTCGCCTATAACAATAGTTACAATGCTAGTATTGGGATGAAACCATTTGAGGCCTTGTATGGTAAAATATATAGATAACCCATAGGTTGGTTTGAAGTGGGTGAAGCTGCTGTGATTGGGGCTGATGTAGTATTTAAATCTATGGATAAATTTAAGTTGATTAGAGAGAGGTTAATGACAGCTCAGAGTCATCAAAAGTCATATGCCGATGTGAGGAGAAGAGATCTTGAGTTTGAAGTGAGTGATTTGGTGTACTTGAAGATTTCACCCATGAAAGAGGTGAAGCCCGCTATGTTGGCCCTTATAGAGTTTTGAGCCGTGTTGGGAAAGTAGCCTATGAGATTTAGTTACCTGTGGAGTTGTCATCCGTTCATCCTATTTTTCATGTCTCCATGCTTAAGAAGCATATTGGTGATTCCGTTGTGGTAGATCCTTCAGAGAGTGCTGATATTCAGAAAAGTCTTTCATTCGATGAGATTCTCGCTGAGATCCTAGATTTTCAGATCCATAGACTGAGGAACAAAGAGGTTCCCTTGGTCAAAGTGTTATGGCGGAACCAGTCAGTTGAGGGCGCTACTTGGGAGGCAGAAACAGACATGTGATCCAAGTACCCGCACCTCTTTTTCATGAGTTCAGATCGATACGAAGGTATTATTATTCCTTAATTCATCCCTTCTGATCTAAAGTTCATCTATATATCTATTTTTGCATGAGTTCTTGTAATTTTCGAGCTATTCAAGAGTTTAGAAAGATTTTGAGCCCATTTAGCAAATTTCTTCAGCTATGTATACTCTATTTTTCTTGTGTTCCTAGTCTAACTAGCAACATTCAAGGACAAATATTTCCAAGGGGGAGATATTGTAAGACCTCGCAAAGTTCCCTTGTAGTTTGAGCCTTGAGTGTGTCAAGTGAAGTGTAATTCCGGTCCTAAAAGATTGAGTAGAGACTTCCCAAGTGATTAGTGTTTTAATATTGTTAAATTTTCCTGAAAATGAAATCCTATAGTGTAGAGAATTGAAATACCTTTTCAACGATACCAATTTCGTCCAAATCCAACATCGGGGTGTGAAGTTATGGACGTTTTACCGAGAGTTGTTGGAACTGCCTAGGTGCGACGAACAGATTGACGGACCGTCGAGTGTGTGATGGACCATTTCCCGGACCGGCGCAACCAAGGTAGTAACTCCCTTTTCTAACCCAAGTACAACAGCCAGGACGACGGACTATCAAGACTGTGATGGACCATCGTGGAGACCATCGCCGCTGTGGCAGTGTGGCCTCATCCTGGCCAACATATGATGGATGATCTGATGTACTATCGAGTTTGCGATGGAACATCACTGAGACCTTCACATTGAGGTAGTGTATTCATTTTTTGACCGACGTGCGATGGACGATCCAACGGACCATCAGGCTAGCGACGGACCATCAATTCGACAACCGTAGCCCCCATTCAGTGTTTTAAGTCATTTTTTTTAAAGTGAATCTTCGGTCTTTCCACTCTTTTATCAACTAGATATATTCCAAACAAATCAAATGACATCATTCATCGTCCAAAATACAAGAGAGCTAGGATTTCTCCCTCAAGATCACATCTAAAACATTTCTCCAAGAAATCCAAGAACTCACCATAGATTCTACAAATTGAGTTGAGATTTAAGTTCCCCAAGTTCAAGGGTTGCTTGAACCCTCTCTCAAGAGTAAGAGGTAGAGTTTGAAGCAATATTGTTCATCCAATTTCATAATCTAAGGTATGCGGGGTTTTGAACAAGGGTAATCCTTTTACCCTTGTGCCTAAAGGCTTATTTAAACTATAATTTTCTGCAATCTATGAGATTTTACATGATATTGAATTAGGGTTTTTCACCCATTATTATTGATTGCAATATCTTGATGTTCCCCATGAATATAAAGTCAAATAGCATGATTTTGCATGCTTTCTTAAGAAATTGAAGCAGGGTTTATACCCTATGTTGTTACTCCTTCAGAATTTAAGAGTTTCAATGTTCTAGAAATTGAAGTATATGAGTATGTTGATATTTTGAGACAAATTGCTGTAACTTCCAGATTTCTACATGAATTATGGATCTATATGCTATGTATTATGCATTATGATGAGTTTTAACTCGAGATTGAATTATTGGTCACTAATCCCTACTTGAGACTTGCAATTTTATGAATTATTGTCCAACAAGCACCCATGATTTGAGTATTTTGAGATTAATGAGAAATGTTTTGTCCTAATGGACATACAGTTTTGATATCAACTCTACCACATGAGATTACAGATTTGATTGTTGGGTTCTTATCAACCATGGGATTATTTTGAAAGTGGATTTCCATGAGATGAGTGAGATAAACTAAAGGGAGTAGTATTTAGCACCGAGTTGGGTAAGTTACCACGTTTTCTTACCCTATAAATACGTGCCACCATAGATTTGAGATTTTGGGCCTGAGGCCGAGATGATTGGGCCCGAGGCCGAGATAAGTTATCACTGAGTCGAGGTTATACTCCTTGGCAAGAGTATGACGTCTCTCCCCAATGTGAGGTTTCTTCCTTAGGAGGACAAGACGTTGGACTCCATGTATCTCACATGGTTTATGTCGGTTAAGAGAACCTCCCTAAACTAAAGTATTTTCCATTGAGATAGAATATTTTTCCTAAAGCTTTGAGATGAGATATTTTCTAAAGTGAACGAATTACTTTTGAGTATTTTCCAAAGAAGGAGGTAGTTTTCTCTACTAATAAGAGTTGATCATCAGTTTTAAAACCAAAGTCATATGATTCCAAGTTCCAAGTGTTTGAGTTCAAAAGAGTTATAAATTCTTGAGCAATAAAGAAGTTTTACGCTCAATGAGATATATGCATGAGTTAAAATTATTGTTTAAAGCATCCTTCATCCTATGAGTAATAAGAATAAGAGGAGAGCATAGATTTTAAAGCCAAAGTATAATGACTCATGAGATTTGTGTTACATGCTTCAGTCTACATGATTTATGATCTTTATATTATAGACTTATTCAAGCCATGTGAGTCATTCTTATTTGCATGCATGATTTGATTAAAGAGTATTGATATAGTTTTATGTAAATACATACACCCCCATATACTCAGTACATTCCAAAGTGTTGATCCACATATACGTCTATGTGCTACATTGTCATATAATGTAGGTTCAGGTGTTCTGTCCCAGCCTCGTCAGTGATTCCCGAGTACCTTCGTCTACATTTCTACAGTGGTGAATCCTCATTGTTCGAGGACCTATCTTAACACATTTCAGTATTCTAGTGTTTATGTTATTACTTTAGTTCAGTTTGAGTCAGTTGGGGACCTGTCCCAAAGGATCTCGAGTTCATGCAGTAGTAGAGGCTTTGTCAGACTAGTTATCAGACTATGGTTGTATTGAGATATCCAGTATTGTGGTTGTTTGGACCGAGTATTACCTTCGTATTTTCTTTCATTTCATATGACAGTGCTAATGTTTTGTATATTCCTTCTTGAATGTGTTATTATTAGAAGTGATAGGCTCAAAGGGTTAGCTTGGGGCTACTTATAGCCCTAAGCACCGTGTGACATCCCGGGAGGTGATTTTGGGTCGTTACAATAATCGAACTGGATGCTCCCACAAGTGATAAATGACACTCGGTAGCTATAGGAAAGAACTAAATTGAAAATGAGAGGAAATGTAGAAAATAACCTGAAGGGTCATTATAAGATTCACTACTTAAAGAACTTTCATCCGTGAAAGTAAAGGATTTGGATGTACCTAAAGCCTTAAACATATGAGGATACTGGGTTCGCATCTCGTTATCGATCTCCTAAGTAGCCTCCTCTACTGGGCAGTATCTCTACTGAATATTTACTACTGGAATCTTTCTAGTGCCCAACCACCTGACATCACTGATTATATGAATGTGGGGCTCCTCTACGAAGGTCAACCGCCCATCCAATTGAACCGAGTCCCATATAAGCATATGAGATGTATCTGGGATGTACCACCACAACATAGAAACATAGAAAATAGGATAGATAGTAGCAAAATTTGGAGGGGGAGAGGGCGTAAGGCTAACTCATAAGCTACCTCACCAACTGTTCAAAGAATCTCAATGGGTTCAATATGTCCAAAAGCTCTCCACAAACCGCCGATAATACTTAGCCAAACCCAAGAAGCTCTAAATGTTAGTTGGATTCGTGGGTCTAGGCCACCTTTTTATCACAACCACCTTTGGCAGATCCATCATAATCCCCTCACTAGAAATAATATGATTAAGAAAAGTCACAACGTTCAACCAAAACTCACACTTGGAGAACTTGGAATACAACTAATGTCCCTTCAAGATATGCAATACCACACAGAGGTGATTAGCATGATCTATCTCACTTTTGGAATAAACCAGGATGTCATCAATAAACACAATGACGAAGAGATCCAAGAACTGCCTGAAACCCTGTTCATCAAGTCCATAAATGTCGTCGGGGAATTAGTCAAACCAAATGACATCACTAAGAATTTAAAGTGACCATACCGAGTATGAAAACCCTTCTTAGGGATATCCTCCTCCCTAATCTTAAGTTGATGATATCAAGACAGAAAAACTATCTTAGAAAAAAACTTGGCACCTTGCAACTGTTCAAACAAGTCATCTATCCTTGGAAGAGGATACTTGTTCTTGATCATTACCTTATTCAACTGCCGATAGTTAATGCACATCCGAAATGAACCAACCTTCTTGCGCATGAACAATACTGGTGCACCCCACGGGGATACACTAGGATGAATAAACTCCTTATCCAAAATATCATTAAGTTTCTCCTTGAGTTTTCTTAACTTAGCTGGAGCCATTCTATTAGGAGGAACAGATATTGGACGAGTGTCCAGAACCAAATCAATAACAAACTCTATTTCCCTATACGGAGGTACACCAGGAAAATCATCTAAATAGACCTCAGGAAACTTATTTACCATCGAAACTGACTATAAAGAAGGACCTTCTGAGTTAGAATATTTAACCCAAACCAAGTGATAAATAAAACCTTTAGAGATTAACATCTGATCTCTAAGATAAGAAATAAACCTCCTAGGAGCTAGGGAATCACCCTCCCATTTTATAACCGGTTCACCAGGGAACCTAAAAGCAAACTTACGGGTCCGACAATCCAGGAACAGGTAACAAAACTATAACCAATTCATCCCCTGAATAACATCAAAATCCACCATATCAAGTTCAAATAAATCCACCAACGTCTTCCTAGCACCAACAGATACCACACACCCCCTATAGACTCTCTTAGCAATAACCGAGTCACCTACCGGGGTAGAAACAAAAAAAGAATCCGAAAAACCTCAGGATCAAAACCAATACATACAACCAAAAATAGGGTCACATAAGAAAGAGTGGACCTCAAATCAAGAAGACAATACTCTTCATGAGAAAAGAGTTGTATCATACCAGTAATGACATCAGGTAATGACTTAGATTCCTGTTGAGATGCAAGAGCATATAACCTATTCCGGCCAGTTCTGGTACTACAATTAAGAGTAAGCACTAAATCCGCACCACTAGGTGTAGGAGTATAAGATGAGGCAATTGGAGCTTTGACCGCTCTTGAAGCTCCCTTACCAACTGGACTATTCTTGAGCATATGGCCTAGCTGGCCACATATAAAAGACTTATCCCTTCTTTCATCACAATAAGACCCGATGAAGACGACCACAAAACCGTCAAGAAGGGCATAAAGAAGCCGACTGACCCCCACTTTCGTGAGATTGGGCACGCTATGCCCGAAAACTACCACCACCTTTCTGACGCCTATCACCCGACTGCCTCAGGTAAGGAGAGCTAGCAGTAGAGAAGGAACTAGAATTCCCTCACTTCTTTTTTATCTATTTACCTCTATATCAACCACCTAGCGACTGAGCACCTTCTTGGTAAGAAAGCCTGCTCTTCTTACCTTGCCTATCTCCTAACTCTACCTCTTTCCTCTTCTCATTCTCCATTTGTTGTATGTGGATAAATAACCTCAAAATATCTATATCCTTGATCAGCAAAGTATTCTTTCTTTCCAAGATCAAATACTGAGATAGCGCAAAAGCAAACTTTCTTATCCTTGCTCTTATGTCAGTCACCAAATCAGGAGCATACCATGAAAGCTGATGAAATTTTAAGGAATATTCCTTGATAGACATTCTCCCTTGCTTAAGATTCACAAACTCTTCCATCTTCGCTTCCCTCAGCTCTTGAGGAAAGAAACGATCCGAAAAATCACCAGAGAAAGCATCCCATAAGGACAACTCCTCCACATCAGCTTTATCCCTATCCCACTCTTCGTACCATTGGTACGCAACATCCTTGAGTTGATAAGCTGCAAAGTTACACCTTCCATAATTGTAGCCTTCATCACCCTGAATATCTTCTCTATTTCGTCCAAGAAACCTTGAAGATCTTCCTCCACCTTCACACCGGTAAAAGTAGGAGGATTTACTTTCATATACTGACCAACCATTATAGCCTCAACAGATAACTCACTAGATGCATCCCGCTCAACCTGAAAAGGAACCAACTGAGCAATAGTATAAATTGTCTGGAAAAGTTTTTCATTAGTTACCTCACTCTAAGGAGGACTAGTAGCAACCGGAGGAACTCTAGAACAATCTGAAAAGTGAACAACCAAGGATTAGAGAAGAATTCCAGGACTTAGACTCCAAGCCTGACAATAGAATTTCAAGAAAGTGAAACATTCCTAAGTTCCTTGTAGCCTCTCTCTTATGAGTGTGGTGCGCTACACACCCCTAAAAGAGATGCTACCAGACACGACTTTGTGGACTCCCAATTGACCATGAACCTAAATCTCTGATACCAACTTGAAATAACCTAACCCAGGGCATTGTCATAATAGGTATCCCAAGTCTGACCGGGATCGGAGACCACCCTCTTCACCCAACCCAACCTCCAGCCGCGTGCCCTGAGTTGGCTAAATTTCGAACATATAACAAGATATTGTAATTATCCAGATTATAGACTCTGGGATATGTCTATTACCAACACCCATCAAACTGAGTCCGACCATCCCCTACTAACCGTACATCCATACCAATATATTTAGGGCTGAGTTTGCCTTTCCTTCTGAGCCTCATCAGACCCTCCAAGGAAAATACTTGAAGGAAGACCCGATCACTAATTCCAAATCTAAAGGCATAAAGCCTACAATGACCCAAATACCATAAAAACCATGGGAGGTGTGGGGAAAACCACTAAAAAGGTCCATGGTAATCTGCTCCTATTTCCACTTAGGAATGGGCAATCTCTGAATCAAGCCACTAGGTCTCTGATGGTCAACCTTTACTTGTTGACAACACAGGTAATGAGTTACAAAGTCCACTATATCTCTCTTCATACTACTTCACCAATAATGTTTCCTTAAATCTCTAAACATCTTAGCTATACCCAGTTGAATAGAATATCTAGAGCTATGAGACTCACAATAAATTGACTGAATCAAGTCTCCAACCCTCAAAATGCAAATAATACCATCAAATCTAAGAATACCCTTATAATCAATGTTAGCCCTCTGGGACTCACCACTCAATACATGATCACAGATGATGCCAAGTCTCATATCCTCAAACTAATGACTCAGAATTTGCTCAAATAGCAAAGACCCCGCCTCAACACTAGCAAGAATCCTCCTCGGGTCTAAAATATCAAGTCACACCATCAAATTGGCCAAGGACTGGCGTCCTGCACCAATGGCTTCCGAGTAAATTAGATAGGAGACAAGACAACTATATTCACCGCATTCAGCCTCAAAGATTCTGCTACCACATTCGCCTTTCCCGAATGATACAAAATAGAGATGTCATAATCCTTAAGCAACTCCATCCATATACGCTACCTAGAATTATTTTCTCTGTAGGTCATAAGATGCTACGAAATACGATAATTCATGAAAATATCTTAATGCACACCATAAAGATAATGTCTCCAAATCTAAAGCACAACTTGGAAAAAAGGAATGCCATCGACTCAAGACAAAACTCACACTTAGAGAACTTGGAAAAAAGCCTATGGTCTGTCTAATTCTGGAGCACAATCCTCAAATGTTGCATATTCTCTTCTGTACACCTCAAATACACAAGGGTGTCGTAGATTAACATAATCACAATGGAATCCAAATATGGCCCGAACACGTGGTTCATTAATCAATAAGTGCAGTTGGGGCATTGGTAGGAACTCATAATGACTATACTAGGTCCTAAAGGTTGTCTTTAGGATATTTGTTGATTGAATCTTCAATTGATGGTAATTGAGTCTCAACTCAATCCTAGAAAACACCATTGCACCCTAAAGCCGGTCAATTAAATGATCAATGCGAGGCATAAGATATTATTTTTTCACCACCACCTTATTAAGCTGCCTCTAGTCAATACACATATGCATAGAACTATTTTTCTTCTTCACGAACAGGACAAGAGCTCCCAAGGATAGACACCGATCAAATAAAAACTTACTCAAAAGATCCTAAAGTTGAGAATTTAACTCTTTAAGCTTAACTGGAGCTATATGGTAAGGTTCCATAGAAATAGGTCGAGTGCCTAGCTCAAGATTAATAACAAATTCAATGTCACGCTTATGAGAAAGACTAGGTTGATCTGTAAGAAAACATTAGAAGGCCACAGACTATATGAACTGAGTCAAGCGACAGGCTCTCCATACTAACATCATGAATATAAGTAAGGTAAGACTCGTAACCCTCCTAGACCAAATATAAGAAATAATCCTCATCGACTCGCGACTAATATCTCCTTGCCATACAATAGAGGGTATATCGAGAATGGCTAAGGTAACGGTCTTTACAAATAATACAAGATTGCATGATAGTGGGATAATCAGTCCATGCCTAAAATTACACCAAAATCCACCAAATTTAACACAATAAGATCAACTTGAGTATAAAACTCTTGAATAGTCCCAAAACATAATCTATAGACCTTATCCACTACTAAATAATCACCATGGAAGCAGATACACATAACGACATAGATAATGAATTCCAAGATAACTCTAACTATAGGGCATAATAAGCAGACACATAATATTAAGTTAATCCTAGATCAAATAAAGCAAAAGCCGACTAATGGCACTTTGAGATCGTACTTATGATAATAATATCAAAAGACTCAGCATACACGACCTGACCCAGGGCCTTATCGTAATGGGTGTCCCGAGTTTAAATGAGACCGAAGACCACCCTTGTTACCTAACCAAACCTCCAACCGCCCACCCTGAGTTGACTGAATTTCAAACATATAACAAAATAGTGTAATAATCCAAATTATAGACTCTGGGATAGGTTTATTACTGAGATTGACCCAACCAAGTCTGATCGTCCCCTACTAACCGTACAACCATACCAAGCCAAACCAAACCATAGATCCAACCATAACCAAATATGTTCCAAAACATATTATGATTAATCCCAATATTAAAAAGAATGGAACAACTAATAATATCATCAAAAGGTATCATCCCCAACACAAATACCAATGCTAAGGCTGGCACCAATATCGACCCCACTCATTCCAACCCATAGCAGTACCACTAAGCCTCTAACCAAAAGAATACCAAAATCTGGTTGGGACATACCCCCAACCATAGCCAAAACCAACATCCATAAATAAGTTAAAGTATGAAATAACATCAATGAAATAGAACCTTCAAGAATGATAGAAGCTCACCATTTCAATCCAAATACTAACATCGATATCAGAATCGCTAAACAGGAGGAGTAGAATAATCGGTTCCTACATTTGTGGGGATACAGTGATCGAAGATGGGTTAGCGGGTGAACACTAGCATGAACTTAGGATAAGGATAAATTAATACTATTTATAAAACCAAGTAAAACTCTTGTATATGATCACAACCATACATATATATATAATCATGCTGGGAAAGGGGGACCGAGTTTCGCATGCCATTTAAACCATTTACCTGGGTTGTGTAGCTTTGCCATCCTAAACTACCCATGGGCTATATGGGTTCAGCTTACCCTGATGAAAGGGACCAGTGTATGAAGCTGCATGATCAGGGAGGAAAACTTAGGATGACTAGTAAATCCCCCAAAATATATAGTATGACATCATGCACATGGTCTCTAAGACCAAACCTCACATCTGCAAATATGAATTACCATGAATGGACTATACCACCCATACCCAAGTGTACGACTCATTCCTCTAAGTCGTATCTTGCCTAAAAACCAAAAATCAAGAAAATTTTCTAAGGTCCAAAAACCAGGGTGTTTCAGTCTTCCCCACTAGGAACATTCATCCTCGAATGACGAACAAGGTAGGGGTAATCACATGCATGAGTCGTTTGTATTATCAATTATATTTCCAATCTTTAACAAAGTTCAAAAACAAGGAGGCAAAGATATTAATCTTTCCTTCAGCAAACTCAAAAAATAAAGATGCATTAAAAACACATACCTTCTGCAAAAATACCAGGAGCAGAAAACAGATGCGGATACTTGGACTCTATGTCCTTCTTAACTTCCCATGTAGCTTCGGCCACCTTATGGTTCCTCCATATAACCTTAACCGAAGCCATATCCATGGTTCACAACCGACGAACCTACTTATCCAAGATCTCAATTGAGACCTCTTTATAATACAGGGAGTCCAAGATACCAAACCTCTCCAAAGGAAAAATAGAAGAAGGATCACCAAGACACTTCCTCAACATAGAGACATAAAATACCATATGAATTGAGTCTAAACTAGAAGGCAACTCCAATTCATATGCAACTTCTCAAAACCTCCGCAGAACCACATAAGGACCAATATACCGGGGACTAAGCTTTTCCTTTTTTCCAAACCGCATTACTCCATTCATGGGACAGACCTTGAGAAACACCTTATCAAATCATATTGATTTAGAGATCGAGGAAGACCAATAACCAAAACCCATGTTGGTTACCTCTCATTTCCATTCGGGCTAAACAATCTCTTAATACAACCCACTAGGTCTCATGCGCTCAACTTTAACTTATTGACACACTGAGCACTTGGCCACAAAATTAGCCACATACCTTTTCGTACAATTCCACCAATACAACTCCTCAATATCATGATATATCTTTGTTGAGATGGGATATACAACATAGAATGAATCATGCGCCTCAACCAAGATCTGTTGTCACAACCCATTGACATCAAGATCGTACAACCTCCTTTGGTAATGTAAAGTACAGTGACCACAAATCTGAAACACCATTACCTTCTGTACACCCATATTACTCTTGATTTTCATCAAGATAGGATCTAGTACTTTCTTCTCATTAATATCTTCACCAAGAGATAACCGAACCACTTCTTGTACCATCACCCCACCATTCCCATAGTCCAAAAGACAAACTTTAAGATTATCCAAGTGGTGAATATCTTTCACCAATTCCCACTTTCATTCCTCTATACGAGCCACACTCTTCATGGATAACCTGCTAAAAGCATCAACAACCACGATAGCCTTATCTGGGTGATACCAAAGACTCATGTCATAGTCTATGAGAAGCTCTAACCATATCCTTTGCTCGAGATTTAGTTCCTTCTGAGTTAACACATAATGTAGACTCTTATAATAAGAAAAGATGTCTACGTACACTCCATACAGATAATGCCGCCAAATTTTTAAATAAAAAACCACTGCCAACAACTCCAAATTATGAGTAGGATAATTCCTCTCATGTACCTTCAACTGCTTAGAAGCATAGGCAATCACCTTCCCATGCTGCATTAATACACAACTAAGTCCCACCCTAAATGCATCATAATAAACCACAAACCCTTCACTGCCCTCAGGAAATGCGAAGACCAAAGAAAAAGTAAACTTATCTTTCAACTTCTCAAAAATCCCCTCACAAGCATCCGACCATGAAAATGTCACCTTTTTTGAGTGAACTTAGTCAAAGGAGAAGCTATCATCAAAAATCTCTCTACAAACCATCGATAATACATAGCCAAACCCAAGAATCTTCAGATGTCAGTTGGAGTTGTGGGTCAAGGCCATATTTTAACCATATCCACCTTTTGTGGATCCATCATGATCCCCTCGCTAGAAATAATATGACCAAGAAAAGTCACAGCGTTCAATAAAAACTCACACTTGGAGAACTTGACATACAACTACTATTCCTTTAAGGTCTGTAATACCACACGGAGGTGATTAGCATGATCCACCTCACTTTTGTAATAAACTAGGATGTCATCAATAAACACAATGATGAAGAAATCCAAGAACTGCCTAAAAACCCTGTTCATCAAGTCCATAAATGTCGCCGGGGCATTAGTCAAACCAAGTGACATCACCAAGAATTCAAAGTGTCCATACCAAGTATGAAAAACCATCATAGTTATATCCTCCTCCCTAATGTTAAGCTAATGATATCCAGACCGAAGATCTATCTTAGAAAAGAACTTGGTACCTTGCAACTGATCAAATAAGTCATCTATTCTTAGAAAAGGATACTTTTCTTGATCGTTACCTTATTCAATTGCCGATAGTAAATGCACATCCAAAGGGAACCATCATTCTTGCGAATGAACAATACCGATGCACCCCACAAGGATACACTATGATGAGTAAACCCCTTATAAAGAAGATCCTTAAGTTGCTCTTGAATTCTCTCAACTCAGAAAAAGCCATTCTATTAGGAGGAATAGATATTGGATGAGTGTCCAAAATCAAATCAATACCAAGCTCTATATCCCTATTTGAAGGAACACCAGAAAAATCATCCTAAAAGACCTCTAGAAACTCATTTACCATCAGAACTGACTGTAAAAAAGTACCTTCCGAGTTAGAATCCTTAACTCGAACCAAGTGATAAAGACAACATTTAGAAATTAACCTCCGATCTCTAAGATAAGAAATAAATCTCCCCCTAGGAGCTAAGAACTACCCACCTACTCTATAATTGGTTCACCAAGGAACCTAATGGGTCTGACAATCCAAGGACGCATAACAAGAGAATAACTAATCTATCCCCAGAATAACATAAAAATCCCCCATATAGAGTTCAAATAAATCTACCAAAGTCTGCCTACCACCAACAGATACCACACCCCTTCTATAGACTCTCTTAGAATAATCGAGTCACCTATTGGGGTAGAAATAATTTTTTTTTAAACAACCTCAGGATCAAAACTAATACATACAACCACAAATGGGGTCACATAAGAAATAGTGGATCACAGATCAAGCAGATAATACACGTCTTGAGAAAAGAGATGTAACTTACCAGTAACGACATCAAGTGATGCCTCAGATTTCTATGGATATGTAAGTGCATACAACCTATTCCGGCTAGTGTTGGTACCAGAAGAAGGAGCAGACACTGAGGCTATACCAGTAGGCACAGGAGCAGAAGATGAAGCAACTAGAGCTTTGACCACTCCCGAAGCTCCCTTAATAACTAAATAATTCTTGAGCATATGGAATGGCTGACCACATTAAAAAAACTTGACCCTTTCTTCATCATAATAACCCCGATGAAGACGACCATAGAACTGGAAATGAGGGCATGAAAAGATGATTCACCCCCACTTTCTCTGAGATTGGGCACACTATGCTCGAAAATTATCACCACCTTGCTGACGCCTATCACTCTACTGCCTCGGGTAAGGAGCACTAAAAGTAAAGAATAAACTCAAAATCCCCAACTTTTTTTTCAGCCATTTACCTCTATGCCGACCACCTTGAGACTGAGCACTTTCTTTATCAGAAAGCCAACTCCTCTTACCCTACCTATCTCTGAATTCTACCTATTTTGTCTTCTCATCCCTCACCTGCTGCATATAGACATCTAACCTCTAAATATCCATATCCTTAATTAGCAAAGAAGTCTTGCTTTCAAAGATCAAATCCCGAGATAGAACAAAAGTAAATTTTTTATCCTTGTTCTCATGTTAGAGACCAAATCTGGAGCATACCTTGATAACTGATGAAATTTTAAAAATTATTCCTTGACTGACATTCTCCATTGCTTAAGATTCACAGACTCCTCCATCTTTGCTTTCCTCAACTCTTGAGGAAACAAAAGATCCAGAAAAGCACAAGAGAAGGCATCCCATAAGGACAACTCCTCCATATTATCTATATCTTTATCCCACTCTTCGTACCATTAGTACGCAATATCCTTGAGCTGATAAGCTATTAAGTTTACACCTTCTATACTTATATCTTGCATCACCTTAAATATCATTTCCATTACATCAAAGAAACCCCAAGGATCTTTCTCTATCTTGACACCAGTAAAAGTAGGAGAATTCAGTTTCATATACTGACCAACCCTTATGGCCTCAGCAGACAACACATTAGTCAAATCCCGCTTAGCCTGAGAACCAACCAACTGAGCAATAGTATGAATAAACTAGCAAAATTCTGCATTAGTCACCTCACACTGAGGAGGACTAGTAGCAACTAGAGAAACTCCTGAAAAATTTGGAATAGGACCTTGAGATCTAAGAAGAACTCCAGACATAGGATGTACCCCATAAACATTGTCCCCAGATAGGACTGAAGAGTTTCCTTGTGTTCCATATGTCAATGCATGATCTGAAAAGTGAACAACCAAGGATTAGAGATAAATTCCAGGACTTAGACTCCAAGCATGAAAATCGAATACCAAGAAAGTAAAACATTCCTAAATGCCTGGTCATCTCTCTCTTATGAGTCTGGCACGCTACACACCCCTAGAAGAGACTCTACCAGACACCACTTTGTGGACTTCCAATTGACCATTTACCTAAATCTTTGATACAAACTAAACATGACCCAACCCGGGGCATTGTCGTAATGGGCATACCCTCTCTCACATCCATTAAGGCTCCTCCCATTACTAAATATGGATGCCCCAAGATGATTGGTACCTGTTCTTTTGCCTAAAAATCTAGAACAATAAAGTAAGCAGGAATAAAAAATTTACTAGCCTTTATGAGGACATCCTTTATCACTTCTTTTGGATGGGTTATGGTCCCGTTTGCTAGCTGCAATAGTACAGAACTCGATCTAGGATTCGCCAAACCTAATAGGTTGAAAAAAGATAGGTGCATCAAGTTGATACTAGCCCCTAAATTACTAAGTGCTTGAACAACCTCGTTGTTGCCAATCTGAATAGAGAGAGTGAACTTCCCAAGGTCCTTAAGATTTTTTGTCATCTTTTGAGTCACCACCAGGATACACTTATCATTGAGTGTTACCTCCTCCATATCCTGTAACTTAACTTTATTAGCCACCACATCCCTCAAGTACTTAGCATACTTAGGCATTCCCTACAAAATATCTAAAAAAGGTAAGTTAATATGTAGCTCTCTGAATATGTCAAAAAACTTCTTGAAGAACGCATCCTCCTTTGCCTTTATATGCTTCTGTGGGAAAGGTAGTTGTGGGATCTTCTTCACTTCTTCAAAAACTTTTTCTTTCGAGTACTCAGTCTTTCTTGACTTTTCAGAAACTTTGGCAGTAACATGTTGGGGAGTCATATCTGAATCTACCTCCTTAGTTTACTTAGGAGGTTCTTTGTTAAGATCTTTACCATTCTTCTACATAATTGTCATAAGATGTGTAGGGTTTTCTCTATCTCCTGGAAAATCACCTTAAGGCCTATTATTTAATGTCTATTATAACTACCCCAACTACAACTCTAAGATTTTTGTGGTCGCTTGCTGGTTCTTTACATCAACAACAACTGTTTTTGATTAGCTAGAATTAGTTTCATCATCTCTTCCATGTTGTTAGTTGACAGATTTCCTTGTGCCTAAGGTTGCTGAATTTGCTGATGTTAGGAATTCAAAGGCTGATTCAGTGGTTGAGTCTACCACTTTATGTCGTAGGCATTCCTATAATTTTTCCTTTGAGGATTTTCAACATACATCACAAACTCAGAATTAGCAGCACATACATGTGCTAAATGACCACTGTTGCCACAAACCTCATAGAAACTACTGGTTTGCTGAATTGTATTAACTACTGTTGCAGGATGTGTAGCTCCCACTTTCAGGCTGCTGAACTGAGTGTTTATCAAATTTTGTAATACAATAACTTGAGCTAATAAAGAAGTATATTGGTCCACATCCAACACTCTTGTAACTTTCTTTGTGGCACTCCTAGAATCACCATGCCACTCTAGATTTCCTTGTACAATGCAGTTCAATAAGGTGTACCGCTCATCATAAGTCAACTCTAGCACTTGACTACCTGCAGCTGAATCTAGCAAAATTTTTGTGTTGTGGTCAAGAGCTTCTACAAAAGTATGAGCAAGTACCTCATTGAATTGTTGATGATGTGGACGGTCCCAAATAAGTGCCTTGAACTGCTCCTAAGCATGATAGAGGTTCTCATCTAGACTTTATTTAAAGCTCACTATCTCACTATGAAGTTTCACAGTCCTGCTAGACAAAAAAAATTTGATGAAGAACTTTCGGGCTAAGTTGTTCCATAATATGATTGAATTCCTTGGCTCAGAGTTCAACCACCTTTAGCTTCCCCAATAAGTGAATAGAGGAAGAGTATCAGCCTCACATAATCAATATTCACATCTATCGAAATGAATGTGTCAGTAAGATCAATGAAATTCTTCATGTCGACCTTTGGATATTCATGTGCTAGCCCTATAAATTATCCATTGCTAATCAACAACTATACCATATTATTATTTATCTTGAACCTCCCTCCAGTAGAAGGTTTCTAAGAAGGTGAGGTTAGATTTGTCGTAAGTGGGAATGCCATTTCATAAACCGTCCTATGAGTTTCTTATTCATTATCCATGATAGCAAGATTTTCTTGATATTCCTCAATTTGCAGAATACGAGGGAGAAGGGAGAAGTATTACTTCTCTCCTTTATTGATGGAAGAGTTACTCAGGTTTGGGGCTTGGTTCAACCAATTCTCAAGCCCTTGCCAGCTTACTACCTTGAAAACCTATTTCCTATGAATACAAAACCAAGACCAAGCGTAAAACCCCAAAGAAATTCAAAAGGAAAAACTAAAAATTAAATAGTTGCCAAATTAAAAGTCCCCGGCAACCGCGCCAAAAACTTGACAGTGCCCAAGCGTATATGCAAGTGTTTGTGGTCTAACAAGTAATATTGTGGCCTTTAAGAAAGTCAAGTATTGATCCCACAGGGACTTGTTCTAACAACTATTTGATTTTAGTTCACAATTTATATCAATCTAGTGCAAGCGGAACCAAACAAGTGTTTTGAATATTTGTAAACTAAAGTAAAGAAAGCAATGCGTAAAATAAAAAACTTGAGAAAATCAATAGAGTAAAGCCCAGGATTAAACCACTTCAAATAATCATACCATGTTATTGAAATTCATTCGTTAACTCGCTTATATTGGTTGTTGATTCGCAGGGTTTATCGCATGATCATAGTCTCCCGACCTCTAACCATTTACTTAATTTAGACATTACAACTACATTATTGAGAGAGGATATAATAATCCAAGTAAGTTCTTTAAGCTATCATCCTACATGTGAATCAAGTAAGTCTTCTAGGTACATCTTTGTCCTGGAGGCAAATTTAAATTCCTTATTTCATAAAAGAATAAGAACCCCACTTTGTTCATCCCTATGTTCTATCTCTCTATTCCCTCCCTGGAGATCACAGGGTTGACAATATATGTATATTAAGGGTGATCAATCCTTCAAATAATTAAGATAAGGATAAAAAAGCAACCAAATATGATAAGAAACTAAAACAACATTAATTCCAAACAATAGTCTTCATGTTCTTGGCTTTAATCCCGGAAAGGGAGTTCTTAGCCACTCATGGACGTATTCATCATCAAAATTATTCAATTAATGATCCAAACCATAAATAAACTGAAGTTTAAAGAGTATTAACCCTAAAATACATATATCAACATCTCCTCTAAGCCATGAAGATGTCACAAAGTCTTTACACTGTATACAAGGTCCTATTTATAGTAATTGAAGTTTGGCCGTGTAGGGAATAGGCATTGGGGTGGATTGCTTGCTCAACCCAAGTGGACATCATGTCAAATTGGATGTTAAGGTCATATAAGGGTCTCAAAAGATTGATGGATCAATATAAATATAGGTCGACGCACACCCCTATCATGATACCTCAATAGAAAGTCCATTTGGACGTCCAAACATTGCCTAGTGCCTTTGCTTTTCATTCCAACCTTTGTGGTGTGTTTCCAATGAATTTCCATTATTTAAATCATCAATGTATCACCATTATCATCTTACAATAGATCCTATATCAATTTATACCATGGGTTAGATATCAAAACAACACAATATCAAGAACGACAAACTCAAAACACGAGCTAAGACTAGGCTTGCTCATGTTGAACTTTAACATTGTTTAGCCTCTTGATTTGATTCAATTGATCATTGAACCTTATAAAAAAGTTTTTCCACATATAAAAATACAAGTAAACTCTTTGGAACTCATTTAACACACTAGAATCCATTTGAGGTAGACTAGAAAAGCACCTAGCTCAAGCTAGTAACACTAGTTTCCTCGATTGAACTCTAAGTAACCCATTTAAGAACATAATTGTTTGGAATAAACTTTGAACACTGTTATCACACATTTGAACAATTAGATTCTTATTTATATCATAATTCACACATTAAGCACACAAGTTACCCTTAAAATAAGGCAACCTAAGCTAGTAAAGTCTGAAAGATATATTTACAAGTAAAGACTTAAAATAGTAATAATAGTCTGAAAGATAGATAAAACATCAATAAATTTCCCATGATCAAGTAAAGTCAGAACAAGAGACACTAGAAAAATAGAACATAAGTATTGTATTAGTCAATATACATCAGTCCCAAATAGTAAAAGCTAGACATAAATAGAAAAAGGATAAAGGGGAATTCTAACTCTAAGAGCTCACCCTATGTCCTAACTCAACCCAGCACCAATATCATGTCAGCGGTAGCTACTAGTATTCAAATCTACACCAAAAAGGTACTAAAGTGTAGTATGAGTACGAAAACTGTGGGTACTCAGTAGGCATAATCGTTCGACTGAGCTAAATCATGATATAAATATGATAAAGATGCAAGATAAATAAGCTAAGTCAATGTAAAACAAAAAACATAGAAATATGCACCAATAATGTAAGTAAATAACCAAAACATATATATTACGAAAGAAAGAATAATTAATACTACAAAACTAGTCCATATAAGCCAGTAAGTGTAGAAAAGTAAATAATCTAAGGCAGGCCCCCATACTCCTTAAGGTTGTAATCAAAGGAAATTAAGTCACCAAAGTTTGATAAATTTACCAAATATCAAGCCAAAACCATGAATCCATCCATACCATATTATGTAATAAATAAACTCCCAATGCTAGAGTCAAACCAAAACTCAATATCATCATCAATCATTATTATTTGTCGGACTAGAACTGGAACTCATGTCATTAATATGATCATTAATTACAAGACATAAACCAGAACTCAATATCAAATAACTATAGGACTTGGCACGAAATTAGCACCAACTCCAAGTATAAAACCAATATAAGTAACATGTATCTAATCTCCTCAAAGTCCAAAATAATCATTTTAAAGGGTATACCATATGTATAGAAGTTTATAAGAGGTAATACGAATCCTGGCCTAAGGTAGGCAGGAGAGGCCCACTTCTAATCCTTGAAATCTGTCCTAAGGAAAATACTACCCTAGACTAGGATAAAGTATCATTATTTACTCCTATATATTAAATAGTCACAATTATCTCTAAGATAGAAATTCTACCCTACATCA
Source organism: Capsicum pubescens (assembly GCA_030864215.1). NCBI lineage: Eukaryota > Viridiplantae > Streptophyta > Magnoliopsida > Solanales > Solanaceae > Capsicum > Capsicum pubescens. Next base: position 163,769,068 of record CM061543.1, on the reverse strand, counting down.
TGAGAAACTAGGTCAATTTCACCTAAATTAGAATTCCCAAATCGTCTAAACAGTCCGATTTATACTAATAATAAAAATCATATGTATAAGACATAATTCCCATATTATAGCTAGCATAATATCATGAATATACTATGAATTAGCTCAATTTATGAGAAAGGTAAACCTAGCCTACCCGGACGACCAAAAAAGCCCAAAGAATCTACTAAACTATTGAGTTTTCCTTCCAAGAAGTATCTGCAAGATGTCACACTATAAAAATCATAATCTACTCATTAAAATGAAATCAATGATACCCATATCACACTTTTTATGCTCTAGGTCAAAAATCAATTGAAAATCCCTTATGGGGAACGTTTGTGGAATCACATTTTTGAAATCGGTAACACATCCCTCTATGCTCAAATAACATTTATTCCTCAGAAATAGGAGTATCCCAAGTTCAAAAGGTGCTACAATCAACCCACCAATATTCTAGGGATTTTGAGAAAATTGTGAGAAATTAACCATGGAATTGATGAAACCTTACTAAGAAGTCAAAGAAAAAACACATAATTCGAGCTTACAAATGCCCCTAAATTACCTACTAATGTTTCTCCTAATTTTCAGACCTTCTAGTGTCCTACACTCTTGAAAATGGGTGAACACTGAAAGAAAATGGGCTAACTGGGGAATTTATAAGCACCAAGTGTCCCTTAAGATGACAGTGGGTCTCTTAAGCGACCTTTGGCCGCTTAAGTGGCCATAAATTAAACGACAAGGACATTTCTTAAGAGACACCACTAAGCTAGCCAATCCGCTTAAGAGACCGACTGACCGCTTTAGCGGCCTTAGCTTAAGCGACCCAATGGGACCATAAGTGAATACACTAGCACCAACTTAAGACTTGGTAATTTCTAAGTCTCCACTGAGCCCTCAAGATTCATCCAGAATCTCGTATACCCAAATGAACTATGATATCTTATCAAATTCGATGTTCTAGACTAGTGGAACTGTTAAATTTCTACTCAATGTTGTTTCAACAAAAAGTGGTCCCACACCCAGGTGCCATTTTCCTTAACTTCTAGACTATAAATCAAAATGATTTTGAAAACCTCGGGGCTCGAACCAAGGATCCACCTTGCCTAAAATGATATTCCAAAGATATTGGAATTGTTAAAATTGCCATACAAGGTCATTTGACTAATACTTTTGCACGATAGATAATTCTAACCAGCGAAAACTTCAAAATTGAGAATTGACTGTAAAAAACCAATGAACTACCCGATAACTGAATTGTCATCTCCAACAAATCATTACTGACTTGGAGAAGCTATAGAAAATCTCTAAATGGTGAAAATAACCAAAAACATAGAAAATAACTAGAGAGTAATTACATTTCTATAATGCCAATAATGATTCTTGTAATCACCATAATAAACATTATTTTATTTTCTATATAATCTCTTTCAAATGTCTTATTGAGAAAATCCTTCACTTTATGTATGAACTCATCAATGCTTCTTGTTAAACTCATCCAACTTCTATCTAAATTGTTTATGGTAATCTATGACTCAAAAAATCATAAAATTTAAGATTTATGATAACCTATAACACACAAAAAGGATCAATGTTCAACACGAACAATATCATTTTTAGCAACCAGTTTATAGTAATTCACATTGTTAATCCAAATACAAGAAAGATTAACAACTAAGAAATCAGTAACTTCATTTTCCAGAGATGACAGACTAGCAAACAAACAATTCAGTCAATGTTTTGACAGTTTAAGAAAAAAGTTTTTCACACTAATAGTTTTTGGGCAAGCAATGGTGGTTATTTTCTTACAAAAAAACTGATACATTTTTATCTATATTTATTTACCAAGACATGACTAGGATGCTAAACTTTCATATAATAGACAGGTACTTTTCTAAAAGGGTAGGCATCATTCCTATTTCTACAACTATAAACTCTTAGTCATAATAACTTCAAAGTGGCTTAATTAAAATTTTCTAAAGAAAAACTCTCAAGGTAATAACTAATTATATTAAAATAGCCCTATGTTTCTTATAATAACTTCAACAAGTTTATTATGCTTCACAAATTTATATTATCAATGACTTATGGAAATTCAAAAAAGGATAGATAGTCACACAAACTATTATTAGAAAATAAAAAATTTAGGTTTAACCCCTACTATCTAACTTAATAGCTCATGCATCATAAAACACAACATCAACAAAATGGAAATATGGTCTACAGTAAATGATTTCACCGTAGCTACCAACAATAATTTAGTCACATATATCAATTATCAGAAAACAAAAAGAAATAAAGTTAAACCATACTACCAGATTTATTAATAGATCATGAAAAAAGAAATCCAACATAATTGTCAAGATAAATATGATCTAGAGTAAACAATTTCACCACAACTACAAAAAAAATTAAGACTCATAGAGGCAATACCCTTAATAATGTTACATTAATATACGCTGAGAATGCATAGATTTCAAGAGGTAACAACTAAGCATTAAACTAATTAGATAAAAAATTTGTTGAGTTCATAGACAAAAGTTAATTGCAAATCGTTGACTGATAAAAGTAATTCAATAGTAAATAGACAATTGATGAAACTACAGGAAATGTGAGTTGTTTGGTTGCAATCATGAAAAAGCCAAGGGAAATGATTAAAATTACCATATCCAAGTCGTAATTAAAATACTTGTGGAATGTCAATAGTAAGTAGAAGCTTTATACAATCCAAATAAAAATAAAGCATATCTTGCTCGGACTCTTCTAAAATATCACTGTGTTTAAGATCTTCCACAAGTAGTGCATTTTTGAAGGATCAGACACTAGTAAAATAATATTTTTGAACAGTCGAGCAATGGAGAATCAAATACTTTCCGTATGTAGCTTCCATAGCAACAAAAAGTCTAATTACATTTAACTAACAATAAGAAGATTTACATCCATGCCAAGCCACAAATACAAGTCATATAAAATTTGGAAAAAAGACAAACTAGTTTGATGTTTTCTTTTGAATATTGTTTTTGTCATGCCCTAACATTAGGGTAAGGCGTGACATGACAACTAATGCATTTATCTTTGACTGAGCAACGAATAAAATATTGCAAACCATACTCATACAAATATATTTTACACTTCAATATTTTAAGATATTACAGCTACTCAATGAAGACATTGCCAGTGTAGGGAATAGTTTTGAAAAGAAAAAACTGATGCCTTTTAAAATTTCATTAAAAAACTTATACATGAGAATACTGGACCAAATAGTCCCTTTTTAATAACAGACCATTTTTCAGTTAAGGCTTGAGCAAAGCATAGCCAAAACCAATAAGTTAAATAAAAGTAATGGCACTTTAATAAAATAGATTCCTTACTTAAGTGGACATACTAAGTAGATGAAAGATATGACACACTAAGTAAACCAACAACTTAGCAAAAATCAGTAACTTAAAAAAAGAGATGACACACTAAATAAACAACAGCTTAACAAAAAAAATAACATAAATAAAAGAGATGCCACACTTAATAAACCAACAACTTGGCCAATATTTGGACACAAAAAATAGATTTCACTATTAAGTTTTTTGAACAAACATTGATCATTTCTTACCAAAGGACAGATGTATTTTAATCTAATTTTATCAACATCAAGAAATAATAATTACCACACAAATTATTATCAAAAAATAAAAAGATACATTTTTAACCCACACTACACTAACTTAATAAATCATGCATTAGAAATTTAAGATCAACGACAGGAGAACTCTAGTTTACAATAGTCAAGTTTACCAAAGTTGAAGACAAAAATTTAGTCACACAAATCTATTATCAAATAACAATGAGAAACGTGGTAAAAACACTAGCACTTTATTAAAAGCTAGTGCAATAGGAAATCCAACATCAATGTCCACATTGAACAATCTACCAAAAAAGATTGTAAGAACAAATGATTAAGACCCCATAGAGTAGCAACTAAATACTACATGCAATAGAAAAATCCAATAATTTTACCACACCTAAGAAAAAATTGATTACAACTCATAAAAACAACTCAGATCCAATAATTTCACTAATCCTAAAACAAACAAACTAAGATCCACTTACAATGACAACCTAACAACACATGGAACAACAAAATTTGACAATTTTACTAATCTCATAACTTAGAACCTAAAGAGTGGGCAACATATTTTCAAAACATTAAAAGATCAAAAATATTAAAGAAATTCAAGATTTATCAGGTTCAACTCTAGTCACAAATAGATTTAGCTAAAATCTAGGAGGTTTAGTTAAAATCAACTCCATTTCTAACTAAAATTAACAAAAAACCAACAAAAATCACACAAACCCTCAAATAGATGAGAGTGTGTTGCATATATTAACTCCTACTAGAAAAAAACAATCATAAATTAGCACACGTCTGAGAATAATAACTCAAATTTGTAGCAGCCACTAGGTTTGGAGAAGAGAAAGTTTGTGGAAACAGAATAATTAGAGAGAAGAGAGAGTGTAATAAAGTTTCAAAAATATAAATTGTGTCTATATATCATACTGACTAAAATTATTTTAAGAAATAAAGTAAAATAAAAAAATTATGATTGGCGGGTGCTGAAAATTATTTAGGGAAAATATGGAGGATTAATGAAACACCTTGGGTTTTGGCCCTTGAAAATTTCCTTAGTATTGAACGATCTAATAATTACATGACTAACTATATGTGTCATATGGTGTGTGTATGGTCCTGGTGACCCAACTCATAAGTTGTCCAGTGTGTGGGTATTGGGTTTGCATTATGGTTACAACTTGGTAGGTACGGGTCGTATGGTTGGTGATGGGTTGTCTGGTTGGTCCTTCACTTAATTTGAAGCTTGGTAACTTGACTTAGTTCTGAGTACAAGTGGATTACTAGGATTTGTGAGGATAGGGTATGAGTGGTATAGTGGAGGCATACATTGTCCAGTGTCTAACCCCTTTGATTTTGCCTTGGATATGACTTATGGGTACTACTCGTTTGCTATGGGTATGAGTTGGTTAAGGGGAGTAATATTGTGGAAAATGTGTGGATTTCCAACTTTCTATCTTGGGTACGACTGGATGGTATCTTGGGTACGACTGGATGGTACCACTCGTATAATATGGGTACGAGTGGAGGGGTCCAATCGTACCGATCTAGGAGAATTTATAGTTTAAGCTAGGGGTATTCTGGAAATTTTCAATCTTAAATTATTTTTTCCTCATGACCTAAAATACTCTTGAGATTTTATTAACCTACTATTCCCAAATCAAACACTATCAAATCACTTTTAAATCTCTCTCAAGCTCTTAGTTATAATATAGGCTAGGGTTTCCTCAAGGTGATCAATTAAGGATCTCAAGTGTGGTTTATCTCCATATTCTATGGTATCTAAGGCATGTTACTACTCCCTCATTTTTAGTTCAAACTAAAAACATATTTTACGTAATGATTTCCATGGCATTATTGTGGGTTTGAGTTGGTTTTGAAATATATTTTGGGGATTTTGGTTACTAATGGTTGGATGAGGTTTTACCACATTCTATTTATGGTTTTTCATGTTATAATATTGGTTTGAACATGTGGTTTCATGGAAATGGTTAATTAGTTCTTGGTTTTGGTTTTGGTTTTAGACACTATATGCCCTCAACACGTTTGTTAAAATGCCAATGAGAATGTTTTTGTCACATAGTTTGGATTTTATTGAAAACCTTGGATTGAATAATATGGTAATGGAACCTTAAATGGTTTGATTTAATCAAATGTTTTGGAAAGTCCCTGGGTGGCCATAGTTTTTATTAATTGGAAATCCTATGGGGTACATGGGAATCCCCTAACTATTAGCTAATGACATTGCTTGCAAGCTATAGTTGGTATGCAGATACCACTTCATAATGCCTTGGTAATTAACTCTAGAATTAATGGTTTGGTTATATGCTAAAGGTTTTAATTAGGCAATAATAGTGGGTTGTGATAGCTAATCATAAATGTGAGAGTCCAATGGACGGATACTAGAAACTCATGTTTGTTGATATGAGGGTTGGTCATGGTTACCATACAATTGTGGGGTATACGAGAATCCCCTAAATTATACTCGTATGTATCATGGAGGGCTAAAGGTATATGAGAATCCCTTACCTCTATGATATCTTCAGTTTGTGCATCTACATACACTAGGGCCCGTTCAAGGGGTAACACTGTACCCATATAGCTCGTGGGTGATTTTAGGATGTCCAAGATGCATAGCCATGTTAAAGATTTAAATGCATGCTAAAACTGATTCTCTTTTTTAGTATGGTATATATGTGTGTGTGTGATTGCTTATGGTTATTTACTTTGGTTTTGAATGATGACATTATTTTATCCTTATTCCTAAGTACATGCAAGCATTCACTTGCTAACTCGTCTTTGGGATCTGTATCCCTATGCGATGCAGGAACCGACCATACTACTCCTCTTGCTCAATGACTTAGATTTGGGGACAACATTTGTGTCAGGCTGAAGTGATGAGATTCCATAATCTGGAAGAATCCATTTCATGCTATAAATATATTTTCATACTTTTATTTATTTCTTGGACTTTGTTTTTTTCTATGGTCGGAGGCATGTCCCCACCAGATATTCTTTGTTTTCGATTAGAGGCTTTGTGTGACTACTATAGGAATGGGCGGTTTCTGTATTGGTGTTATCCTTGGCATTGGTATTGATATTAGGGTTGAAACCGGTGGATATTTAATTGTCTTATTTATTGGTTATGGTTATGGATTCTATTATTTTCGTTGAGTATTAATTATTTTATCTTATTATATATTTTAATTCATCTGACATAGGGTACAAGGAGGTTATGGTTAGGTATTGGGGTGGTCTCTGGTCCTAGTTGGACTTGAGTCACCCGACATGAATGGGCCCTGGTTCCCTCTAGTCCATCTTAAACTCCCCTGACTAAAGTGACGAACGCTAAGTTTTATCAGTCCATTCAAATATTGGCACAAATTCTAGCTACTCAGTTTGAGTGTGGTGTTCGTGTTACTCCATCTCTGAGGCCATAAGGGTTTGCCAGTTCATGAGGTTGAACCCTCTGACCTTTACTAGTATTAAGGTAGAGGAGGATCTCAAGGTTTTTTAGATGAGATTGAAAATATCTTTTATTTTATGCATGCCATAAATATGAAGGGTGTGAAGTTCGTCGCCTACCAGCTGAAGGATATGGCGTACCATTGGTACTAGGAATGGGAATAGAAAAGGGACGATAATGTTGAGTCATCTTTGTGGGAGGACTTTTCTAATTTTTTTTGGACCGTTTCTTTCCTCAGGAGGCGAGAAAAGCGAAAATAGAAAAGTTTGTTAATCTAAAGCAGGGAAAGATGTTAGTCAAGGAGTATCCCTTAAAGTTTCACTAGTTGTCTGGGTATGCTCTGGTGATGGTTTCTAGCATGAGGGCTAAAATAAAGAAGTTCTCTTTCGAGTTATCCAGAGATTTGATATGGGAGATTATAGCTGCCTTATTGATCAAGCACATGGATATCTCCAGGTTGGTTATATATATGCAACCAGTAGAGAAAAAGAAGAAAAACAGGATAAAATATAGGAGAGGCAGGGCAAGAAGCTTAGGAATTTGAGTAAGGTGGTGGCCAGTAGCAGAGTGGCAAAGATGGTAGAAAGTGGCCCAAGAAGAAGTGAGGCCATTCTGGGTCTTACTCGATATCTAGTGTTCCCTACTAAATGCCATTAAGTGATAGGGGTAGCTATGGTGGCGACAACTTCAGGGTAAAGGGTGCCTAATCTCAGTCTAGTAGGGCTCAATCATCTTTATTATATCTTTTTGCAGGGTTTATGGTAGATTGCATCGGGGTTTCTGTAATGAGGGAAGGTACAAGTGCTTCAACTGTGGTCAGCCAGGACATATGCTTAGAACTTATCCTGCTGGAAAGGTTGCTTCGGGGGAAAACAAGTTTCTAGTTTCTTCATCATTAGGTCCAACACTAAAGGGTGCACCATCTAGTTCTGACATTGGTCGGAGCTATCTCTATGCTCTCACTGCCCAATAAGACTCTGAGGCATTTCCTGATGTCGTGACTGGTATGTTGAAACTCTTCTCCCATGATGTGTACTATTTACTTAATTCAGGGTCTACTCTCTCTTATGTGACCCCATTATCGATGTACATTTTTGTTTTGGTCCCGAGGTTATTTTGGACCCATTTTCTATTTATTCCCGATAGGTGACTCTATGATTGCTAGAAAAGTCTATAGGGTGTGTGTGGTATCTGTTGGTAGTAAAGAAACTTTGGTGGATCTACTTGAATTAGATATGGTGGATTTTGATGTCATATTTGGGATGGACTGGTTGCACTCATGCTATGCTTCTCTAGACTGTTAGACCCTTAAGGCTGTCTTTAAATTCACTAATAAGCTAATTATTAAGTAGGAGGGTGGTTCCCTAGATTCCAAGGGGAAGTTCAAATCATATCTTAGAGCTCGGAGATTAATCTCCAAGGGCTGTCTCTATCATCTAGTTCAAGTTAAAAATTCTAACTCGAATGGTCCTTCCTTACATTCCATCCTGATGGTGAATGAATTTCTTGAGGTCTTCCCTGATGACCTTCCTAGTGTTCCTCCTGATAGGGAGATTTAGTTTGGGATTGATCTTGTTCCGAACACTCGTCCATTTTCTATTCCCCCATATAGAATGGCTCTAACTGAGTGGAAAGAGCTTAAGGACAAACTTAAGAATCTTTTATCTAAGAGTTTTATTTTTCCCAGTGTATCCCCATGGGGTGTACTGTTTCATTCATGTATAAGAAGGATGGTTCCCTTCTGATGTGCATTGACTAACAACAGTTGAACAAGGTAACGATAAACAATAAGTATCTCCTTCAAAGGATAAATAATTTGTTTGATCAGTTGTAGGGTGCTAATGTTTTCTCCAAAATTGATCTTTGATCCGGGTATCATCAGTTATAGATTTGGGAGGTGGATAACCCTAAGACTTCCTTTTGAACCCAATATGGGCATTTTGAGTTTCTGGTTATGTATTTTTGCTTGACCAATTCCCCGACGACATTCATGGATTTGATGAATAGGGTCTTCCATTAGTTTTTGGACTTGTGCATCATTATTTTCATACATGATATTTTGGTGTATTCAAAGAGTGAGGTGGATCATGTGAATCACCTCTACATTGTATTGCATACCTTGAAGGAGAAATAGTTATATGCTAAATTTTTTAAATGTGAATCCTGGTTGATGCTGTCACTTTTTTAGGTCATATTATTTCTAGTGAAGGGATCATGGTGGATCTGCAGAAAGTTACTATGGTGAAGAAGTGACCTGGACCCACGAATCCAATCGATATTTGGAGCTTTTTGGGTTAAGATAATTACTACATAAGGTCTGTGGAAAGTTTTTTTACTATTGCTTCCCCATTGGCTAAATTGACTTTGAAAAAGGTAAAGTTCTTGTGGTTGGATGCTTGTGAGGGTAGTTTTGAGAACTTGAAAGATAATCTAACTACGACTCCGGTCTTGAATTTTATTAAAGGCACTGATGGGTTTATAGTCTACTATGATATATATCATGTGGGACTTGGTTGCATCTTGATGTAGCGTGGCAAGGTGTAGCTTATGCCTCTAGACAGTTGAAGATACATGAGAGAAATTATTCGCCAGATGACTTAAAAATGTTGGCTGTGGTATTCACATTAAAAATCCGGTGTCACTATTTGTATGGAGTGCATGTGGATATCGTTTCTGATCATAAGATCCTGAAGTATGTGTTTACTCAGAAAGAGCTTAACCTCAGGCAAAGGATATGGCTTGATCATCTCAAGGATTATGACATGAGTCTTCACTCCCACCCAGGTAAAGCTAACGTGGTTGCTGATGCTCTAAGCAGGTTATCCTTGGGAGTTTGGCTTATGTGAATAAAAGAAAGTGAGAGTTGGTAAAGGACATTCACCATTTGGCTAACCTTGGAGTTGGACTCTTGGGTTTCGAGGAAGGTGGTGTGTTGGTGTAGGAAGTGGTGTGATTATCTCTTGGTCCTAAAATCAAGGAGAAATAGATGTTAGATACGGTCTTGATAAATATCAAGGGTGATGTAGGTGGGCCGAAGGTTATATCCTTTGAGATCATTAGTGATAGTACTTTGCGATACCCAGAAAGGTTATGTGTTCTTGATGTAGATGGTCTGCGAGAGTGGATGTTGGATGAGGCATATAAGTCACACTATGTTGTTCATCCCGGTTCGATGAAAATGTATCATGACCTCAAGGAGATGTATTGGTTGAACAATATGAGAGATGTGGCTAATTTTGTGGTCAGGTGTATGGTGTGCCAACAAGTGTCAATTAAGCACATGAGGCCTGAAGGATTGTACTAAGAAATTGAGTTACTTGAATGGAAGTGGGAATTGATCAACATACATTTCATTATCGGTCTCCCACGATAACAAAATTAATTTGATTTAGTTTAGGTCATCGTGGATAGAATGAAAAATTCATCTCACTTTTTCCAGTGAGGACTAACTTCTCAACTGAGGATTATGCAAGGTTGTACCTCCAAGATATTGTGAAGTTGTATGGGGTGCCTATTTCTATTATCTCTGATTGTGGTACATAGTTTTCATCTCACTTTTGGTGGTCATTCTTGAAAGGTTTATGGACTAAGGTCAGTCGCAGTACTAGTTTTTACCCGCAATCGGATGGGCAAGAAAAAATAAATATTCAGATGTTGAAGGATATTCTTCGGGCTTGCATGATTGACTATGGTGGAAATTGGGATGAGCATTTACCTCTTATAGAGTTTTCTTACAACGATAGCTACCACTCTAGCATTGGGATGGCTCTATCTGAAGCCTTGTATGGTAGAAGGTGTAGGTCTCCTATTGGGTGGTTTAAGATTTGTGAGGCAGATATGTTTGGCCCATACTTGATTCATCAGGTTATGGAAAAGGTAAAGGTGATTCAAAATAGGCTTAAGTCTGACCAAAGTCGCCAAAAGTCCTATGCGGATATGAGACAAAGGGACTTGGAGTTTGATGTTAAAGATAGGGTATTCCTGAAGGTATCTCCCATGAAGGGAGTTATGCAGTTTAGGAAGAAGGGGAAGTTCAGTCCCCGATATGTAGGTTCTTATGTGATCTTTAGAAGGGTTGATAATATTGCATATGAGTTGGAATTTCCTTCTAGTTTCAGCTCTATTCACCCAGTATTCCATGTCTCTATGTTGAGAAAGTGTATTAGTGATCCATCACAAATTTGTGCCTATCAAGGATATTGGTATTTCAGATTTCTTATCTCTTAAGGAGATCCTGATTGAGATCTTGGATCAACACATTCTTCGGTTGCGAACCAAGGACGTTTCCTTGGTAAAGGTTTTATGGAGAAACCATAAGGTTAAGAGGCTACTTGGGAAATTGAAGTGGAGATGAAGTTTAAGTATCCATTCCTGTTACTTCTCTAGAAATTCATGTGGAAGGTATGTGTTTTTCATAACGTCTTTGCTTTCAAACTTTGTTAAAATAAAGATTGATTTCTTTTATTTCTTTTTTTCCTAACTTGGTTAAAGGTAAGGGGAGTGACATTTGGGGTTTAAATTGTGCTAGTCACGCCTAGTTCCATCATTTGAAGATGAATGATCCAATCAGAGAGAATTGAAAAGCCTTGGGTTTTGGCCCATAATAATTTCTTGGGTCTTGAACCATCTGATCATTATACGACTCACCATACGTGTTGTATGGTATGTCTATGGGTCAGGTGATGTAACTCATAAGTTGTCTAGTCAGTGGTGGTTGGGTTTTTGTTGTGGTTAGGACTTAGTGGATATGGGTCATATGGTTGGTGATGGGTCGTTTGGTTGGTCCTTCACTTAATCGAAAACTTGGTAACTTGACTAGGATCTGAGTATGAGTTGCACACTAGGAGTTATGAGGATAGAGTATGAGTCGTATAGTGGAGTCGTACGTTGTCTAGTGTCTAAGCCCTTTGATTCTGTCTTGGATAGACTTATAGGTACTGCTAATATGTTATGTGTACGAGTGGGGAAAGAGGTATCAAATGGTGGACAGTGTGTGGATGTCCAACTTTCTGTCTTGGGTATGATTGGATGGTAGCACTCGTATGATTTGGGTACGAGTAGAGAGGTCCAACCGTACCCACTAGTAGGAATTTTTATAGTTTAAGTTGGGGGTATTCTAGAAATTTCCCCTCTTAACTTATTTTATCCCCATGATTTAGAAAACTCTTGGGACTTCATTAACCTACAATTTCCATATCAAACACTCTCAAATAACTCTTAAATCTATCTGAAGCACTTGGTTTAAAAAGAGGATAGGGTTTCCTCAAGGAGGTCAATTAAAGCTCTCAAGGGTGGTTTCTTTTCGTGTTCTTTGGTATCTAAGGCATGTTACTCCTCCGTCATTGTTAGTTCAAAATAAAAGAATGTTTTACTTAATGATTTTCATGGCATTATGATAGATTTGTGTTGGTTTTGAAATATATATTGGGGAGGAGGGGTTGGCTAGTAATTGTTGGATGAGTTTTTACCATGTTTTATTTATGGTTTTTCATGTTATAATGTTGGTTTGAACATGTGTTTGCATGGGAATGATTAATTGGTTCTTGGTTTTTGTTTTGGAACTATATGCCCTCAACATGTTTGTTAAAATGCCAATACGAATGTTTTTGTCACATAGTTTGACTTTTATTGAAAACCTTGTATTGCATAATATGGTAATGGAACCCTAAATGGTTTGATTTAATTAAATGATTTGGAAAGGCCCTGGGTGGCCATGGTTTTGATTGATTGGAAATCCTATAGGGTACATAAGAATCCTCTAACTATTGGCTAATGACATTGCTTTCAAGATATATTCGGTATAGCGATACCACTTCATAATGCCTTGGTAATTATCTCTACAATTGATGGTTTAGTTATGTACTAAAGGTTTTAATTGGGAAATAATGGTGGGTTGTGATAGATAACCGTGAAGGTGTGAGTCTAATAGACGGACACTGGAAATTCATGTTTATCGACATAGGGTTGGTCATGGTGACCATACAATTGTGGAGTACATAGGAATCCCTTAAGTTTATACTCGTATATATGTATCATGCAGGGTGAAGGGTACACAGGAATCCCCTACCCCTATGATATCTTTAGCTCGTCCAACTATACGTACTAGGGCCCATTCAGGAGGTAACATGAGACTCGTATTGCCCTTGGGTGGGTTTCTGATGATCAAGCTACACAAACCATGTTAAAGATTTAAATGCATGCTAAAACCGGTTCCCTTTTCCTGCATGGTATATATATATATGTATATGTGATTGCTTATGGCATTTACTTTGGTTTTAAATGATGACATTATTTTATCCTTGTTTCTGAGTACATGCTAGCATTCACCTGCTAACTTGTCTTCGGGCGCTGTATCCCTATGCGATGCATGAACCAACCATACTTCTCATCCTGCTCAGTGACTTGGATTTGGGGACAACAATTATGTCAGACTGAAGTAGTGAGCTTCCATACTCCAAAAGACTCAATTTCATGTTATGGACATCTTTTCATATTCTTGTTTATTTCTTGGAGTTTCGTTTTTGCTATGGTCGTGGGCATGTCCTGATTGGATTTTTTTTATTTTCAGTTAGAGGCTTTATGTGACTACTATGGGCATGGTCGGTGTTGGTATTGGTGTCAGCCTTGGCATTGGTATTAAATCTAACACCAGTTGGATATTTGATTACATTATTGGCTAGTTATGGTTATGGATTCTATTATTGTCTTTGAGTATTAGTTGTTTTATCTTGTTATATGTTCAAAATACACCCGACATAGGAAACATGGTGGTTATAGTTGGGTATTAGGGGTGGTCTCCAGTCCCAGTAGGACTTTAGGCACCTGACATGACTCAACCCTTGTTCAAGTCGTGTCAATTAATTAACCATTATAACATATAGTAATTATCACATAATCATTACAATAGATAACTTGACCATAATTCTTTAAAAAATGTTGCTATAATGTAATACCCCAAGTTTTGGTCCCTAAAAATTTCTTGACTTTGCCATCACTGCTCAGGCAATGTGATGAGTCATTATCACTCTTCACGAGTTGTATTATTCCAATCATAGCTTAACTAGTGAGGATTGCCTAGGTTTTTATTTGGATCATAACTATGACCCTATGAGTTGTAAGGGGAGGTCACGAGTCGTAGGGTGTGACTCATGACAAAACTAGTTGAGGTAGTCTTGAGTTACTGCCCAAGCTATGAGTTGTCGTGATGACTCGTGACCAGTTATCATGAGTCATTACCTAACCCTAATGACTGGGATCTATATTTCTTTCTTGTTTTCATTAAGGACATTTTTTTGCTTTTCCCATGACGTAAAACCCTTCCATTAGCCTTATTTTCACTTTTAAACAAAAAAAATACACTGCTCTTCTTCTCAAATTCCCCAATCAAAAGCAAGGCTAGGGTTTTTAAGGATTAAGTGCCTAGGGTTCAAATTATGTTTTCTTCTTCAAATTCATGGTATTTTCAGGAAAAGACCTCTTCCCTAACTTGATTTTTCATAAAGGTATGTATTTAATCATTGCTTATGTGTTTTTAAATTGTGGGTTCTGAATGATTGGTTGAGGGTTTTGAGTGGTTGTTACTTGGTTTTCCCTTAATTTGGAACTTAGCATTCATGCTTTATATTATGATTTGATCTGTATATGTGCATGGGCATGGTGGTTGGGATGGGGGTTGTGGATTCTTCCAAAATTATGGTTTTGGGTTTGGAATTGGTATTAACCTCAACCCACTTGCATAATTAGTTTTGAAATATGGACAATTATATGGTTTTGCTTACTTTCCCAAACTACTGTATTGCATTAATGGCTAAACGGATAAATATGATTTTGGAAGTCCTTGGTAGCTATGGTTTGGTTTTAAATGGTTTTGAAAGGCCTTAGTGGACATGGATTTGTTTCTAAATTAGAATGTTGGAGTTTATTTGGCTAATGGTTTGGAATGGTATAATGGAATTGACTTGTAAGTTCAATTGGTATGATGATAACATTTTGTAAATGCCTTAATGGATGACTCTTTGGTTTAATAGATGGTATATGTGCAAATATTTTAATTTGGTCTTAACGGTAGTTGCATAGCTTACCATGAAAGGTGGAGGTCCCGAGGGAGACCGTTACTAGAAACCACATTTACTGGCGTGTGGTCCTTTATGATCATATGCATAGCTCACACTTTATATATATTTTGGAATTCCCTAGCCCTTCCTTAGATTTTCCTGGTTTATGTTACTAATACGCGCTGGGACCCTTTCAGAAGGAAAAGTTGAACCCATATAGCCCGTGGGTTCCCTTA
Organism: Capsicum pubescens; assembly: GCA_030864215.1. NCBI lineage: Eukaryota > Viridiplantae > Streptophyta > Magnoliopsida > Solanales > Solanaceae > Capsicum > Capsicum pubescens. The sequence continues at coordinate 163,753,672 of CM061543.1, read as the reverse complement.
GGATGGTTAGAGCTACACAGTCTAGGTTTATGATTTTGAAATCTTATGCTAAACCTTGTTCCCTATCCCATAATCTTATATATATGTAGATAAATATGTGGATATGGTTTTTTGACTGATTTGTATGTGGCATTATTTTATCCCCTCCCTGAGTTATATGCTAGTGGTCATCCCACTGACCTTCCTCGGACGCTGCATCGTTTCATGATTTTGGGTCCTAGGAGTTCTTCAGTTACCTTGTGTAGAGTAGGTGATTTTGGTTAGTCGGTTGGCCTACTTTAAAGTGGTGAGCCTCTATTTTTCATGAAGGCCCGACATTTCACTGCTTTTGTTATGAGTACTGAAATCCCATCGATTTTTTTTTCATATTTTGGATTCCCTTTTTGGCAATGGTTGGGGGAATATCATAACCTGGTATGACATTTGTTTTTTTGTTATAGGTTTTGTGGATAAATTGTGGTTCGGTTGTTGTTTTGAAGTCTTAGTTCCATTGAGTTATATTAAATATTTTATCTTTAAAATTTGGATGTCTTCTATCATTTATTTGGATTTTGCTCGGTTGAACCAGCTATGGGGGTGGTCTCTGGTACTTGGTGGGATTGAGATACCAGTCATGACTATGATCGAGTTTGGGTCGTGAAAAGCTTGGTATCAGAACTTAGGTTCAGGGTCTTTGGGTGTCCACGAAGACGTGTAGAGTAAAGTCCTTTTGATGGATGTGTAGTGCACCACACTTATAAGAGGTAGGCTATAAGTCATTTAGGAATGTTTTCCTTTCATGTGTTCGAAGTTTGGGCTATAACGTCTGGTGTCCTAATCTTACCTAACTCCAATTTACTTATGTTTCAGATCATGCCTCCCTAAAGATCTGATGTTCATAGAAACTCTATTGGAACCTCTATCCCATCTAAGGGAAATGTGGATGGAACTCTCCCTATCAATGGAGTGCAAACCCAAACTAGATCCTTGCTTTCGATTGTACTTCTCTATGTGGAGTTCCACAAGTTCCCACTAGTCCTCCTTAGGATTCCCGAGCTAATTATTCTTACGCCTCGATTCCCCTAGGTGACATTTCTAATGTGATGTTTCACCACTACATTCATGTCCTTACTCAATTTGTGATATCTTAATCTCATCAATCAGATCATGTTGGTTCTGTTGCTCCTTTGTCTGATATCACTAAGGATGGCTAGTTCATGAGGTTGAATCCCCCAACCCTTATAGGTTCAAAGTTTGAGAAGGATCCTTAAGTTTTTTTTGATGAAATGGAGAATATATTCAGGGTGATGCATGCTACTGATTTCGAAGGTGTGCATTTGCTTTATACCAGTTAAAGGATGTAGCTTATCAGTGGTATGAGTAGTGGGAACATTTAAGAGGTGATGATGCGAATCCAATATTATGGGATGAGTTTTGGGGTATCTTTCATGATCATTTCTTTCCTCAGAAGATGAGGGAAGCTAAGGCTATGGTGTTTGTTAATCTAAAGTAGGGTAAGATGAGTGTGAATGAGTATGCCTTAATTCAGCAGTTGTGTCATTATGCTCCAAAATTTGTGTCTAGCCAGAGATCTAGAATGAGGAAATTTGCTTTTGGGTGTCCCATGACTTGGTATTGGAGTGTGAATCTTCAATTTTGAACAATGATATGGACATCTCTAGACTTGTGGTTTATACGCAACAAATGGAAGATGAAAAGAAGATATAGTCAAATATGAGAGAGAGGCAAAATAAGAGGTTTAGGTATTCAGAGCAGGGTGCAGGATAACAAAATAGTAGGTGAGATAGTCGACAGTGGACCAAGAAAAAGACTTAAGGAAATTTTGGTTCATATTCTTCGGCTAGTGCTCCCTACCCTAAGTCATCTAGTGATCATCGTTTCAAACTAATAGTGGTCCTAAGGTATAGGGTGCGTAGTTTCAAGCTGGTGGGGCTCAATTAGCCCCACCATATCCTCCTTGTAGATTTTGTGGACAACTTTATTGTGGTTATTATGATGAATGAAAGAACTTGTGCTGCTGTAACGCCTTAATTTTTCTGAATCGTAATGCTACCAGGTGCTCATGACCCCGAGGGACCACAATCTAACCCATGACTGATATCTATACCTGTACACTGCATAATATACATATAATACGCAAAAAACCTGAACATGTAGGCCATAAGGTTCAACTGAAGTGATATAGTAAAATCCATGGGGTAATGAATACCCAAAACAACTGAATACTGAATCTGATAGCTAAATCTGACTAAATTTGAAAGCCTCTAAGTATTGTCTGAATAAGGAGTTGAAGGAACATGTCTCCAACTAACTCTGTAAAACTGAAATGAAGTAATAAATGAATAAATCAAATCATATTATCCTCAAATGGATGAGGACTCACTGCAACACTACGACTGGAAAGCTACTGTTGGTCTGGAACTCGTGGCTCTGGACCTATGGTGTAACATCAAAGGAAAGCACCATAGCGCAAATGCGTCAGTACAACTGGAGTACTGAGTACACGAGCGAGGTAGGCTAATGCAAAGGGTTTACATGCATGAATAATGATAACTGACTGACTGATATGAACGTAAGAGTACAAACATACATACATAGTAACTGAGATCATGAGTACGTGGTAGCTAAATCTGTACGCTAATACATGACTGGAACTGTAGTTCTGATAACATAAGCGACTGTGTCTGACAGTCCTGAAAATGGTAGAAATCTCTGAGTCCCGTGCTATAACTGAATTTGACTGTATCTAACAGTCCTGGTATACTGATAACTGTTTGAGTTCTTTTTTTGAGACTGATACTAAAACTGTAAGAGGTAGTTGTTTAACCGACATGCCCCATGTATACCATAACAGCTAAGCTGGGGTCCAATCTCTGCCCTGACTGGAGGGGTGTCAATACCGCGCCACTGTTAAGAACAGTTGTGAGTGAACCTTATCTGGAAGGTACTCAAAGTGAGAATGGTGGGACCCTAAACTGACAGGTTACGCCACCTCATCAACCCAAATCTGATAGGTTAAGATGTCTCAACCTACGATGGCTACGTAGTTCTGGAACAGAAGGATGACTGCTAAGAATCACACCCTGAACTGGCAGGTGAGTTCCCGTCCTTGGGTTCACTCGGTGCTAACTTCTACTCCTATCTGAAGGGACTGAACATGATTCAACTGGCTGTACATGGACTGAACAACTGACATCCGTTGACTGACGGAGTAGTACTATTATCTGAGAATTAACTGAGATCATGAGATTTCTGATGTTTCCTTAGTCACATGACTTACTGAGTTCTATAGAGTATATCTTGACTGAGATTTATCATGGAACATGACATGGCTATAGGCACACAACTATATTTTTCGAGTACAAATACCCCCAGGACTCAGAAGAAAACTGGCACACATGACATGACTTAATCACAAGATTAGTGTCCACAATTCACAATGTTATAAGTAGGGGATAGTATACTTCATGTATTTATTCACATCTCAACATGGTAGGGAGATAATATATACATTTTGTGTATATAATTCATATTTCCATTATCAAACATGCTTCATTCCACAACAACAACAACACATAGATAGCATGGAAATTCATATGGAAGTGTATAACTAATATGGACTTGTCATTTAGTTATCATGGCATCATGTAATTATGGGTTTCTAGCATCCTAGGCATTTTATCAAACACCTTGCATGCATTCTTTAAAGCATAGGTGTATTTCATACTTGCATCACATCAAACCACCTAAAGTTCATGTTTTTCAACTAACAACCACATATATTTCATGAAAACATCTTTAGATATCTTTTTGAAACTTAAACAACAATCATTAACATGTACATGCTTATATCACCACAAAAAGTTTACAAAATAACATTTAAAAACATAGTTCTTGAGATCTATGAACGGATTGGATCCATAGATGAACATTATACATACATTAGATTAAGAATTCGTGGAATCTACGGTTGAATTTGCTTGAATCTTGAAACCCCAATGGAAACCCTAGACTTGTTCTTGAATGTTCTTGAGTGAATTTTGATAAAATTAATGTAAAGGGATGATTTGGGGCTTGAATCCCATGTTTAAAGAGTATATATAGGGTTTTGGGAAGTTACCATATTTCCCTTGAGGAGTTTAAAATGAAAACTAAAAACTACGCAAAATTTATCCCGATTTAGGGCCCCGGCGAGACGCGGAGCTTGGCAAAATGCCAATTATTTCGAAATGGAAGCTTGGAGCGAAGCAGGGCTGTTGAGAAGGCTTTCTAGAAATTGATGAGTGCCATTTTGGTCTCTGGCGCGACATGCTATGCACTGAAATAGCATTCGTCTTACAACAGAAACTTAAAATAGCCATAACTTCTTCACCGGGTGTTCGTTTTAGGAGAATTTAGTATTGACGAAAATCTTATTAAATTATCTATCCGTTGGTAGGTCATGGTATAAAAATTTCGTAGTATAATGAGAGATGTGTTCATTTGAATTTAACGATACCAATATCCTTCTCAAGAATTCAATCGGTAAGGAATGTTTTGATTCACACAATAGCTAGGACATATTTGAGACGTGAATTCACATCAACCTTGATCATGAAACTACCAAGGAACCATGATGTACTATTCATGATATTGAAATATGGAGCTAATATTGAGTTGGATTTTTTGGTGTATTACAATATCTCCCCCTTGGGAACATTCGTCCTCGAATGAGACTTAACTGAGAGGGAAGAATAAGACAAGCCGAACATGAAATGTAAATGAAGTACTGAAACATAATATCATGACTGACATGCTAAACATACTGAACTCAAGCATATCTGACGCATGGATAACTGGTACATGGATGCGCAACTGAGCAAACTGATAAACTGAGCTTCTCAAGATGAAAATGCATATCTGATGTATGGCCTAATAATTGAACTGATACATGAATGCATGACTGAGTATGAAACGGTAATAGATACCAAGTTTAAACTGGGGACATGAACATGAAACTGAATAAGCTTAAGGAGAACTGTAACCTTGAGCTTGATCTGAATTTGTGGGGAAGAGGTGAGGATACATGATATGCATATGTGTTTCTGTTTCCCTAGTAGATCCCTCGTGAGAATGATGTTTCCAAAGAACCTTAACTAGAGGGACTTCTTTGTTCTTCAATCAACGAGTCTGATAGTCTAAGATTTCGACTGGAATATCTTCATAAGAGAGGATGTTTTGAATGTCAATGCTCTGAACAGGGACTACAACTGCTGGGTCACCTATGCACGTCTTGAGAAAAGTGACGTGGAAGACTGGATGAACTGAGGCTAGATCAGAAGGCAATTTTAGCTCATAAGCTACCTTTGCCAAAGTGACTGAGAATCCTGAAGGGACCGACATATTGGGGACTGAGTTTCTCTTTCTTACCGAACCTCTTCACTCCCTTCATGGGAGAGATCTTAAGATAGACATAGTCGTTGACCTCGAACTCGAGATCCTTCCTATGAACATCTGCAACATCACTCTTCATCCCACTTCGCCAATAGATCTCCCGCAAAGCATGATACATCTTAGTTTCCCCTGGATGGATGATGTATCGCACACCATGCACTTCTGCAAGAATTCATTGCCTCAAGTCATCTACACCTGGAATTCACAAATGACCCTAACAACGAAGAACACCATCTCCCTCTTGGGAGAAATCCTGAACTTTTTAATTCTGAACTAACTCTTTTAGCTTGACAAGGCTAGGATCCATGTCTTGCTTTTCTTTCACCTTGGAAACTAGAGATGACTCTGAACTACTTTGAACACATACACTACCCTCTGAAGATTCGACTAAGAGAACGCCTAGTCTGGCAAGCTGATGGATTTGCTGAGCTATCTTTTTCTTGCTATCCTTAACATGAGAAATACTACCCATAGAGAGTCTACTGAGAGCATCAGCCATAACATTGGCCTTGCCCAGATGATAAAGGACACTGATGTCATAGTCCTTCAAGAGTTCTAACCACCTTCTCTGACAAAGATTGAGATATTTTTGAGAAAAGACAATCTAGAGACTCTTATGATCTGTGAAGACGTCTACATGAACTCCGTAAAGATAATTCCTCTAAATCTTCAAGGGAAAAACTATGGCTGCTAATTCAAGATCATGAGTAGGATAATTCTTCTCATTGGGATTTAATTGTCTGGAGGCGTAGGCTATGACCTTACCATGCTTCATGAGGACACAACCAAAATCCACTCTGGATGCATCACAATATATTATGAACCCATCTGAATCATCTGGAAGAGCTAGAACTGGATCTTTAGTGAGTTGAGTCTTCAATTTCTAAAAACTCTTCTCACATGAATCTGACCACTGAAACTTGAACTTTTTCTGAGTCAATCTGGACATAGGAGACACAATATAAGAAAATACCTCGACAAACTATCTGTAATAGCCAGCCAAACTCAAGAAACTCCTGATATTTTTTGGAGATACGGGTCTGGGCCAGTTTCTTACCACTTCGGTTTTCTGAGGATCTACTCTAATTCCCTCACCGGAATTAATATGGCCAAAGAATGCTACTGATCTTAGACAAAACTCGCACTTACTGAACTTGGAGAATAATTGATGATTTCTGAGGGTCTAAAGAATAATTCTTAGATGGTCTGAATGATCATGCTCAGTGCAAGAATAGACCAGAATATCATCTATAAAGACTATGACAAACATGTCCAAGTACTTCTTGAACACACGGTTCATCAAGTCCATGAAAGTTGCAGGGGAATTGGTTAGACCAAAAGACATGACTAGAAATTGAAAGTGACCATATCGAGTACGGAAAGATGTATCTGGGATGTTAGATTCTTTAACTCTGAGTGGATAATAGCCTGATCTCAGGTCTATCTTGGAGAAATAACTGGCACCCTAAACTTGGTCGAACAGATCATCTATTCTGGGAAGTGGATACTTATTCTTGACCGTAACTTTGTTGAGCTGACGGTAGTCAATACATATCCTGAGAGAACCATCTTTCTTTCACACGAATAAGACTGGCGTACACCATGGGGATATGTTGGGCCTGATTAATCCCTTATCTAAGAGATCCTTCAACCGATCTTTCAGTTCCTTAAGTTCTGCTGGTGCTATTCTGTAGATAGGCTGAGTATCTGGGAGAAGGTCTATGCCGAAGTGTATTTCCCTTTCGGGAGGAATGTCTGGAAGATCTTTGGGAAAGACATCTAAATATTCACTAACCACTGGGACTGATTCGAGATTAGGAGATTCAGAACTGGAATTTTTAACATACACGAGATGATACGCACACCCCTTAGAAATAATTTTCCTTGCCTGGAGGTAGGAAACATGCTGACCCCTGAACACTGAAACACTACCCTTCCACTCTAAGGGAGGCTCATTCGGGAACTAAAACTGAACTATCCTATTTCTGCAGTCGACTGTGAAATAGCAGGAATAAAGCCAATTTATGCCGAGAATGACATCAAAGTCCGTCTTCTCTAACTCGACTAAATCTGCTGACGTTGATATCTGAAATATCATAATCGGGTAGTTCCTGTATACCAGCCGGGCTATGATGGTTTTGCTCACTGGGGTAGAGACTGAAAAGGGCTCTGCTAAAATCTCAGGACTAATTTCCGAAATTTCCTGCTATGTATGGAGTAACAAAAGACAAGGATGCACCTGGGTCTAGCAAAGCATAAAGATGAACATGGAAAATTTGTAACGTACCAGTAACGGCATCAGGAGAATTTTCCTAATCCTGTCAAGTATGAAGAACATAGAGTCTATTTAGGCATTGCCCACTAGTAGCACTGGAAGTTGCACCTTCCTGGTTCGGGCAACCAAACTGAGCTGCGGAACAAATTTTCTGACCCTGAAGACCTGACTGTGGACACTCTCTAATACTGTGGTCTGGCTTGCCACAACTAAAATAGACATTACTACTGGCTCTGCAAATTCCCTTGTGGTTCATACCACAAGCCTGACAAAGGGGATTTGTTTTAGCACTGCTAACACTACCCTGAGATTTAGAGCCTGGCGCTTTGTCTCTGCTGCCGTCTCTGAATTTCGGAACTGGAGCACTAGCGAAGGAAGGTGATGGATCTACTGACTTGGGACAAAACTATGAATGGTTCCCTCCCTTTGATTTAGGCTGAGAAAAACTGAAACTGCCTGATTTTGCTCTATTGTTCTGCCTCTCTCTAGTCCTAACCTTCTGATCCTCTATATTTTGACCATGGGTCATGAGTCTAGCTAAGGTCATATCACTGTTCAGCATCGCGGATCTATACTCATTCACCATGCTATCGTTCACCCCCTGACACGAACTTGCTCATCTTAGCCCTATTGTCTGCAACCACATGAGGGGCATACCTGGCTAGCTGAGTAAATCTTAGAGAATACTCCCTAACCGTCATATTTCCCTGAATGAGGTTGATGAACTCAAGAACTTTGTCTTTCCTCAGCTCTTGGGGAAAGAATCTGTCTAAGAAAACCATGACAAATTCCTCCCACCCAATGGGACCTGCGCCCTCTACCCTCTCGGACTTCCACTATTTGTACCAAATGTGAGCCACATCTTGCAACTGATATACAACTAACTTAGCACTCTAAATAGAAGTAACACCCATGATATTAATGACCTTCTGAACTTGGTCAATGAACTCCTAAGGGTCTTCATCAGACTTAGACCCATGGAAAGATGGAGGGTTCATTCGGGTGAAGTCCTGAATTCTAGCTGCTATAGAATTTGCCACTGGATTTGTCGGAATAGATGGTGGCCTTTTATTTTTGGAAGCCACATACTGAGCAAGTTGGGTGAATGCGGATCTAAAATCCGCATGAGAAACATGTTCGCCCAAAGGATCTTTGGGCTGAGGAGATGGCTAGTTCTTCTCTTTGGGGCCATATTCTGAAACAAGAGAAGAACGGATTTGACTAGGAGTTTAACTTGAGATTATGCTCAGTAGCATGACATGAATACTGAAAGAAGGGAAAATATTCCTAAATCATCTTTTAGCGTCCTGTACATAAATGTGGCACGCAACAAACCCATGCACAAGACACTACTAGATATGGCTTTTAGAATTCCTAGGACTCTATTGAACCTTAGGCTCTGATACCAAGTTTTTAATGCCCTGATTTTTCTGAATCAAAATGCTACACGGTGCTCATGACCCCGAGGGACCACAAGCTAACCCATAACTGATATCTGTACCTGTACCCTGCATAATATACATATAATACGTGAAACACCTGAACATGTAGGCTATAAGGTTCAACTAAAGAGATATAGTAACATCCATGGGGTAATGAATACCCAAAACAACTGAATATAAAACTGAATACTGAATTTGATAGCTAAATCTGACTAAATCTGAAAGCCTCTAAATACTGTTTGAAAAGAAGTTGAAGAAACATGTCTTCAACTAACTCCGTAAAACCGAACTGAAGTAATAAATGAATAAATCAAATAATATTATCCTCAAATGGATGAGGACTCACTACAACACTGCAAATAGAAAGCTACTGCTGGTATGGAACTAATGGCTGTGGACCTATGGTGTACTATGAAAAGAAAGCACCATAGTGAAAATGCATCAGTACAACTTGAGTACTGAGTATACGAGTAAGGTAGGCTAATGCAAAGGGTTTACATGCATGAATAATGCTAACTGACTGACTGATATGAACGTAAGAGTACAACCAAACATACATAGTAACTGAGATCGTGAGTACGTGGTAGCTAAATCTGTACGCTAATACATAACTAGAACTGTAGTTCTAATAACATGAGCGACTGTGTCTGACAGTCTTAAATCTGGTAGAACTCTTTGAGTCCCGTGCTATAACTGAATTTGACTGTATCTAACAGTCCTGGTATACTGATATCTGAAGAACTGTCTGAGTTCTTTTACTGAGACTGATACTGAAACTGTGGGAGGTAGTTTTTTAACCGATATTCCCCATGTATACCATTACGGCTAAGCTGGGGTCTAATCTCTGCCCCGACTAGAGGGGTGTCAATACCGTGCCACTGGTAAGGACAGTTGTGAGTGACCCTTATCTGGCAGGTACCTAAAGTGAGAACGGTGGGACCCTAAAATGACAGGTTAAGCCACCTTATCAACCCAAATCTGATAGGTTAAGATGTCTCAATCTACGCTGGCTACGTAGTTCTGGAACACAAGGTTGACTGCTAAGAATCACACCCTGAACTGGAAGGTGAGTTCCCATCCTTGGGCTCACTCCATGCTAACTTCTACTCCTATCTGAAGAGACTGAACATGATTCTACTGGTTGTACATGGACTAAATAACTGACATCCATTGACTGATGGAGTAGTACTATTATCTGAGAGTTAACTGAGATCATGAGATTTCTAATGTTTCCTGAGTCACATGACTGACTGAGTTCTATAGAGTATAGCTTGACTAAGATTTATCGTGGTACATGACATAGCTCTAGGCACACAGCTATATTTTTTGTCTACGAATACCCCCAGGACTCAATAGAAGGAAATTGGCACACATGACATGACTTGATCACAAGATTAGAGTCCATAATTCACAATATTATATGTAGGGGATAGTATACTTCATGTATTTATTCACATCTCAACATGGTAAGGAGAGCATGGATACATTTCATGTATATAATTCATAGTTACATTATCACACATACTTCATGCCACAACAACAACAATACATAAATAGCATGGAAATTCATATGGAAGTGTATAGCTAATATGGACTTGTCATTTAGATATCATGTAATTATGGGTTTCTAGCATCCTAGGAATTTTATCGAAAACTTTGTATGCATTATTTAAAGAATAGGTGGATTTCATACTTGCATCACATCAAACCACCTAAAGTTCATGTTTTTCATTTAACAACCATATGTATTTCATGAAAACATCTTTAGATAACATTTTGAACCATAAACAACAATCATCAACATGTACATGCTTATATCAACACAAAAAGTTTACAGAATAAAATTTAAAAAAATGGTTCTTGAGCTCTATGAATGGATTGGATCCATATATGAACAGTACGCATACCCTAGATTAATAATTCGTGGAATCTACGGTTGAAATTGCTTGAAGCTTGAAACCCCAATGGAAACCCTAGACTTTTTCTTGACTGTTCTTGAGTGAATTTTAATAAAATTAATGTAAAGGGATGCTTTGGGGCTTCAATCCCGTGTTTAAAGAGTATATATAGGGTTTTGGGAAGTTACCATATTTCCCTTGAGGAGTTTAAAATGAAAACTGAAAACTACGCAAAATTTATCCCGATTTTGGGCCCCAGCGCGACGCGGAGCTTGGTAAAATACCAATTATTGCGACCTGGAAGCTTGGAATGAACAGGTCTGTTGCGGAGGATATCTAAAAATTAACGAGTTCCATTTTGGCCTCCGGCGCGACATGCCATGTACTGAAATGGCATTCGTTTTACAACAGAAACTTAAAATAGCCATAACTTCTTCACCGGGTGTCCGTTTTAGGCGAATTTGGTATCGACGGAAAGATTATTAAATTATATATCCGTTGGTAGGTCATGGGATTAAAAATTCATAGTATAATGAGATATATGCTCATTTGAAGTTGACTATACCAATATCCTTCTCAAGAATTTAATCGGTAAAGAATGTTTTGATTTGCACAATAGCTAGGACATATTTGAGACCTTAATTCACATCAAACTTGATCATGAAAATACCAAGGAACCATGATTTACTATGAATGAACTTGAAACATGGATCTAATATTGAGTTGGATTTTTTGGGGTATTACAACTGCAATTATGGTTAGTCTGGACATATGCAAAAGAGTATCCAGGGGGATAATACACTTCCAGTCGTGAATTTTTTAGATCTGGTGCCAAAGGGTGATACTTCTTGTACCAAAATTGACTTGAATTGTCTCTATTCTCTCGCTACTCATCAGGAATATGAGGCATCTCCTGATATTATTACTGATACTTTAAAAATTTTCTCTCGATATGTGTATTATTTTACTTTATTCGGGGTATACCCTTTATTTTGTGACTCCTTATATGGTTGTGTATTTTTTATTTTGTCCTGAAAGTATTTTTGACCTATTTTATGCATCTACTTTGATTGGTGATTTTGTAGTTTCTAGAAGGATCTATAAGGGCTGTGCAGTTTCTATTTTTCATATGGACACATTAGTGGATATGACAGAGTTGGATATGGTGGATTTTTATGTTATCTTTAGTATTGATTGGCTTCACTCGTGCTATTCTTCTTTGGATTGTAGGATTGAAAGGTCAGTTTTCACTTTCCTAATAAGCCACTATTAGAATGGGAGGGGAGTTCCTTAGCACCCAAAGAGATGTTTATATCTTGTCTTAAAGCTTAAAAATTGATCTCAAAAGGGTGTCTATATCATCTAGTTCGGGTTAAGGATTCTAAATTTGAAAGTCCTTCTTTGCAATCTAACCTTGTAGTTTATGAGTTTCCTAAAGTGTTTACAGATGGTCTTCCAGGAACTTCTCCCAACAAGGAAATAGATTTTGGGATTGATCTTTTACCAGATACTCGTACTATTTGCACTCCTCAATATAGAATGTATCCGGATGAACTAAATGAGCTAAAGGTTAAATTGAAAGATCTTCTTGATAAAGGGTTCATTCATTCTAGTGTTTCTCCTTGGGTGCTTCTATGCTTTTTGCGCAAAACAATGATGGGTCCCTTCATATGTGTATAGACAATTGTTAGTTTAATAAGGTTATACTGAAGAATAAGTATCCTCTTCCTAGGATTAATTATATCTTTGACCAGCTTCAGGGTGCTAGATCTTTTTCTATGATTGACATTCATTGGGTTAACATCAGTTGAAGATTTGGGAAATTGATATTCCAAAACTACTTTCTGAACCCAATATGGTCATTATGAATTCTAAGTTATGTCATTTGGGTTGACTAAAGCCTCGACAGTATTTATGGATCTTATGAATCGAGTATTTAGGAAGTTCCAGGATCTGTTCGTGATAGTCTTCATTAATGATACTTTGGTGCATTCTAAGTGAGAGAAGGATTATCCAAGTTACCTCCGAATTGTGTTGCAGACTCTTAAGGATCAAATATTGTATGCAAAATTTTCTAACTGTAAGTTTTGGTTGAACGCTGTGACTTTTCTTTGGCATGTTGTTTCTTGTGAGGGGATTATAGTTGATCCACAAAAGGTCTAGGTAGATAAGATGTGTCCTATATTTATGAATCCAATCGACATTAGGAGATTTTTGGATTTGGCTGGGTATTATAGGAGGTTTGTGGAAAGTTTCTCTTTTATTGCTGCCCTGTTGACAAAGTTGACTAAAAAAAGGTACAATTTTTGTGGTCTAACGCTTGTGAGGGTAGTTTTGTGAAGTTGAAGGATAAGTTGACTTCTGCACTAGTTTTGACCCTACCTGAAGGTACTAATGGTTTTATTATTTATTATGACGTGTCTCATATGGGACAAGGTTGCGTGTTGATGCATCATGGTAGGGTTGTATCCTATGCTTCCAGAAAACTTAAGATTCATGAGAAAAATTATCTGACTCACAATTTGGAATTAGCGGATGTGTTTTTTTCCTTGAAGATTTGGCACCATTATTTGCATAGGGTGCATGTGGATATCTTTTCGGATTATAAAAGTTTGCAGTATGTGTTTACTTCGTGAAACACCCTAGATTTTTGTCCTTGAAAATTTCTTGAGATTTGGGCTCACTGCCTTGGTTACGACTGGACCCCAGAGTCGTCGGGTGTCCTGACGACTCATTGGGATGAGTCGTAATCAAACCATTAAGTTTATGGCTTGATTTTTCTTTGAGTACAAGTGGGTCATTAAGAGCCATAAGGATATGTCATGAGTCGTTAGGTGAGATTGTAGGGTGTCCAGTGTAAGTCCCATATTTTATTCTGTGTTGACTACGATAAGACCTTACGAGTGATAGGGTCTCTATACAAATGGGTTGGTCTAGTCTTAAGGACGACAATGTATTGGGGTCCTAGTCACTACCTTGGTTTCGAATCGTGGTGACGAGTCGTATTGTGTGGTTACGGGTCTAGGGGTTGACTTATGGTGAAAGGTAGCACTTTTTAGCTTTTCAGTTGAGGGCACTCAGGACATTTCCCACTTTAACTCCTTGGACCCCATGACTTAAAGTGACCCGACCCGATAAAGAGCCTTGTCATAATGGGCATCTCAAGTCCAACCAGGACCAAAGACCACACCCGATACCTAACCCAACCATCCAACATATACCCCGAGTAGGATGAATTTTGAATATATAACAAGATCGCATGTAATTTCACAAATCCAGAATGTGGGATAGGTCTATAATCGAGACCGACCCAAATTGAGCCTAATCATCCCAAACCCAACCAATAACTATGACCAATAAAATGATAAGTCAAAACCAAAAAATAACCAAACCAAGTTCCATAACATAACATAAAAGGATGGAAAAGTGAGAAATTTAGTCCAACGGTATCAGCCTCAATATCAATGCCAATACTAAGGCTGACTCCAATACCGATCCCGCCTATACCAGCCTATAGTAGTTCAACAAATGTCACTAAAAAAAAGAAAACAAATATACGGTTGGGACATGACCCCAATCATATACAAAACCAATATCCATAAAGTATTAGAAATAAATAAAGATGTCCATGATATGAAATGGAGCCTTCCGAAATATGGAAGTTCACCACTTCAATACAACCGAGTTGCTCCCAAAATCTGATCACTAAGTAGGAGGAGTAGAATGATCGATTCCTACATCACGTGGGGATACAACCGCCCGAGGATGGGTTAGCAGGTGAGCGCTAGCAAGTACTCAGGATAAATATAAAATAATGTCATCCAATAAAACCAAGTAAACAAACCATATGCATACAAGCCATATATATATATAACCAAGACGGGAAAGGGAACCGGGTTTAGTATGCCTTTAAAATCATTAACCTTGGCATGTGTAGCTTAACTGTCCTAGAACTACCCGCAGCCTATATGGGTCCAGTGTAACCCCCTGAATGGGCCCTGATATATGTAGCTGCACTAAAAGGAGATACAATAAGAGTAGGGGATTCCTTAGTACCATATGCTATCCATGATACATATGTACAGTATACTTAGAGGATTCTAATTTCCACGACCCGAACCGATGCGTAGGTCGCGAAAAGCATCATGAACCACGAAAGCTCAAGAGCTCTTCTCTAATTTGAAATCATATACACAACTCATTTATTATAAGGAAATGCAGAAAACATAGCTAAAATGGAAACATGGTCATTCTGTTACTGCAACTTAAAAAATCGAATAAAAGTTCATAACCATTCAAAAAATACATGACATCAGTCTGTGAAATCTCTAACAACATAAAAACTGACTTCTATATGAAAACTGGGACAAGTCCTCTATTTGGACAATGAACTAAATACCAAATAACCATATCCCATAATAAGACTTTCCTAATAAGGGAGGGTCACTAGCTGCAAACTTCTGATAGAAAAAATCTACTTCTTAGTGGGACCGCGGGACTGTGTCTCAGATTCTAAAATATAGGGGGTCACTACAAATGTATTGGTACATAGAGCAATCCAAAATAGTATACTTTTAATAACATACATAAGAGCAATTCATAAAATATTTTTCATACGATATAAGAAAACACATGGGCATACCTTGAAACTTAGAAACAATGCTTTCAAATAATAACCCACTTTTTATGTTACTTCTGAGCTAGATGGTATACCCTACAAGTCTAGTACCTACAGGATATATGGGTCAACCAATAGCTCATTGGCCAATCCCCACATCCAAGTTTTCCACAAGGATAGGGATCCTACATATTAGTCTAGTATACCAGTGTCTCAAGGACAAGTATACATTGGCCTTAGCCAATTATATCACCCGAATCAGCAAAACTCAGTTTCTAGAGAGGAGACCTTACACTCAAATGCCTTCTTCGGGTAACCATCTAACTCTCTTTAACACTATTTTTAGCATTTTAAATCATGCATCTTTTTGAAAATTGGTTTAATGTCTGAAAAATATTATAGTCTAATATGGTCTGAGTCTATTATGGCATTTGTCTGATTTTGTATTTTCATACCAAGACTTGCAAGTAGTATAAGACATATAATATCATGTTACAGTCTTTTCATTCAATATATAATGTTTGGACCACCAAATTATTCAAACAGTACAAGAGAGTTTGTATTTCAAAATGTATGCAAATTTATGCAAAGATTGTCTCTTTCAATTCCTAAACATGTAGTGGTCAATTACTTTGTAGAAAACCATGCAATTATTTCAATAATCATCTTTAACATTTATAAGCAATAAAAAACCCTCTCTTCAGTTCATAACCAAATTCAAGTCATTCAATAATAGATCAAAAACGTTTATGCTATGCTTCTAAATATGAAATTCATCAATTCATAATACGTGAAATCATGAGATGACATAACAAGAGAGGGAGTATAAATATTCATGCTCTCAATTCAACTTTCAAACTCAAAATGCATACAAACATATATACGAGAAAAATCAAATTTAGGGAAAGGCTTCAAGACCAAAACATTATCATCAAAAGGGTTAGCAATGCTTATTTGTTAATGTAAATCCAAAACCCTTCTTAAATATATGATTTCATAACATTAATTCTTACTCAAAATGATTTCAATGTGCCAATGTAGTTTAGGAAAACCCCGCGTACCTTATGTTCCTTAGTTGAAGAATAGAACCCTAATCTTGATACTTTTCTTGGGAAATCTTGGTTTGAAAGGCTTGAATTCTTGCTATGAAGGAATCCCTAATTTCACTTGTTCTTGAGAATAGAGAGGATTTGAGATGTTTAAAAACTGATAAAACTTGATAATTAACCCTTAGAACATAATTAAATTCGTGGGGGGAGTTTTTGGGAAGGAAAAGAACCAAGATACCCCTTTAAAAACGTCCCACTTGAGCAACTCGACCTCGACTGATGGTCTGGGTGATGAATGGCCACTCTGGTGACTCACCGTCACTCTAACAATTATTTTATGTCCAGAGGTCGAGCTTTCTACCTGAAGTTGACTGTCAGGCTTGACGGGCCATCACTGGCTTGATGGTCTGTCAGTCTGGCCGTCGTACCTCGGTAGATTGACACCTCTCTGGGAAATGGGCATACCTTCTTACCCCGATATCAGATTAAGGTGAAACCAATGGAGTTGGAAAGAATACTCAAATAACTTTCATTTGATATATAGTAGGCCCTCTAAATCATTATATACAAGAAGTAATGGTCTATGGAAGTTGACCCAAGTTGAGACGTTCACTAAAACTTAATCGATAGAAAAGTTTTCAACCCGTCTTCGAGTTAAGGGACCTCTATGATCTCAATTCATGTACAACTAGATTCCCACACTACATAATTGATAAACATACTCATATTTACATAGGAGTCATTGGATTTTGATACCTTTAAACGTAGGAATGACGGTTTATATTATAGCCCAAAAATACGGGTTGTTACATTATCCCCACTTTGGGATCATTCATCCCCGAATGATGACTTAGGACACAACAAGCACAATATCATGCACGAAATGGAAAGAAAAAAATAGTATAGGATTTGTACCTTCCATAGCATCACCCATTAGTTTCACAGAGAATTGGGTACCTCACATGCATGTCATTCTCCGACTCCCAAGTAGCTTCCTCAGCTTTTTAATATTTTCTCAACACCTTAACAAAAGCTATTTCCTTACTCCTAAACTTCCTAACTTTACGATCTAATATAGATATGGGTTCTTCTTCGTATGATAAGGAATCCTTTACATCAATCACCTTAAGGGACAACACAAGCGAATGATCTCCAATACATTTCTTAAGCATTAACATATAGAATATGGGATGTACTGAAGCCAGACTTGCAGTCAATTCTTACTCATAAGAAACCCCACCTATACTTCTCACAATCTCATAGGGTCCTATATAACGAGGACTAAGATTTCCTTTCTTTACGAAATGTATGTCTCCTTTAATAGGAGAGACATTTAGAAATACCTAATCATCAACCTCGAACTCCAACACTCCCCTTATAATGTCGGTATAAGACTTTTGGCAACTATAAGCTATCTTAAGTTGCTCTTTGTACCCTCAGGAAGGGTCAAAATCGATGCAATAGTCAATTTTTCTTTCAATTTATCAAAGCTATTCTCACAAGATTCAGACCAAAAAAATTTCACCTTTTTCTGAGTCAATTTAGTAAGTGGAGTAGCTATGGAGGAAAAACTCTCAACAAACCTTCTATAATACCCTACCAAACCCAAGAAGCTCTGAATATCGGTTGGAGTCGTGGGTCTAGGCCATTTTATCACTACCTCAACCTTTTAGGGGTGAACCTTAGCCTCCTTACTAGAAACAATATTCTCCAGGAAAGTAATAGCACTAAGCCAGAATTCACATTTGGAAAACTTCGCATACAACTTATGATATTTGAGGGTCTGAAGGATAATTCGTAGAGGATTGGCATGATCCTTCTCATTCTTAGAATAAACTAAGATATTGTCAATAAAGACTATGACGAACATGTCACGACCCAAACAAAGCCCTGGCCATGACGGGCATCCCGAACCATAATGGCCTGAGCCCTATTTTCTTTCTGAAAACCATGTATACCATTCAAACAATATAAGAGATACAGAAGTTTCAACATACGGTCACATGGTCATTATAATAGATTAGCTGAACAAATCCAAAGATGAAATTTCATAAACTCCTAACAATACTTAACATCAGTCTACGAAATCTCTAATACATCAAAACCAACATCTTTCTTAAAACTGGGACAAGGCCCTCAGTTGGACCAACACCATAATGAAATACAAATACTCTCATAATAGCCTTCCGAAGTAAGGGAGGCTCACCAACTACACACTTTTTTCTGTCAAACCTACGGTCAAGCAAGACCCCTGGACTGAGCCTCAGACCCTGAAATATAGGGGGTCAATACAGAAGTACTAGTACGCAAAGTAATCCAAAAACAAAATACAACTTTTATACAACATAGGTGAGAGCTATTATAAAATATGTTAATGTAAAATCATTTGAAAACACATGGGCATAGTATATTGATTTTCAACAATAATGAAACACTATTGAGCTAGATGGTACTCCCTATAATTTCACATTTTCACCGACTGCCAAATCTCAATTTCCGCCAAGATTGGAGTACTAGTAAGGGAAAGACACACAAGATCACACAACAGGGTGCCACAACTCCAATCAAGTCAATATGTCATGGTTGGGATCAAGATCACATAGCAGGGCTCCTAACCATAGGTCCTAAGTTGGGCTGACATAATACTAGGTACGCAAGATCACATAGAAGGGCACCAAGTTCCCGTGTCAGCAAATCACGATTTCCAATATAGAGTTATCTAACTCGTGCTTTCTTTGGGTAACTATCTAACTCACATCAATCAAGATTTAAGTATGATATAAGGGAAACATGCATCATGCTCACAATATTTTTTCATTCGAGGCAATTCCTTCGTGGGGTATCATCATACCCTGACTTGCAAGTCATCAGTACTGCATCAATTCTCAAAACTTCTTATCCAAATCAAAGTATGAACACCAACAATACTCCCATGCACCAACACATGCATAATAATTCCTAGTACGTAATAGTCAAGAAACTTCATCATTTATAAAGTAGTACAATAGTTGATGTAAAACTCATGCTCTTAGTAGTTTAACAATAGTATCATATGGAGTACATAAAACATCATCATGGAAATTAAAATATTCATAACACATGTTCATAACACCTTTAAAAATTCAAATCACATATCCACCATTTCAAAAATTAAGATATATAAGCAAACAACCCCATGATCTTTCAATATTCTTCTCTAAACCATACTACAATATATGCTTTTAGTGTTAAAACAAAACCCCACTTATAATTGCATACATACTTAAGTAATTATTAAAATCTTGTTTAAATTCATATCAAAATCATGCCCGTTAGATTAGGAAAACCCCACATACCTTATTTTGTTAAGTAGAGAGAGAAATTTAAATCTTAATTGAGTCTTTTGGAGTTCTTGAACTTAAGGATGAACTTTGATCTCAATAGAAGGAACTAGGGTTTTGATTTTAGATAATAAGAGTTATTTTTGATGTATTTTTCCCAAATATGATTTAATTTCGTGTTTGGGCGAATTAGGGTGAAGGAAAATAACCTATTTGCCCTTAAAAAATGGAGCTTGATTGTAGAAAAAAATACACGAGACAGACTAGCCATGGTGCCGCAGGCTCTGGAGCACTGCCTCCTCCATCGCGACTCAGCCAGGTGCCGAATTGGGCCGGGCGCCGCGGGCATATCGCCCCTAGATGCTGTTTTGGGGTACCAAAAATTTTGAAACTCACCTGAGATGTACTATTGACTTTCCCCGATCATGAATCAACTTAAAAATTAACTTTCCACTATTGGGAAGGTAAAAAATAAAATCATAAAAGATTAGGAGCTCAAAATATGACTAAGTCCTTTTCTTAACTCTTAGAAAGAAAAATATTATTTTAGTTGCCAGCTCATTAAGCATGCTACAAAGTGATATCGAGTCAAGAAAATTATGGGGCGTTACATTATCCTCCGTGGGATCATTCGTCCCTGAATGATGGCTTAGGACTCAGATAAGCACGATTTCAAGAACTAAATGGAATAAAAAGAGTAGTATAGGATTTGTACCTTCTAAATCACCATCCATGGTTTTTAAAAAAGTCGGGTACCTCACTCGCATATCATCTTCTGATTCCCAAGTAGCCTCCTCGACTTTTTGATTCCTCCACACCACCTTAACTGAAGCTATTTCTTTAGTCCTCAACTTTCGAACTTGGCTATCCAATATTGCAATGGGTTCTTTCTCGTATGACAAATAGTATTTCACATTGATCTCCTCTACAGGAATCACCAGGGAATGATCTCCAATACACTTCTTCAACATAGACACATGAAGTATGGGATGAACAGAAGCCAAATTTATGGGCAACTTTAACTTATAAGTGACCCCACCTATACTTCGTATAATCTGATATAGTCCTATATAATGGGGACTCAGTTTCCTCTTCTTCCCGAATTGCATGACTCCCTTCATAGGGGAGACTTTTAGAAACACCCAATCACCAACCTCAAATTCTAGCTCCCTTCTTCTAACATCGGCATAGGACTTCTATCGACTAAGAACTATCTTGAGTTATTCTCTAATGATTTTCACCTTCTCCATTTCTTGATGAACAAGATCAGGCCCAAACAACCAAGTTTCAACCACTTTATACCACCCAATTGGTGATCTACATCTCCTCCCATAAAGTGCTTTAAAATAAGCCATTTGAATACAAACATGGTAGCTATTATTGTAGGCGAACTCTATCAATGGCTAATGATCTACCCAACTACCCTTGAATTCAAGTACACAGGCTCTCAACATATCCTTAAGGGCCTGAATGGTGCATTCAGCTTGCTCATCCATCTGAGGGTGGAAAGTAGTACTCAGGTTCACTTGGGTACCTAAGACCCTCTGAAAAGATCGCCAAAACTACAAAGAGAATTGCATACCTTGATCGGATATAATGGATACTGGCACCCTATGCAAATGAACTATTTCCTCAATGTACAGTTTGGCATAATTATCTCCCGAATAGTTTGTCCCCATAGGTAAAAAGTGAGTTGATTTTGTCATCCAGTCTACAATCACCCAAATGGAATCATATTGGTTTCGAGACCTCGGAAGTCCTGTTACGAAATCCATATTGATCATCTCCCACTTCCACATAGGCAAGGTTATCTCTTGAGAAGTACCGCCTGGCCTTAAGTGTTCCACTTTGACTTGTTGACAATTTAAACACTTAGAAACAAAATCAGCAATATCACACTTCATATTATTCCACCAATAAATAGCCTTAAGGTCATGATACATTTTAGTAGATCCTGGGTGAACAACATACCTCGAAGTGTGAGCTTCATCAAGAATCCTCTTTTGTAAACCATCCACATTCGGTACACATAATCTACTCAGATACCTCAAGATCCCATCACCTCCGATTTCAAATGCCATCATTTTCTATTAACCCACATCATTTTTAATTTGCATCAAGATAGGGTCTTCGGCCTGCTTGTCTTTAACTTTAGCACATAGGGAAGATTTAGCTATCTCATGAACAATTACTCCACCATCTTCGGAATCCAATAGTCGAACCCCTAGATTTGCAAGATGGTGAATATCCTTCACCATCTCCCTTTTTCCTTCCTCAACATGAGAAAGTCTGCCCCTAGATAATCTGCTGAGGGCATCGGCCGCCATATTCGCCTTGCTCGAATGATAGTGCAGGCTCATATCATAATCATTCAACAGTTCTAACCACCGCCTTTGCCTAAGATTAAACTATTTCTGTGAAAAGACCTACTGTAAAATTTTATGATCAGTGAAAATATCAATGTATACCCCATAAAGATAGTGCCTTTAGTTTTTAAGTACAAATACTACAACCGCTAACTCCAAGTCATGGGTGGGGTAATTTCGCTCATGCACCTTTAATTTTCTAGATGCATAAGCTACTACTTTACCATGCTGCATAAGTACACACCCAAGTCCCACCCGAGACACATCACAATACACAACAAAACCCACTATACCCTCAAGAAGGGTCAAAACAGTTGTAGTAGTCAACCTGTCTTTCAAATTCTCTAAACTATTCTCACAGGAGTCCAACCACACAAATTTTACCTTTTTCTGTATCAACCTAGTAAGTGGAGCAGCTATGGAAAAAAACTCTTTACGAATCTTACCTAAGACCCTACCAAACCTAAGAAGCTCCAAATGTCGATTGGAGTCATGGGTCTGGGCCATTTTCTCACTATCTTGATATTTTGGGGATCAACTTTAATTCCCCCACTAGATACAATATGCCCCAAGAAAGCAATAGCTTTAAGACAAAATTCACACTTGGAAATTTTTGAATACAATCTATGATCTTTGAGGGTTTAAAGGATGATTCAGAGGTGACTGACATAATCATCCTCACTCTTAGAATAAATCAAAATGTCATTAATAAAGACTATGACAAATAATTCTAGAAACTAACAGAACACCCTATTCATTAGGTCCATAAAAGTTGTAGGGGCGTTAGTCAATCCGAAGGACATAACTAAGAATTATAATGACCATATTTGGTTTGGAAGGCTATTTTGGGAATATTAGCCTCCCTAACCTTCAACTGATGATACCATGAATGCAGGTCTATCTTGGAGAAACAGTTAACTCCTTGATGTTGGTCAAAGAGATCATCAATTCTGAGAAAAGGGTATTTGTTCTTAATAGTGACCTTATTCTGCTGACGGTAGTCTATGCAAATACGGAGGGAGCCATCTTTCTTATGCACGAAGAGTATAGGTGCATCCCAAGGAGAAACACTAAGACATATAAAACCGTTGTGAAGAAGATCTGCTAATTGCTCTTTCAAATTTTTTAACTCAGCAGGAGCCATTCTGTATGGCGGAATGGAAATAGGATGGGTGTTCGACAATAAATCAATACCGAAATCTATCTTCTTATCAGGTGGTATCTCTGGAAGATCATTGAGAATTTTTTTTGGAAATTCGTTGACTATGGGGACAGACTGGAGAAAAGGAATTTTCATATTAGAATCTTTTACTCAAATCAGATGATAAAAATAGCCCTTTTATATATGTTTACGAGCTCTAAGGTAAGAGATGAATATCCCCTTAGGTGCTAAAGAATGCCCCTACCATTCTTTCACCGGTTCTTTCAGAAAAGATAAGGTAACCTTTCAGGTTCTACAATCTAGCATGTCATAGCATAAATGGAGCCAATCCATCCCTAAAATAGCATCAAAATCTAGTATATCAAGATCTATAAGGTCATCCATAGTATCACGATTATAGAAATACATGACATAATTTTTGTACACCCTCCTAACCATAAAAGAATCACCAACAGGAGTATAAATAGAAAGAGTTCAAAATATTCTCAGACTCAAAACAAAAATTGACTGCCAGATTGGGGTTACATAAGATACAGTAGACCCTGGGTCAAGTAGCACATATACATTACGGGAAAATATTTGCAACATACCCATGACCACATCTGGTGAAGTCTCTACATCCCGGCTATTGAAAAAAACATACAACCAATTACGACTGCTTCCAGCAGTTAAAGTAGCACCCTTAGGAGGAGGACCTATGGAGGCGGCCTGGGACTTAGGCTCCCCTGAATTACCTCCTGTATAAGGGAAATCTCTCTGAATGTGTCCCACCTGGCCAAAAGAGTAACAATTCCTGCTCTCTAAGTAACACTTCTCTAGGTGATTCTTCCCACAGGTACCATAATGGGGAAATGATTTGGCGGGCTGCGTCACGCTCCCTTGGGAATGGATGTCCAGCATCCACCAACCACTATTAGCCTGAGGACTAAAGGGTCGCTGATCACGTGGAGTCCTGGGCGCTGAATGAAGGATGTGCATTCCCCCAAGTCTTTTTCTTGGACCATCTGTTACTCCAATCTTTATCCTGACGTTGGTTGTAGTGTTGATCTGAAGATTTGTCCCTCTTGGCCTGCCTGTCTTTCTCCCTTTCTTTAGCAACCCTCTTTATCTGATTGTCAACCTATTGTATGTGAACAAACAATCTGGAGAAGCCCATATCTCTATTAAACATTGCTTCTTTTTACTCCAACACCAAGTCATTTGAAAGACCGGATGCAAACTTCCTCATACGAGCCATCATGTTTCCCTCTAATTTTGAAGCATAGAGGGATAGTTGATTGAATTTTAGGGTGTACTCCTTAATGATCATCTTCCCTTATTTCAAGTTCATGAACTCTTTAGCCTTGGACTCCCTCAACTTCTGGGGAAAGAATCGGTCCAGGAAGGGTTCCACAAATTCACCCCGCACAGAAGGCTCAGCAATATCTCCCCTTGAATCTTCCAACTACTCGTACAACTGATTTTCTACCTCCTTCAGTTGATAAGACACTAGTTGAACCTCTTCAACTTTATCCACATACATCACTCAAAAATTTTTCTCTATCTCATCTACAAACTTTTGTGGAACCTCCTCCATCGTTGTACCCGTAAACTTAGGCGGGTTCAACCTCATAAACTGACACACCCATGTAGTCTCAGATGCACCAGACATAGACCCAATATCCTCTAAAGTTCGGGTCTATGAATCTACCAACTATGCAATCATATGCATCGACTCTCTGAACTCAGCATTTAATACCTCTTTTTTTGGAGGTTGGGTGTGGTTAGTCCTAGATCGGGGACCCTTAGGTGACCTAGGTGGATTGGTATGAACAGGAGAGACTCCCAGAGAAGCAACAAATTTAGGAGTGTGAGCCCTATTACGTGTCCTTATCCTATGTGTAGGACAGACATCTTCAGTTTGGGCGTTCTGTTTATTGGAACGACGTGGAGGCTTGATAGCTTTTCTGAAATGCAAGAGACCATTGATTAAATGACATTCAGACTCTAAAGAACAATCTAAATCACAAAGAAGGGAAACATTCTTAAATTCCTAGTAGCCTCTTGCCTATAAGTGTGGTACGCTACACACCCATAAAAAATAATCTACCTGACGTAATTTTCCAGACATCCTGGGACCGTTAACCGTGCTTTGATGCCAAGTTTGCCATGACCTGAACCAGGCCCTAGCCATGACGGGAATCACAAACCATAATGTCCCGAGCCCTCTTTTCTTTTTGACAACCATGTACATTATTCAAACAATATAAGAGATTCGGGAGTTTCAACATACAATCACATGGTCATTATAATAGATCAACTGAACAAATCCAAAGATAAAATTTCATAAACTCCTAATAGTACTTAACATCAGTCTGCAAAATCTCTAATACATTAAAACCAACATCTTACTTAAAACTGGGACAAGGCCCCTAGTTGGACCAATACCATAATAAAATAACAATACTCTAAGAATGATCCTTCCGAAGTAAGGGAGGCTCACCAACTGCACACTTCTGTCTGTCAAACCTACGGTCCAACAGGACCCCTGGACTGAGCCTCAAACCTTGAAATATAGGGGGTCAATACAGAAGTACTGGTACGTAGAGTAATCCAAAACAAAATACAAATTTTATACAACATAGGTGAGAGCTATTATAAAACACATTAACACAAAATTCTTTAAAAACACGTGGGCATAGTATATAGATTTTCGACAATAATGCCACACTATTGATCTAGATGGTACACCCTATAATTTCACATTTTCTTTGACTGCCAAATCTCGATTGCTACAAAGATTGGAGTACTAGTGAGGGAAAGACATACAAGATCACACAGCAGGGTGCCACAACCCCAATCAAGTCAATATGTTGTGGATGGGCTCAAGATCACACAACAGGGATCCTAACCATAGGTCCCGGGTCGGGATGGCATAGTACTAGGTAAGCAAGATCACTTAGCAGGGTGCCAAGTTCCCATTTCGGCAAATCACAGTTTCCAGCATCGAGTCATCTGACTCGTGCTTTCTTTGGGTAACCATCTAACTCACATCAATCAAGATTTAAGTATAATATAAGGGAAAGATAAATCATGCTCACAATATTCTTTTTATTCGAGGTAATTCCTCTATGGGGTATTGTCATACCCTGACTTGCAAGTCATCGGTATTACATCAATTCTCAAAACTTCTTATACAAATCATAGTATGAACACAAATAAGACTCCCATACACCAACACACGCATAATGATTCCCAACATGTAATATACAAGTAACTTCATCATTTATAAAGTAGTACAATAGTCGATGTAAAACTCATGCTCTTAGTAGTTTAACAATAGTATCATGTGGAGTACATAAAATATCATCATTGAAATTAAAAGATTCACAACTCATGTTCATAACACTTTTCAAAATTCAAATAACATGTCCACTATTTCAACAATTAAGATATATAAGAAAACAACCCCATGATCTTTCAATATTCTTCTCAAAAGCATACCACAATGCATGTTTTTTGCGTTAAAACAAAACCCCACTTAAAATTGCATACATACTCTAGTAATTATTAAAATTTTATGTAAATTTGTATCAAAATAATTCCCATGAGATTAGGACAACCCCACATACCTTATTTTGTTAAGTAGAGAGAGAAATCCAAATCTTAATTGAGTTTTTTGGAGTTCTTGACCTTGAGGATGAACTTTGTTCTCAAGAGAAGGAACTAGGGTGTTGATTTGAGATAATAAGAGTAGTTTTTGATGTAATTTTCCCTAAAAATGATTTAATTTTGTGTTTGGGCAAATTAAGGTGAAGGAAAATAACCCATTTGCCCTTAAAAATGTGGAGTTTGATTGCTGAAAAATACACAGGCCGGATTATCTAGGGCGCCGCGGGCTCTGGAGCGCCGCTCTGGACAAGGCACTGCGGCCTCCATCACGACTCACCCAGGTGCTGGACTGGGCAGGGAGCTATGGGCATATTGCCCTGAGCTGCTATTTTGGGGTACCAAACATTCCCTTACGCTTGTCTTAAAATTTAAAAAATCACCCGAGATGTACTATTGACTTCCCCCGATCATGAATCAACTTTAAAATTAACTTTTCGAGGTTGGGAAGGTAGAAAATAAAATCATCAAAGATTAGGAGCTCAAAATATTACTAAGTCCTTTTCTTAACACCTAGAAAGAAAAAAATCATTCAAGTTGTAAGCTCATTAAGCATGATACAAAGTGATATCGAGTCGAGAAAATTATGGGGTATTACATAATAGATATAGAAATTGACGAAACACCATATTCATTAGGTCCATAAAAGCTACGGGGGCATTAGTCAATCTGAAGGACATAACTAAGAATTCATTGTGGCCATATCGGGTCCAAAAAGCTATTTTGGGAATATCAGCCTTCCTAACCTTCAACTGATGATACCTTGAACGAAGGTCTACCTTGGAGAAACACTTGGCACCTTGGAGTTGGTAAAAAAGATCATCAATTCTACAAAGAGGATATTTGTTTTTACTATAACCTTATTTATCTAATGGTAATATATACAAATATGGAGAGAGCTATCTCTCTTATGCACAAAGAGTACAGGTTTACCCTAGGAAGAAACACTAGGTTGGATAAAGCTCTTTTCAAGAAAAATTTTCAACCGTTCTTTTAAATCTTTCAGTTCAGTAAAAGACATTCTGTGTGGCAGAATAGAAAAAGAACAAGTGTCCAGCAACAAATCAATGTCAAAATCTATCTCCCTATCAGGTGGTATACCAGGGAGATCATTGGGGAAAACTTTTGAGAAATCATTAACTATGGGAACAGATTGGAGGGAAAGACTTTCAGTACTAGAATTTTTGACCCAAATAAGATGATACAAAAAGCCCTTGAATATAAATTTACGTGCTCTGATATAAGATATGAACTTCCCCCTAGGTGCTAAAGAATACCCCTCCCACTTAATTACTGGCTCATTTGGAAAGGAGAAAGTAACTTTTTGAGTTCTACAGTCTAATGTGGCATAACATGAATGGATCCAATCCATTCCTAAAATAGCATCAAAGTCAATCATATCAAGATCTACAAGGTTTTTCATAATATCACGATGACCAATAGACACAACATAATTTCTATACACCCTTCTAGCCATAATAGTCATAAATAGGAGTGGAAACAGAGAAAGGTTCCAGAATAATTTGTCCCAAAACCAAAACTAACAGCCACATATGGGGTCACATAAGACAAGGTAGAACCAAGATCAAATAACACATAACATCATGGGAGAAAATTTGTATCATACCCGTAATAACATCGGTTGATGCCTCTGCATCCTGGTGGTTAGATAAAGCATACAACCGGTTGCGATCGGCTCAAGTAGCTAAAGTAGAACCCTTGGGTGGTGGTGGTGGTGCTATGGAATTAGGTCGGGACTTAGCGCCCCTATCATTTCCTCTAACAGTGGGGCAGTCCCTCTTGAAATGACCAAACTAACCAAAAGTATAACACATAAGAGTACCATACAGACATCTTCTAGGGTGGTTATTTTTGTACGAATTACATAGAGGGTATTGCCTGAATGGTCGGGACACACTTCCTTGGGATTGAGTACCTTGTACTCTTGATCCATTATTAGGCTGAAAATTCTTAAACCACCAATAAACTAAAGGTCTAGGCACTGGGGCGTGAGCATTACTCCAAAAATTTTTCTTTGACCACTTGTTACCCTAATTATTACCACCTTGGTGCTGACTGTTATTCTTGTCTATAGATATAGCTCTTTTAGCTTGCCTCTCCCTCTCCCTTACCTTAGCCAACCTTTTTTTCTGCTATTCGACCTGCTGCATATGAACAAATAACCTAGAGAAATCCATATCTTTATTTAGCATTGCGCCTTTGTATTCCAACATAAGATCATTTGAGAGGCTAGATGAAAACTTTCTCATGCAAGCTCTCATGTTACCTGCCAATTTTAGAGCATATCGGGACAGTGGGGTGAACTTCAATGTATACTTCTTGACACTATTTTTTCCCTGTTTCAAGTTCATAAATTCTTCAACCTTGGATTTCCTTAATTATTGAGGAAAGAAATAATCTAAGAAAGCTTCCACAAACTCACCCCATACCGAAGGCTCAGATTCTCTACCCTTCAAATCCTACTATTTGTTGTACCACTGGTTGGCTATATTCTTCAATTGATAGGCTTCCAACTTAATCCCTTCAACCTCATTTGCATGCATAACTCGAAAAATTTTCTCTAGTTCATCAGTGAACCCTTGGGAGTACTCCTCAACTGTCATACCAGTAAACATAGGTGGGTTCAGCCTCATGAATTGACCAACCCCGCGTAATCTCAGATGAACCACACATAGACCCTATATCTTCAGACCGATGGGCCTGAAAAGCTATGAGCTGGGTAATTATATGTATAGACTATTGGAATTTAGCATTAGAGGCCTTTCTATGGGAAGGTTGAGTATGATTAGATCTAGATCGAGGAGCCCTAGGTGACCTAGGTGGACTAGTTTGGACCAAAAGAACTACCAGAGTAGTAACAATCTTTATATTACAAGCTCTATTATAGGTCCACATCCCATGAGTGGGGCGAACATCATCAGCCTGAGCATTCTGTCTTTTGGATCTACGAGGAAGCATGATCAATTATTGAAAGATAGTAAATCAGTGATTAAAGGACATTCAAACTTTGGAGCATGAACAAAAATCATGAAAAAAAAGAGTCAATCCTAAACACCTTATAGCCTTCTACTTATAAGTGTGGTGCACTACACACCATAAATAGGACTTTACCCGACGTGACTTCACAGAAACCCTAGGACCATGAATAATGCTTTGATACCAAGTTTTTCACAATCTAAACTGAGGCCTAGGTCACGACGAGCATCTCGAACCATGAAGTCCAAGAGCCCTTTTTTAACTAGCAATCATATACACAACTCATATATTATAAGAAAATGTGGAAAACATAGCTAAAATGGAAATATGGACATTCTCTTACTTAAATTAACAAATTTAATAAAAGTTCATAACCATTCAAAAAATACATAACACCAGTCTGTGAAATCTCTAATAATATAAAAACAACTTCTGTCTTAATACTGGGACAAGGCCCCCAGTTGTACCATGAACTAAAAAACAAATAACAATATCCCAATATAAGGACTTTCAAAATAAGGGGACCTCACCAACTGTAAACTTTTGACAGACCAAATCTACTGCTTAGCGGGACCCGAGACTATGCCTCAAATCCTAAGATATAGGGGTTCAATACAAATTTACTGGTATGTAGAGAAATCCAAAATAGTATACATTTAACAACATACATGATAGAAATTCGTAAAATATTTTTCATACGATATAAGAAAACATATGGGAATACCTTAAAACTTAGAAATAATGCTTTGAAATCATGACCCACTCTTTATGTTACTTCTGTGCTAGATGGTACACCCTACAAGTCTAGTACCCATGGGCTATATAGGTCCTCCGTTAACTCATTGGCCAAGCCACCACATCCACGTCTTCTGCAAGGATAAAGGTCCTACATACTAGTCTAGTGTACCACTGTCTTAAGGAAAAGTATGCATTGGCCTTAACTAATCATATCACCCGAATCGACAAAACTTGATTTCTAGCGATGAGCCCTTACACTTAAACTCCTTCATTGGGTAACCATCTAACATTTTTTAAGCCTATTTTTAGTATTTTAAATCATGCATCTTTCGGAAAAGTAGTTTAATATCTGAAAAATATTATAGTCTAATATGGTCTGGGTCTATTATGGCATTCGTTTGATTTGGTATCGTTAAAGCAAGACTTGCAAGTCGTATAAGCCATATAGTATCATGTTACATTCTTTTCATTCAAAACATAATGTTTGGACCCCCAAATCATTCAAATTGTACAAAAGAGTTTGTATTTCAAAATGTATGCAAACTTATGAAAAGATTCTCTCTTTTAATTCCTGAACATATAGTGGTCAATTACTTTGTAGTAAACCATGCAATTCTTTCAATAATCATCTTTAACATTTACAAGAAAGAAAACACCCTCTCTTCGGTTCACAACCAAACTTAAGTCTTTCAATAATAGATCAAAAATGTTTATGCCATGCTTTTAATTATGAAATTCATCTATTCATAACAGGTGAAGTTAAGAGATGATATAACAAGAGAGGGAGTATAAATATTCATTCTCTCAATTCAACTTTCAAACTCAAATGCATACTTACATATATACGAGAAAAATCAAATTTAGGTAAAGTCCACAAGACAAAAATATTATCATCAAAAGGATTCACAATGCTTATTTGTTAATGTAAATCCAAAACCCTTCATAAATATATGATTTCGTAACATTAAACCTTACCCAAAAAGATTTTAATGTGACCATATATTTTAGGAAAACCCCACATACCCTATGTTCCTTAGTTGAAGAATAGAACCCTAATCTTGACAATTTTCTTGGGAAATCATGGATTGGATGGCTTGAATTCTTGCTTTGAAGGAAACCCTAATATCTTTTATTATTGAGAGTAGAGAGGATTTAAGATGTTTTAAAGCTGATAAAAGTTGATTAATAATGTTTAGGAAATAATTAAATTCGTGGGGGAAGTTTTTGGGAAGGGAAAGTACCAAGATACCCCTTTAAAAACATCCTGTTTGAGCAACTCAGCCTCGATTGATGGTCTGGGTGACGGAAGGTCACTCTGGTGACTGACCGTCAGTTCAACCATTATTTTATATCCATAGCTAGAGATTTGTACCTAAAGTTGATGATAAGGCTTGACGAGCCATCACTGTCTTGACGGTCTGTCAGTCTGGCCGTCGCACCTCGGCAGATTGACACCTTACTGGAAAATGGGCATAATTTTTTACCCATATATCAAATTAATGCGAAACTGGTGGAGTTGGAAAGAAAACTAAAAGTCCTTTCATTTGACATATAGCAGGCCATTTAAATCATTAAATAAAATAAGTAATGGTCGATTAAAGTTGACCCAAGTTTAGATATTCACTGAAACTTAATCGATAGAAAAGTTTTCAACTTTTCTTTGAATTAAGGGACCTCTATGATCTCAATTCAGGCACAACTAGATTCCCACACTACATAATTGACAATCATACTCATATTTACATAGGATTCATTGGCATTTGAGACCTTTATACGTAGGAATGATGGTTTACGTTCTAGTCCAAAAATTCGGGTTGTTACACCTATGTACCTCATAGTAAATAATGTGCTTTGTGTTGAAACTTGCATTCCATGTAGTCATTATAGTACTAGCTTGAGTGTATTTCATATTGAAGGAGTGTAGAGTCTCCATAATTTATGATGCTTAGAGTAAAGAGTTGTTTGAGGACGAACAAGGCTTTAAGTGTGGGGTGGTGATATTGGGTGTATTTATACACTTTAGCATTATAATTCTAGCTTATTTAGCCTTGTTTTGAGAGAAATTCGTGTTCTTAACGTGTTAATATTGATTTAAATATGTATTTTAGTGTCCAAGGAAGTAATTACAATGTTCCAAGTGTTTTTCAAACAAGTTAGTATTTAATTGAGTCATTTAGAGTTTAATCGAGAAAACTAGTTTTACTAGTTTGAGCTAGGTGTTTGTCTAGTTGGCTTCGTGGTATTCTAATTTTTTTAATTTATCCAAATGATTTAAATGTTTAATTATAAGTGTA
Organism: Capsicum pubescens; assembly: GCA_030864215.1. Taxonomy (NCBI): domain Eukaryota; kingdom Viridiplantae; phylum Streptophyta; class Magnoliopsida; order Solanales; family Solanaceae; genus Capsicum; species Capsicum pubescens. The sequence goes on along the minus strand of CM061543.1, from coordinate 163,720,432 downwards.
ATAACTTGTTTATAAGGTATAAAGTTTGATTAGAATAAGTCAAGAGTCAAAACATAAAGTTGAAGATCATTGCGAATTAACCTAGTCTTAGCTCTTGTTTTGATTCATCGTTGAGAATATTGTGTTGTTATGATCTCTAATTTGTGGTGTGTGATGTTGTAGGAAACTTTGTGAGATAAATACAGTGATATATTGATGATATAAAGGCTGAAAATTCCTGGGAAATACAACACGATACAAGGGATGAAAGATTGGATGATAAAGACTGAACAAAAATTATGGACGCAACTTCCTGTGGGCGCGTGATGAGCGTGCGTCGCACCCTTCATTCCAGTGATCCCTTAACTTAGAAATTATTTTTATATTCAATTCTATATCTTCATGTGATTTTAATGCGATGCACGCATCATTTTAGTGCAGCCTTGCGTGCGTCACACCCTCCATTTCGGTGCAATACATCATGTGACGCATGCTTGATTCCCACCACTCCAATCTTTGCTGGCATGGTTTTAACCTGTTCCATTATTATTAAATTTGATGGAACGCAATATAAGGCTTGGTGGGGATATTTATATTCTCTTATCCTACCAGGTTTATAATTAAGACAATATATATATATATATATATATATATATATATATATATATTTAGTTAGTCATAAGGCACTAAAGGGAACTTTGGACAATTTTAGTTACAATTTGAGGACATTTGGAACGGTTTGGGACAAAAATTGTGGGCTGCTACATGGTTTTATTAGGTTTTTATTATTTTATTTAGCTATTAATTACTCATAACATGTATTTAATTTTTTGGATCGTGATTATGAATATTAGTGGCTAAAACCCCTTTTTACGGGGTTAAGGCCAAGAACATGAGTACTATTATTTTGGATTAATTTTGTTGGATTTTATTATCATATTTGGTTGTTTGTTTATTCTTGTTTTAATTATTTTATGGATTGATCACCCGTAAAATACATATATTGTCAACCTTGTGATCTCAGGAGAGGGAATAGAGAGAGAACATAGGAATAAACAAAGTAGGGTTTGTATTCTTTTATAAAATAAGGAATTCAAATTAGTGTCCAGGACAGGGATGTACTTAGATGCCTTACTTGATTCAAACATAGGATGATAGCTTTAATAACTTAATCGGATTATTACATCCTCGCTTAACGATGTTGTTGTAATGTCCATATTAGGTAAAAGATTAGAGGTTGAAAAACCATTATCATGCAATTAACCCTACGAATCAACAACCAAGATAAGCAAATTAACAAATGAAATTCAATAACATAGCATGATAGCATTTTGAACAATCATACTATGTTAATTAATTCCTTCACCCTTTTACTCCCCTTTAGGAGCCATTTTTTCATTCATTTATGACCTCTAGAGTTTGCACTCTCAAGGTCAACATCTCTCTTCACTTCAGCCTTTATCATGTTGGGAAATAGTGGATTCAACTTGGGCTGCTCAATCAGGTAATCCGAAGAGGTCTTTGGTGGATTAACTACCTCATACTTTTCCCCTTCAATAACATTAATCATACACAAATATTTAATATGGGAATTTACAATGGGTGTTTTGTAAACATCAAATACCACCCCTTAATCATCTACCCTTATTTTGAGCGTGCCTTCTCTAACATCAATCAAGGTCCAATTTCCGCAGATCTCACACCAACCACTAGTCTGCTGAGCTGCATTAACTGCTGCTATAGGCTAGGGAGCACCAACTTTCATATTGCTGAACTGAGTATTTATTAAATTTTGTAGCACAAAACCTGAGCTGAGAATGTAGTATATTAGTCCACCTCTAAAAAGCCCGAAACTTTCTTGGTGGCACTCCCAGCATCTGAATTCCATTCAGGATTTCCTTGTGCTATTCAGTTCAGCAATGTGTACAACTCATCATAAGTCAACTCTAGTGCTTAACCACCTGCGGCTGAATCTAGCAAAATCTTCGTATTGTGATCAAGTACTTCTACAAAAGTGTGAGCATGTACCTCATTGGACTGTTGGTGATGTGGATAATCCCAAAAAAGAGCCTTGAAGCATTCCCAAGCATGATAAAGATTTTTAGCTAGACTCTGGCTGAAGCTCACTATCTCACTGCGAAGTCTCACAGTCTTGCCTGATGTAAAGAATCTGATGAAGAACATTCTAGCTAAGACATCCCATGAAGTGATTGAATTGGACGACTCTGCATTCAACCATCTTTTTGCTTCCACCAATAGTGAATAAGGAAATAGTTCTAGCCTCACATAATTTGTATTCACCCCTATCGGAATGAATATGTTTGTAAGCTCAATGAAATTCTGCAAGTGGACTTGTAGATCCTCGAGTGAAAGCACTGCAAACTGTCCACTGCTGATAAGAAGCTACACCATATTGTTCTTCAACTCAAAATTCCCCCAACTGCCGGTCTTTAAATTGGGGAAGTCAAGTTCATTGGATGTAGGACTTCCACTTCCCTAACTGTCCTCCGGGCTACTTGTTGCTCAGCCATAGGAATATAAATTTTTTGGCCTTCTTTGATTTGAGAAATACGGGGAATAAGGATTGCGTCTCTCCTATGTTAACAAAATAGTTGTTCAAGTTCCAGGCTTAGTTCAACCAAATTTGTATCCCTTGCCAGCTTATTATCCTACAACCCGTTTCCTACAATGACAAAACCAAGACCAAGCGTAAAAACACCAAATAAATCCAAAAAGTTAAACTAAAATAAAAACAATTGCCAATTGTAAGTCCCCGACAATGGTGACAAATTCACCCCTACCACATTTGTCCCTGCATCACCCTGAAGATTTTTTCCATTTCATCCAAGAAACCCTGAGGATCCTCCTCCACCTTCACACTAGTAAAAGTAGGAGGATTTATATTCATAAATTAGCAAACCCTTGTGGCCTCAACAAATAATACACAAGATGCATTCCCCTCAGCTTGAGAAGCAACTAAATGAGAAATAACATGAATTGATTGGCAAAATTATGCACTAGTCACCTTACCTTGATGAGGACAAGTAGCAACCGATGGAACTCAAAAAATATTAGGGACAGGACCTCTAGACCGAGAATGTATCCCTTGAGTAGTGTGAGTCCCATTAACATTGTCCCTATCTAGGACAAAAGAGTAATATTGTATCTCAGATCGTCAAGGCATGATCAGAAGAGAAAACAAACCAGAATTAGAAGAGATTCCAAGACTTAGACTCCAAGCTTGAAAATAGAATACCAAGAAAGTGAAATATTCCAAAATCCCTTGTAGCCTCTCCCTTATGAGTGTGGCGTGCTACACAACCCTAAAAGAGACTCTACTCTACATGACTTTGTGGTCTCCTAATTGACCATAAGTGTAAATATCTGATACCAACTTGACATGACCCAACCAGGGTCCTTGTCATAATGGGCATCTCAAGTCCAACCAAGATCGGAGACTACCCCCAATACCCAACCCATCTATCAAGCATATACCCTAAATCGAATGAATTTCATACATATTAAAAATAGTGTGTAATTTCACAAATCCAGACTCTGGCTATGTCTATAACCAAGACCAACCTAAATCGAGCCTTATCATCCCAAACCTAACCGATAACTATGACCAAACAAAAACCATAAGTCAAAACCAAATAATAACCAAACCAAGTTCCATAACATAATATAAAATGATGGAACAATGAAAAATTTAGTCTAATAGTATCAGCCCCAATACCAATGCCAATACTAAGGCTAACACCAATACCGATCCTGCCCATACCAACCCATAGTAGTTCTACAAAAGCCTCTAACCAAAATAAAACCAATATCTGATTGGGATATGCCACCAACCTAGGAAAAACTAGTATCCAAAATAAATAAAGATGTCCATGATATGAAATGGAGCCTTCCAAAATATGAAATATCACCACTTCAATCCAACCGAGCTGATCCTAAAATTCGATCACTAAGTAGGAGGAATAGAATGGCCGATTCCTATATTGCATGGGAATCCAGCCGCCCAAGTATGGGTTAGTGGGTGAACGCTAGCAAATACCCCAAATAAGGATAGTATAATACCATTTAGTAAAACCAAGTAAACAAACCATATGCATACAAATAACACACATAAATATATATATATATAACTAATCCGGGAGAGGGAATTGGGTTTAGCATGCCTTTAAAATCCTTAACCTGGGTAAGTGTAGATTAACCATCCTAGAACCACCCATTGGATATATTGGTCCAGTGTAACCCAATTAATGGGCCCCGATACGTGTAGCCGCATGAACTAGAGATGCCATAAGAGTAGGGGATTCTCGAGTACCTTTCGCTCTCCATGATACATAGGTACAGTGTACTGAGAGGATTCCCATGTACCTCATAGGATCATATATTGTCACTATGACCAAACCCTCATGTCGACAAACATAATTTTCTAGTATCCATCCATTAGACTCGCACCTTCATGGTTAGCTATCACACCCCACCATTATTGCCTAATTAAAACCATTTCCAACCAACCAAACTATTATACCATTATTATTAACCAAGGATATAAGAAATGGTATCTTCATACCAACTATACCTTCCAATAAATGCCCTTAGCCAACCTTTTTAGATAAAGAGATTGCTATGTACCCATAGATTATGTTTTTAAGTTAAGTTGGAGGATTCCCATGTACTCCACAAGTGTTCCAACCCCACAAGGACGTTTAATTCACCATAACCATGACCACCCAACCTTACCATTTAACCATTCCAAACCATTTAAATCACTTATACCATTAGGGGTTCCATTACCAAACCATACCATGCAATTGTTCCACTAAATGTCCAATAATCTAGTAAAACCCTTATTATAGGCATTTTATCAGACATAATGGGGGCATAGGTATTCCAAACCAATTCCAAATACCAACTAACCATTCCCATGCAACCAATTGGCCAATACATCATTAAAGAATGTAAAAATATAATTAAAACATGGGAAAACTATAACTAAGCATTTAATACCAAAACCCAACATATATTTCAAACCCCAAAACCATACAATAATCATGCCATAAAAGTGTTGTATAAATCATGCCTTTAGTTGAAGCTATCAATGAGGGAGAAGTATTTTTCCTTATATGATGAATATGATAGAGAGAAACTACCAACACAAGCCCCAAATAGACCTCCTTAATAAAACCCTAGCCGTCCTTTACCAAAGTGACTTACAGAGAATTGTAGAGTGTTTAAAAGGATTTTCTAAGTATTTCATGATAGAATAATAGGGTAAATAACCTCCCAAGTGGTTTAGAAGTTGTGGGGACTTAATAGGTTACGTGGGGAAATATCTAGATTACCCCACTTAAACTACATAAAAATCCCATCATAGAGTACGACTATACCATACTGGTCGTACCCTACAATATGATTGGTACCCACCACTCATACCCACTCATACCCTAGGCCTACTCTGTAGACCCAAAACTATCCAAAAAATGATTTACCCAAACCAAGTTGTACCTAAGCATATGAGTAGTACCCTTGAATCGTACCCCTGACATAATAGAGTAATAAGAGGTTTGAACACTATCCACTATACGAGTCCATGGTAAGTCTTGTACCCTAGCTTATGGATTATGGTGATCTACTCATACTTAAATCTAAGTTACTTTACTAAGTCTCATATCAAGTAAAGGAAAAACCCAAACCAAATGACCCGTATCAAACCATACAACTCGTACCAACCCAAGTCGTACCCATTCTAGAAACTAATTCAATACACCAAACAATGTTTCTTAGAATAAAACCAAGGTATACCACTCATACCCTATTATGCGATTGGTACCCATCAGTCGTATGTTGTCTAGAACCCAAAAATCCAAAAAAAATTCTAAGGGTCCCAAACCCTGGGAATTTCATAAGGACTTCCTTGGGACTTCATTATCACATCATTCCTAATAAAATACTACCAAATTCTCTCTCAAACTCTATGTTCAAATTAAGGCTAGGGTTTTAAGAGGTTGATCTATTAAGGCTCTCAAGGGTGGTTTGTCTCCATACATCTTACTATTATAGAAATATTAATCGTCCCTCATTTTAAATTTGTAAAAGAATGTGATTTAAAGTATGGTTCATAAGATTATTGTTCTTATTGAATAACAAAGGTTGGGGTCTTTGAATATTATCAATTGAATAATGCTTCTCATGGTTTATATATATGATTTTATGCTTTTAATATGGTTTTGAACTTATGAATGCATGGGTATGGTGAATGCACTAGGGAATTATGACTTTTAAAGTTGTTATAAACCCAACCCATAATGCAAAATTGGTTTTAATTTTTAGAACTATGAGAATTTGTAAAAATTGAACTAGTTTTGAACTATTGCATGACATAAAGAAGTATCTTAAATACAATGGTATACTTTAATGAACAAAGGGAATCGGTATTCCCCAATGTGTATTAATGACCAAAGGGATTCATTCTCCCCAAGTTAATGGAAATTATTTTTGTAGGATGTGCTACCTTGCAAGTATAGTTGTTATGAAAATACCAACAAGGTATGCCTAAAAAGTATTGTGGTTTACTGAATGGGAATGTGTGAAAATTATTTTAATTAGGCTTTAATAAGGGTTGTGTAGTTGAGTCGTGAAAGTGGAGGTCTGAGTGACTGATACTGGAAACGACATTTGTCGACACATGGGTCAAAGTGACAAGGGAGGTTCTAGTCATTTTTATTATTATTTCATGATTAAGGATGTTTGAATCCCCCCGTAAATTACTACATGGGTGCTTAAGTCACCTTGGTATATGTTAGAGGGTTCGAGTCCCCTATGTGTATATATATGAGATTATTCTTTGATTCGTGCAGCTACACACACTAATGCCCAACTAGGGGGTGAAAGTTGGGGTCTATATAGCCCGTGGGTACTATTATATGATGTTTGAGTTGCACAATCTAGGCTTAAGTCTTAAAAAACATGTTAAGCCTTATTCTTTATCGATATGTGTTCTACATATATATATGCATTCAATAATGTTCATTGGCATTTTAGTGATTTTAAGATATTGATCATATAATTATGTTGTCCTTATCCCCAAGTTACATGCTAGTATTTCACCCTATTATCTATCTTCGAATGTTGTATCCCCACGTGATGTTGGAATTAGTCATACTTTTACTTCTCCTGCTTAGCGACTAGGTGATTCTTGGAAAACTTTTAAGTCAGACTGAAGTGGTGAGCTATCATACATCAGAGAACTCCATTTCATTCTATGGATTTCTCTATGAGTTTACAATTCCTTTGGTCTTAGTTTTAGATAATGTCTGGGGAATATCACAACTGGATATTCTTTGCTTTTTATTAGAGACTGTGTCAGACTACAGTGGGCATAGTCATTGTTGATATTGGCACTGGTATTTATATTTGTATTGGTATTGACATTGATGATGGTATTGGTTGTTTTTTTGGTTGTGAACAATTGGTTTTGGTTATAGACTTATTATAATATCTTTAAATTGATAATCTCTTATCCCTTTATAGGGTGTGTTTAGTTTGGTTAGGTGAAGGGGGTGATCTCTGTTCTACACGAGACTTGAGATACCTATCTCGGCTAGGCCTTAGTTTGTGTCATGACACTCTAAAGGAATTGAATCTTAGGCAGAGGCAGTGGCTTGAGTTTCTCAAAGATTATGCAAGAGTCTTTACTATAATCCATGTAAAGGTAATAGAGTTTCTGATGCTCTTAGAAAGTTGCCTATGTAGAGCTTATCGCATGTGGAAGAGAAGAAGAGAGGATTGGTGAAAGATTTTCACCGGTTAGCTAACTTGGGAGTTTGTATTTTGGACTTTGAGGATAGAGGAGTTATTTTTCAAGAAATGGTTAAATCATATCTTAGTGCTGAGGTAAAAGAGAAATAGGTTTTGCACCCTATTCTGAAGCAGATTAAGAAATATGTGGGTCAACAAAAGGTCATGGCATTTGAGAATATGTGAGTTAGTATGTTGAGGTACCAAGGTAGGTTGTGTGTTACTGATGTCGATGGGTTCCTGGAAAGGATCTTGACTGAGACTCATTAGTCTAGGTATACAGTTCATCTGGGTTCCACTAAGACGTACCATGACTTGAAGGAGATCTATTGGTGGAATAATATGAATATAGATGTGACAATGTTTTTGCTAAGTATATGGTTTGTTAGAAAGTTAACGTAAATCACTTGAGACCTAGTGGTATGTCTCAAGAGATAGAGTTGCCCATGTGGAAGTGAGAAATGATTAATATAGATTTTATTATGGGTCTTCCATGATCTTACAATCATTATGATTTGATTTAAGTTATTATGGATTGGATTACTAAGTCTTCTCACTTCTTGCCTTAGAGGACTAACTACTCTGGAGACAATTATGCTAAGTTATTTATTTAGGAGATTGTCAAGCTGCATGGAGTTCTGATTTCCATTATTTCAGACTGAGCTACTCAATTTTCTCCTCATTTTTATCATAAATTGTAGAAAGGTTTGGGGACCAAGGTGAACCTTAGCATCGCTTTCCATCATCAAATAGATGGATAAGAGAAATGGACTCTTCAGACTTTAGAGGATATGCTAAGGGCATGCGTGATTGATTTGTTAGGTTGATCACTTTTCTTTTATTGAGTTTGTATATAACAATAGTTACAATTTAAGTATTCAAATGGTTTATTTTGAGGATCTTTATGGTGGGAGGTATAGGTATCCTATTAGGTGGTTTGAAGTTGGTGAGACTAGGTTGTTTGGTCCTAACTTGGTTTATTAAGACAGGGAGAAGGTGAAGTTGTTTAGAGAAAGACTTACTGCTCAGAGTCACGAAAAGTCCTATATGGATGTAAGATGATGGGAGTTAGATTTTTATGTAGATGATTGGGTGTTCTTTAAAGTCTCTCCTATGAAAGAAGTGAAGAGGTTTGGAAAGAAAGGGAAGCCCAGTCCCCATAATATTGGTAAGTATCGAATTTTGAGGAGAGTTGGAAATATTTCTATGAGTTTGAATTGTCTTCGCATTTGGGTTTTATTTATCATGTCTTCCATGTGTCAATGTTAAAGAAGTGTGTGGGTGATCCATCTTTCGTTATTCCTGTAGAGGATGTTGGTATTTTGGATTCCTTGTCTTATGAAGAAATCTCGATTGAAATTTTTGATAGACAAGTCCATAGGTTGAGGACTAAGGATGTGGCTTCGATGAAGGTGCTATGGAGAAATCAAAAGGTGGAAGAAGCTACTTGGGAAGCTAAAGCGGACATGAAGTCCAATATCCATTCTTATTCCTTGCGTTGGATAAAAATGCTTAAGGTATTATTTTTATCATCATTCGTGTCGATTTTCAAATCAATTGTTTGGGTATGTGGGCATTCTCTCTTATTATCATGCTAATTGGTGCCTTCACTCCTCATTCAAGTACAAATGATCTTGGGAGAGGGGTAATGTAATACCTCAACTTTTGGCCTCTGAAAATTACCGAACTTTTTACTTCTCAAGAAACGTCTTATGTAATGAGTTGTTAGAATTCATCACGAGTTGTATTGTGCCAATCATAGCTTAACTAGTGAGGATTGCCCGAGTTTCTGCTTACTTCATGACTATAATCTTCCAAGTCATAATGTGAGGTCACAAGTTGTATGGTATGACTTATGACCAAACCAGTTGAGGTGGTCCTGAGTTAATGCCTAGGCTACGAGTCATGGTGATGATACGTGACCATTTATCATGAGTCGTTACCTAATATGAATGACTGAGAGCTATATTTCTTGCTTATTTTTTAGGGCATTATGGTTTTTCCTCTTTATTCCACTATTCCCATGACTTAAAACCCTTCTATTGGCCTTATTTTCACTTCTTAGTAAAACAAATACACTACTCTTCCTCTCAAATTCCCCAATCAAGAGAAAGGCTAAAGTTTCTAAGGATTAAGCATCTAGGGTTCAAATTGTGGTTTGTTCTCCAAATTCTTCGTATTTTCAGGCATATACCTCTTCCCTAACTTTATTTTTCATAAAGGTATATGTTTGATCATTGTTTATGTGATTTTAAATTATGGCAGTTGAATGATGGGTTGAGTGTTCTAAATGGTTGTTACATGGTTATCTTTTCGATTGTTTAGAACTTGGTATTCATGCTTTATTTTATTGTTTTAATCTGAATATGTGCATGGGCATATTGGATGGGATGAGGATGTGGATTCACCCAAAATTATGGTTTTTGGTTTTGAATAGGTATTAACCTCAACCCACTTGCATAATTAGTTTCGAAATATGGACAACTACATGTCTTTGCTTACTTTCCTAAACTATTGCATTACATTAATGGCTAAAGAGATAAAAATGGTTTTGAAAAGCCTTGGTGGCCATGTTTTTGAAAGTCTTTGGTGGCCATGGATTGGTTTCTAAATTGGAACTTTGGAATCTATTTGGTTAATTTGATTAGAATGACATAATTGAATTGACTTAAAAGTTTAATTGATATGACAATATCATTTGATAAATGCCTTAATGGATGATGTCTTGGTTTAATGGATGGGTTATGAGCAATGGTTTTAATTTAGGATTAAAGGGGTTAGTGTAGCTCGTCATGAAAGGTGGAAGTCCTGGAGGGACTGATACAGGAAACCATATTTATTGGAGTAGGTTTTTTTATGATAGCATGCATAGTCATACTTTATATATATTTTGGAATGGCTGGGGTCGTGGACGTCCTCGCCCTTCCTTGGATTTTCTTGGCTTATGCAGCTAACACGTGTTGTACCCTTTCAGCAGAGAAAGATGAACCCATATAGCCCAAGGGTTCCCTTAGGATGGTTAGAGCTACATAGTCCAGGTTAATGGTTTTGAATTTTATTCTAAACCTTGTTCCCTATCCTGACATCTTATATATATGTATATGAATATGTGCATATGGTTTTTGGACTGATTTGTACTTGGCATTATTTTATCCCTTTCTTGAATTACATGCAAGTTCTCATCCTCTTAGCCATCCTCGAACGCTGCATCATTTCATGATGTAGAGTCCTAGGGGTTCTTCGGTTACCTTGTGCAAAGTTAGGTGATTCTACTTTATCGGTTGGTCTATTTTGATGTGGGGAGCCTCCATCTTCTGAAAGGTTAGATATTTCACTGCACTCATTATGACTACCAAAATCCCCTTGGTTTCTTTTCATATTTTAGATTTCTATTTTTGGGGGCATGTCCTGACCTATTATGACATTTATTTTTTTGTTTGAGGCTTTGTAGGCAGATTGTGGGTTGGTCATTAGTTTGAAATTATAGTTCCATTAAGTTATATTAACTATTTTATCTTTATATTCTTGATAGCTTTCTCTATTTATTTGAATTTTTCTTGGTTAGATCAACTCTAGGGTGGTCTAAGGTCTTCGGTGGGCTTGTGATACCCATCATGACTAGGCCCTTGTTTGGATCATGACATATAATTAGGTGTAATCCCCTTAAAATTTCAGGCATTTTAGTTTTGGCCCTCCAGTAATCAAAACGGCGATTGTTGACTTAAATTGTTTTTAGGCATGTGAATAGGGTGACCCAGGAGATTTTTAGAATTTTTAGATGGGTTTTGGGGTGATTTGGACCCTGAAGTCATTTAGCCACCACGATATCCCCATTTCACAGAGGCTACACTCCGTGATAGATAGCATGACATAGATGATAATCTCCACATTTAGCAGCGTGGCATGGAGGTTAGTCTCTACAATAAGGTTAGTGTCATGCTGCTATGTAAAAGACGTGTTGTTTTTGATTTATTTAATTGGTATGAAGTGTATTAGGGTATTTTCACCTATGAACAACCTTTAAACATATACAAACCTATTTCTATTAGTTTTCACGACCCAAAAGCTATTATTTTACTCTCAAACTCAAAACCACAAAAGAGCATAACAGTTTCATCGCGTGTTCATCTTTCAGTTTCAAAGTTCTCAATTGTTCACAAATCCTTGTGTGTCTACGGTATGTATCCCTTTTTCTATACTTATATTTTATTAATGACCTGAAATTTGTTTTATTATTCATGGTTTTGATGTTGGGTTTTTAACTATGGGTTGAGGGTTTTGAATTTAAATTGTTTGAATGATTTTCCATGGTTTCTGTTGATTTATTATTCTTGAATTTCTGGTTTCTACACTCATTGGGGTGCATGGGAATGGTGAATGAATTTAGGGATATATTGGATTCCCTAAAAATTGGGTTTGATATGGAAATAGATAATAACCTCGACCCACTTGCCTAGTTGGTTTTGGAATATGAATTATCATTTGGTTTGGCTATTCTCTTTGAAAATAAGTCATTACATAAATGTAAAAATGGTTAAGGATGGCTTTTAAAACTGTATAGGGTAAAATAGAATCCCCCATGTTGATTGTTAATAATAGAGTCGGAGGTACAAGTATTTTCCTAAGGTAATGACTTAATGACATTTTCTTGCAAGCTATAGTCTGTATGGAGATATGGTTGACTCCTTTATATAATGGTTAGGTTATGTGTTAAAGTTATTAATTGAGCTTAAAGGGGGTTGTTTAGCTAGTCGTGAAAGGTGAAGGTCCGAGGGAGGGGGGCAATACTGAAAACTCATGTTTGCCTAAGTGAGGGTTAGTATTTCTGACCGTGTGCTTATGTCACACTATATATATATATATATTTGTATCATTAATGACAAAGGTTAAGGATTCCCCATCCTTCTATAGTACCTCCAGCTCGTGCATCTTATACGCACTGAGGCCCTTTCAGTAGGGGTAGTTGAGCCCATATAGCGTATGGGTGCGGGTTTATGAAGGTCAAGCTACACAACCCAGGTTAAGGTTTTTCAAGATCATGTTAAGCCCTGTTCCATTTTCCAGCATGTGATATATATATATATATATTATATGATGTTGTGCACTTGTTTTAATGGTTTTTGTATTATGACTCATGGCAATATTTTATCCTTATCCCTAAATTACATGCTAGCTCTCCAACAGCTATCCGTCTTTTGACGTTGTATCCCCATATGATGCAACAACTGGACATACTTTTATTCCTCCAACATAGTGACTAGGTAATTGTGGGATAACTCGTGAGTCAAATTGGAGTGGTGAGCTTCTAACCTTCGGAAGATCCCATTTCATGATTTGGGTTGCCTTATGTATTGACTCTTTTTTTTTATTCGTATTTGGCTATGGTCGGGGACATGTCCCGACTAGACTATATTAGTTTTGTTAGAGGCTTTGTTGGACATTACTATTGACATGGGTTTTATGGTGGGTTATCGATATTGGTTATTTCTTGGTGGATGTTGGATATTGATCTATCATAGATTCTTTAAGTTTTCTTATCATACCTTACTTTATGTTAAATTCATTCGCTGCTAGGTGTTCTTGGATTTGTTGGATTAGGCTAAGGGGGTAGTCTTTGGTTATCGGTGGACTTGAGATACTTGTTATGGTCAGGCCCTAGTTCAAGTCATGACAAAGTTGGTATCAAAGCCTAGGTTCATGGTCAATTGGGTGTCCACAAAGTCGTGTCAAGTAAAGTTTCTTTTATCGGTGTGTAGCGCGCCACACTTATAAGGGAGAGGCTATGAGGCATTTAGTAATGTTTCCCTTTCTTGTTGTCTTATTTTTGGGCTATAGAGTCTGAGGTCTTGGATTTCTCTAACTCCCATTTATTCGCCTTTCAGATCATGCCTCCCAGACGATCTAGATATCATAGAAACTCATATGTTCCACCTAAGGACAATTTGGGAAGATCTTGTCCAACTTATAGGATAAAGACTCGGTCAAGGGTCACTGCTTCTAAGTGTCCTTATGGATTTCCACTGTCCCCACTGATCCTTTCACCAACTAGAGACATTCATACTCAGTCACCTCAGGGAGATATTACTAATGTTGAGTTTCTCCATTCCATTAATCTATTGTGTAATGAACCTTCCAGTCATTTTTCTTATTTTGTCTTATCTTTACTGTTTGACCTTTTCCATAGTTTAGCAAAGTCATTTATGATTTGTTGGTGCCGATGGTTTAATTATTGGGCAATTCATTTGGTTTTTAGAGCCAACTCCCTGTTTTGAAGTCTTCGCTAGATTCAAATGGCCATCGAGAAAAAACATCAGTGAAACAATTTCATATGCAAATTTTAACAACGCCAATAGATTCGAATATCGATTTTAGACTAGTTAAACCTTTGGTTCGGGGCACAATGCACCCAAGCTCATTTTGACCTATTGGTCAAAAAGTTGAAAAATCAAGAATATGGGTGTGGGACCCATATTTGGTTGAAAGGACCTTAGATTAAAAATCCAACTTCGCCAACAGATCCAAAAGGTTGATTTTAGGGTGGTAACATATTTGGTGTGATTTTACGGCTTTTAAATCTTATTTTGATCCTTGGTTTGGAAAATAGAAATTTGGGGTTTCAGGGGTCAACTCTTTGAAGACAACATTTTTTTTGAATATCTAATATTTTTCGTTTGCATATATGAGACTCCGAACGAATCTCAAACACCCCATTGAAATCCGTCCGGACTGAAAAAAGCTAATGCAGTTTTTCTGCTCTATTAATGTAATACCCCGCATTTCGGGCTTGAATGAAAACCGTCATTTCTACGCGTTGATGTTCCAAAAGCCATAAATCCTATGCAAATTTGGTATATTAATAAATTATGTAATGTGGGAACCTATTTGCGCATGAATTGAGATCATAGAGGTCCCCTAACTCAACGTCAAGTTGAAAGCTTTCCTATCGTTCGAGTTTTAGTGAGCGTCGAAACTTGGGTCAATTTCAATTGAACATAACTCTTTGTATTTGATGAACTGGGTGGAATAATATATATCAAATGAAAGCTCTTCGAATTAGTTTCCAACGATACCAATTTTGCCCAAATCCGATATCGGAGCAAAAAGTTATGCCCATTTTACTCCAGCATATCAACCTGGCAACTGAGTAACGATAATTCTGACGGCTTATCACAAATCTGACGACTTATCAGAATATGTCGGCAGCCTTAGGCAGAAACTCATAAATTTTAGCTCCTAGGTGACGACTTGGGCTGACGGGCTATCACAGATCTGATGGCTTATCAGCCTTGGTCGTCAGCTGAATATTTCAGCAACTGGGAAGTGATTTCGTAGGGGTATTTTGGTCTTTTTCTCACTCTAAAAACCTTTCACATAAATTAAATCACCCCTTAAGTGTTAATAATCCATATATTATTAGTTTTACAACATCTCAATCCTCTCTACTCTCAAGAACAAGATAGAAACTAGGGTTTCCTCCAAGATCAAGAAATAAAAAAAATCAATCCTTCAGTTCAAGATTTCAAGAAAACAAATCAAGATTTCAGTTTCCTTCCCTTCAATGGATCAAGAATTCATCCTCCCAAGTGAAGATATTCAAGAAACTGATCTAGATTCGGGTTCCATCTATCTAGATCCAAGTTCCATCTTTCAAACTAAATAATCTTAGATACGTGGGGTTTATCCTAAACTACATGGGCTTGTTGAAATATTCAAGTATGATATAAAGATCTATCAAACATAAAATTATAAAGGGGTTTTTAGTTCCATGATTTTATTATGAATGTTTAAAGATATTGATGATTTGGTCTTTAGTCCTTTTCCCCCTTAAATTGATTTACATATATATGTATATGTATGAAAAAAATTCAGATTAAAAGATTGTTTGAGAGAATAATTTATGAATCCCTCTCTTGTGATGACTTTAAATTTGTGGTCTTGTTGGGAATGATTTGATATGCATGATTTATGGCTTGAAAATAGTTTACTCAAATACCATAGTATTTTGAGCATGATTTAGTGATTTTGAGAAGGAGTTTCTTGATATAAATGTGTTTTGTTAAAGAGAGAAAGATTTGCATAAGATTAATGCTTTCGACATGACCACCTTATATTATTTGAAATATTTCAAAGAGAGTTGCATACATGTGTTTACATGAGTAATTAAAGAAAGGGTTCTTCGAATAGATTTATTGATATGGTGGTCCCAAATATTTTTTTTGGAAACAAAGATTCTAATATGCTAATAATGTCTTAGAGATGTGACTTTCAAGTCAATGGTATGACGATACCATAAGTATGTATGCCATAACAGAGTATGTTTTCAGAGTATGTCTTCAGAGAATTTTTTTAGAATAGGTTTTTCGAGAATGCATATTTTAAAGAGTTAAAAATGGGCATAAAGAGGGTTAGGTGGTTACCCTAAGAAGGCTTGAGTTCAAGTAACTCTTAGCATAAAACCGTATTTGCCAATACAGGTATATTATTATTTTATGCTGGCGATAGCCGTGTGGTGTAGTAGATTCAGAGAATCTGACCCTTGTGACACACTTGGGTTGGGGGCTTGGCTGCCGAGTTAATTGTAGATTCCATATCGACTGTAGAATTTCAGAGTTGTAGGGTATACCATTAACGCAGAAGTAAAACAAAGAGTGTCACAAAGTTCAGATGATTTTTCAGAGTCTCTCAAAAATGCCCATGAGATTTCTTACTATATGATATGTTTATGAACTTTTTTAAATTACTCTCATATATGTTGAATACAAATTTCTATTTTGGATTTTCTTTGCGTACCAGTACATCTGTATTGACCCCCCTCCCCTACCTCTCCGGTTCTGAGGCTCAGTCTAGGGGTCCAAATAAGCA
Organism: Capsicum pubescens; assembly: GCA_030864215.1. Lineage (NCBI taxonomy): Eukaryota > Viridiplantae > Streptophyta > Magnoliopsida > Solanales > Solanaceae > Capsicum > Capsicum pubescens. Next base: position 163,703,782 of record CM061543.1, on the reverse strand, counting down.
GTTGATTATTCAGACCATAGATCAGATTGTGCAGTGATAAGCTTTCTCTATTCCAGAAGGATTGTCCTTTAGATTATGTCATCTATTACAATTTTGGTCTACTGGGGGCCTTGTCCCAGTTTTCAGATAGTTGTCAGATTTTTATATAGTAGAGATTTCACAGACTGTTCCAGATGTTGTTAATGATTTTCAAATTTCATTCCTTATTGTTAAACTTAATCTAGAGTATGACCATCTTTCCGTATTAGATCATAAATTCTGCATTTTTTTTATTTTATGAATGTTGTGCATGACTACCAGATAGAGTAGGACGTCCGGGCCTTCATGGTTTAGGATGTCCTTCATGGACAGGCCCTAGTTTGGGTCGTGAAAAACATGGTATCAGAGATAGGTTCATGGTCCCAGGGTGTATGTTAAATTGCATCAGGTAGAGTCTTTTTTATAGGTGTGTAGCGCGCCACACTTATAAGAAGGAGGCTACAAGGAGTTTAGGAATTTCTCTCTTTCTTCATGTTCTAGTTTGTGTAATAGATTCATAATGTTCTTCTTTCACACTCTAATTCATGGTATGGTGTTGCCCATATGAAAGAAAAGTTATCCTAAGTTTTTCCTTACTCCGTTGTTCCCAGATAATGCTCTCAGATTTACTAGCAGAAATTTCAGAAGTCACACAAAAGACTGGAGAGGAGCTCCCTAGTTTAAAATTGTGTCCTCATTCTTATGAGGCATTAACTTAAGACAAGAGTAAGATATTTATTCTTGGGTCATTGAATAGTGTGTGTCAAGTTTCTATCTCTTTTAATCTTGATATCATTGTGTTGTTGAAAATAAAAAGTCTAGTGAAGCCGTGTGGGGCTCTTTCGATTCACTAGCATAGTTTCTTTGTTATTCATTTCATTTTCTTGTTCAAAACATAAAAAAATCCAAGTCTAGTTAAGCCATGTGAGGTCTATTTCGATTCACTAGCAACTTGCTATTCATCTTATTGTTCTTATGTTTGTTGGAACTATATTTTCACCCGAGTAGTGGTATAAGTTAAAGTGTCAGTGTCATAACCTATTGGTAGTGAAATTAGGCCAAGAAGTTGGTGAGATAAAGTCACAAGTTTAGAGATCAGAGTGAGGGTGACTTTTGTGTAACTAAATATATATAGTTGAATAACCATTGATTGAGAATGATTTACAATTTTATGATGGTAGACTAATATGGTAGTACCATTTATGGATTGTATGGTGTCCGTGGAGGAAGTGTTTGACTCAGATTGTTATTTTATTTTTTCAAAATAGGGAAAGAGCCCAGAGTGGATTTTTAAGGTAATTATAGAAACCCCTTATAGGCTGTGAATGAAAATGGCTAGATTAGCCAGTAAGTTGTAAGTATAGACTCATTGTCGAATGTGGAATTTGAAGGTAGTCTAAATGCCCGCTGGGGTAAGTAAGTGTGATGTGAGAAAGTCGTATATATAGGATTGTATGAGGTTATAATACACATTAAGGTTGACCATGTCTATTATGTGACTTTAACCCCCCCCCCCCTTGACCTTTTTTTTTGTAGTTGTAAACTAACACTACTTATGAGAAGGCATGTAGTAGATTTTTGAGGTATATGGATAGAATGTCCCAATTTGATGGACTAGTATATTATATTGCATTCTTCAGTGGTGGTAGGTGATTGATTCTAAACTATAGGCTTGAATTTAATGTAGAATGTGGATGTAAGAATAGTGGCTTAAGATTAATGATGAATGTTTGTGAGAATTGTGTGTAAGGTTGGGTTGTAATTCATGTTTAGCACAAGACATTAAGTTTGGACAATTGATGTCCATGAAAGTGGATGTGATGATTTCTTGATTAATGATACTAGTTATATGGAAGTGATCTAATAGGCTTGAACAGTGTATCCAAGAGCTTAAGTTTATTTTATTTGTAATGAAGTATGATGTTGTATGTATGACGTGGAAGTATGCCTAAGGTGATATGGTGTTCTGGCATTTTGTAAGACTATTACATGTTATGTGTGGTTAGTAGTACCATTGAGTTGCTAGGTAGAGAAAGACTAGTTAGATGGTATGTGGTGTTCTAACTAGCCAAGTTAAGAAGTTTTGATTGATAGTGTTGAGCTTTTTTGTATGATCTTGATTCTCATGGTAGAGAGATATAAGTTTGGAGTCGCGATATTGGTAGTCTATGGCGGAAGTAGTATGGTTCATCAAAGGCTTGGTGATATCCATGCTAAGTGTTAGAAGCTAAGATTGAGTTCTTGAAGATTGGGCTCATAGAAATAAGAGTTGAAGCGTTAGAGGGTGTGCACTCCGACTATGGGGATACTTATGAGGATACAAAGTAAGTGTTCCAGTGTTATGTGATGACTATTAGGGCTATAGAATGATAGAGTGTGTCTCAGAAGGTGGTATTAGCAGTGGGTTTTTCCACTTCCAGGTGTAGCCATTCGGGTGAATTTCTATTAATTACGTGTATTGTCGTATTCCAAACCCTAGAGTGTAGTGGGTATAGTTCAGTTTAGAGTCTAGTAAGGGATCTCTCAAACTTAAGATACTGGCTTAAACCTAAAGGGGAGATGATAGAAGAAGTAACGAAGTAAGGCTCTCAGATTCTAGTAGTTATGCTAGTATGATATAGAACATCAGAAAGTGAGGGTGAGACTTAACCCATTCTTATCTCAGTATTTTTCAGTGATCCAAATACCTACTCATGCCTTACGATTCATTTCCATGGTCATAGTTCATGTTCATGCATATGATTGAGAGTCATGTACTCTTCCAGTTCGAAAATGAGGAGTTCCAGTTTATTCAGTAGTCGGAATCACATTCTATAAGTTATGAACTTTAAATTGAGTTCATGCAGCTCATGACTTATGTACTCACACTTTATAGTGTACTCACTTCCCATAATTCATGCTATACTCTTTACGATTGATGAGATTCATCTTATAGTCTTGTATGCCCCAATTCAGATCACTTTGTGAATCCCTGATTTTGATTCGTTGTTCCTCAGGCTTCAGTTAAGTGTCGAGTTTTGTATAGTATCCTTCCATACTTCAAAGTCTTATGTTCTAACCTTTTAGTGACTCCTCCTTATGTTATGATAGTTGAGATAAGTAAATGGTTCTTGTTGATGAAAGATCATTGTATGCCTATTTTGGATGAGGCCATAAGTGTGAAGTAAGATTTGGGGCGAAGTCTTTGATACACGTGATGGTTAGTGGAAATTTGTTTGTGTATGTTCTTGGGGAAGCACATGGGAGTTATATTGACAATGGTTTACAGACTATGTGAAGTAGGTATTTACGGGTGTTTGACTTGAAGTTCATATGTGGTTATAAAGATAGGCTTGAATGACATGTTGGGATTTATGTGGAGGAACGCAATATGCGCTAGTAAATCCATAGTAAGAGTTCAGAGTTAGTCATTGAAGTGGTAAGTCACATTATTCTTAGGGTGTGATCTTTAAAAAGATATAGAAGGTTGAATCATGTTGTTTAGACTAGTATCATGGTGTGGCATGTTGTATTTTATGATTTAGAATTAGGCTTGATCATAGTGAAAGGATTTATGCTACTTTAGACATTAGTAGAAAGATTTTTCAATGCTCATATGAGAATTATAAGTTGAAACGATGAGTATGGTATTTAAGGGGAATAGTATTGTTAAGGGAGTATTCGAGGAGTGTGCTAAGCTTGAAGGTAAGAAGTTGCATCGTCTAAGGCCTGGAAATTCTATCCTAGTTTATGAGTTATATGTCCTTATTCCATGCTATACAGTAGTTTAATTGTGATGATTCCTTAGTTGGATGTCTTGTGTAACTTATGCCCAAGATTCTTTTCTCCCTAATGCTACTTGAACTTCTTTAGAAAGAGTGATGAAGAGATACTCCAGTTAAGTATAAGTGTCCGGTATAATTCAGACTGTAATTCAGTTTAATAGTCGGAAAGACCAGTTACTATGGTTTTTCCACCTTTACACCCAGTCCTACTATCTGAAGTCTCATGCGTATGGCCATCCCCAAGAGATAATCTATTCCATTCATATAAATTGTGAATTCAGTTCATTCCAAGCATCATGTTTCATATTCATCTATCTATTCATAACTTGATGCATAGGAGTTCAACGTATAATCTCCAAATTTTCCAAGTATTTCAGTTCAGATAGTGTAATACCCTTGTACGATCTAACTCATACTGTCTTATGATTCGTACTTGCATAAGTTATTACTTCCCAATTTTAATATGTATGATTGGATCATGAACATTTCAAGGTAATCCTAAATTTTCAGCACGAATTAGCTTCTTGAAGCAAGTAAAGTCAAGTCAGCTCAGAATCCAGTTTCATGATAGAAGTTTAAATGTTTCAGATCAGTTATGTTCTTTCTTAGAAGGCACATCATGTCTGCGTTATTCCATACCTTTAAGCTTCAACAAGTTCCTACCCATCATTCGGGGTCGAATGATCCCAAGGGGTAGATAATGTAACACCCCACATTTTGGGCTAGAACGAAAATCGTCATTTCTACGCGTTGATGTTCCAAATGCAATAAATCCTATGCAAATTTGGTATGTTAATAAATTATGTAGTGTGGGAACCTATTTGAGAATGAATTGAGATCATAGAGGTCCCCTAACTCAAGGTCAAGTTGAAAGCTTTCCTATCGTTCGAATTTTAGTGAGTGTCGAAACTTGGGTCAAATTCAATCGACCATAAATACTTGTATATGACGAACTGGGTGGCCTAATATATATCAAATAAAATATCTTTGAATTAGATTTCCAACGATACCAATTTCGCCCAAATTCGATATCGGAGAAAAATGTTATGCCCATTTTACTCCAGCATATCAACCTGGCAACTGAGTGACGATAATTCTGACGGCTTATCACAAATCTGACGACTTATCAGAATATGTCACCAGCCTTAGGCAGAAACACATAAATTTCAGCTCTTGGGTGATAACTTGGGGTGACAGACTATCAGAGATCTGACGACTTATCAGCCCTGGTCGTCAGCTAAAAGTTTCAGCAACTGGGAAGTGATTTCGTAGGGGTATTTTGGTCTTTTTCTCACTCCCAAAACCTTTCACACGAATTAAATCACCCCTTAAGTGTTATTAATCCATATATTATCAGTTTTACAACATCTAAATCCTCTCTACTCTCAAGAACAAGATAGAAACTAGGGTTTCCTCCAAGATCAAGAAATCAAGAAAATCAATCCTTCAGTTCAAGATTTCCAAGAAAACAAATGAAGATGTAAGTTTCCTTCCCTTCAATGGATCAAAAATTCATCCTCCTACGTGAAGATGTTCAAGAAATGGATCTAGATCCGGGTTCCATCTATCTAGATTCGGGTTCTATATTTCAAACTAAATAATCTTAGGTACGTGGGGTATAGCCTAAACTACATGGGCTTGTTGAAATTTCTAAGTATGATTTAAAGATTTATTAAGCATGAATTTATAAAGGGTTTTTAGATCCATGATTTTATTATGCATTATGATTGTTTAAATATATTGATGATTTGGTGTTTAGGCCTTTCCCTCTTAAATTGATTTACATGTATATGTATATGTATGAAAAATATTCAGATTTGAAGATAGTTTGAGAGCATAATTTATGAAATCCCTCTCTTGTGATGACTTTAAATTTGTGGTCTTATTGGTAATAATTTGATGTGCATGATTTATTGCTTGAAAATAGTTTACTCAAATACCATAGTATTTTGGGCAGGAGTTAGAGATTTTGAGAGGGAGTTTCTTAATATAAATGTATTATGTTAAAGAGAGAAAGATTTGTATAAGATTAATGCTTTTGACATGACCACGTTGTATAATTTGAAATGTTGTCAAAGAGAGTTGCATACATTTGTTTACATGAGTAATTAAAGAAAGGGTTCTTCAAATTGATTTATTGATATGGTGGTCCCAAATTTATTTTTTGGAAACAAAGATTCTAATATGCTAATAATGGATTAGAGATGTGACTTGCATGTCAATGGTATGACGAACCATAAGTATGTATGCCATAACAGAGTATGTTTTCAGAGAATGTTTACAGAATATGTTTTCAGAGAATGCATATTTTAAAGTGTTAAAAATGGGCATAAAGAGGGTTAGGTGGTTACCCGAAGAAGGCTTGAGTTCAAGTAATCTTAGCCTAAATCCGTATTTGCCGATATGGGTAAATTATTATTGTACGCTGGCGACGGCCGTGTGGCATAGTAGATTCAGAGACTCCAGGCCTTGCGGTACACTTGGGTTGGGGGCTTGGCTGCCGAGTTAATGTCAGATTCCATATAGCCCATGGAATTTCAGAGTTGTAGGGTATACGACTTAGCGCAGAAGTAAAACAAAGGGTGTCATAAAGTTCAGATAATTTTTCAGAGTCTCTAAAAAATGCCCATGAGATTTCTTACTATATGATACGTTTATGAACTGTTTTAAATTGCACTCATATATGTTGAATAAAAATTATTATTTTGGATTTTCTCTACGTACCAGTACATCTGTATTAACCCCCCTCTCCCCTACCTCTCAGGTTCTGAGGCTCAGTCTAGGGGTCTCAATAAGTAGTAGATAATTCAGACAGCAGATCGGATTGTACAGTGGTGAGCCTTCTCTATTCAAGAAGGCCTGTCCTTTCAAATTATGTCATCAATTATAGTTTTGGTCTACTGGGGGCCTTGTCCCAGTTTTAAGATATTTGTCAGATTTTCATGCAATAGAGATTTTGCAGACTGTTCCAGATGTTGTTAATGATTTTTGGATTTCATTCCTTATTGTTAAACTTAATCAAGAGTATGACCATGTTTCTGTATTAGATCATAAATTCCACATTTTATTTTATTATATGAATGTTGTGCATATCTACCAGATAGAATAGGACGTCTTGGCCTTCATGGTTCGGCATGTCCGTCACGGCTAGGCCCTAGTCTGGCCATGACAATTAAAGTTGTTTTTGGGCCCATTTTGCTCATTTATCATCTTTCTTCTTGAGAGTTAAACCCTACAATAGTGTAGGAGTTTAAAAGTGAAGCTTGTGGGAGCTTGGGAAGCTAGATTAATATCAATTTCTTGATTCTATTATGGATTTAAAGTAAGAACTCACCATTTTCTTACTAATTTCTTGATAAATTTCTCAAAACTTCAAAAATCTTAGGGTTTGATTTTATATCCCAATTTCACTCCTTTTTACTTAAATAATATTTTTATCTTATAATTACTAGTTTTTCATCACTTTAACCTTCAAAACAACTTTGATTCTTGATTTTAACCCGAAAATCAAAGATTTTACCTAGTAAAGCTCAAAAATAATTTTTCTTAAAGTTGAACCTCATTTTTGACTCAGTTTGACTTGGGTATTCAGCTATAGATTTCTAAAAATATGGAAAACATATTTTTTGAAGTGAATTTATGATTTTGCATGTCTTTTTTGAAAACCCATTTCGGGGGCCCATTTTGACCCCAAATCAAAAGTAGTCAATATAGATATTGTTAGACTCGTATTGATGAGTATATAACTATTTTTATAGTGTGATGAAATTTTGGGATTGTGAAGTAAATATTGGCACTTGGAGAATGATTTAAGGTTTAGCGATTTGAAAATAAGGTAGGCTTCTACCTACTCTTCTTCGAAGATGATGTGTGTTATATATGGCATATGAATGTGAATGTAAATTTTGATTTTTGTAGAATGACTTAGTCTTGATTATTGCATTTTGGAGATTTGATAAGAGTTTTTGACCCGTAAGGTAGAATGCTTATGACCTTTTAGAATCCTATTGCCTTATCTCTGGATTGCACTATTTGTAGCATGAATATGATATAATGCTAGGTTTGAGATATGGTTTAACTATTGAAATCATGATTAGTATGATTAACCTTTGTTGGCTAGTCTAGTGGTCTTGAAACTGTAATTTGGGAAGAGTTGACTTAAATGCCCATGTTTTTAGAAGAAGTTCCTATATTAGGATTGGTTATGGTTTATTTGACATCTAAAAGTGAACTATATTCCTTAGCCTAATTTTTGGGCATAGATTTCCTAAATATGAAAATTGAGGATTAGAAGCAGGGTTCGTTCGTCCCACTTAGGCCAAGACTTCTATTATCCCTTATGGATTTAGTTGCAGATGTTAGGCCTAGTTAAGACTAATGAGCCTTATTTATGAGATTTTCTTGGTGAATTGATAAATAGTGATGACTTTCTCGGAATTATGATTAATAGCCTATAGAGATGTTAATTCCTGTAAGATGCAATATTGGGACTTTAGAGATGCCATTCCCTATTAGATGCGATATTGGGCCTTTAAAGATGCCATTCCCTCTTAGATATGATATTGGGCCTTTAGAGACTCTATTTCATCTTAGACATAATATTGGGCTCTTAGAGATGTTATTTCCTCTTAAAAATGTTATTTGGCCTATAGAGACACTATTTCTCTTAGATACGGTATATTGCCTATTGAGATGATACTTCTCCTAGATATGATAATTGGCCTAGAAAGGTGATACTTCTCATAGTCATAATGTATGAGATATAGATATGAGATGTCTTATAGATGTTATATACTTATTTATATTATGCCTCCTAGATGTGAGATGCCTCCTCTATGTTATATGATTATAGATATGCTATGGCTTATAAATATGATTATCGATATGAGTTTCAGATATGTATATGGGAATAAGACCTTTATTATGATGTGATTATTTTAGATATATTATTGGGCCAAGGGTCATGATATGATATTGGTTGGATATACAAAAAGTATTTATCCTTGTAAAAGATACATTTGTAGAATATGGATACATATATGTTTATGTTGCTTATGATTTCATTGACTGAATACTAGAGATGACATTCATAGATTTAGTACATTCATAATTATTATATCGATAATGATGTGATCTTAGCTTAAATAAAACCTTATTACTATTTTCCCTAACTAAGGGTTAAGACCCATTTTTCACCTTAATAATGGATTCCTTGACTATAATAATTGCCTAACTAAATGTAATGTTTATATGTATAAAAGAGGTTAAAGATATTGTTTTAAAGATTTGACAGAGATAGATTCTGGTCTATGACTTGACACTATTATTTACTCTGATCATGAGATTTCTACATTTTAACAATAATTTAGCCTCGAACATCATTTCGGGCAACAAACGTATGAATTTACACTCTTTTTAGCCATGTCTTGAGTCCGTGCACCTATTATATATCTATATATATGTATCGATGGTTATGATGATATTCATAACCGATAAGGTCGGAGGATATTGTGAGTATATATTGATACCCGACAAGGTCAAAGGATATTATGATGATGATATTGATACTCGATAAGGCCACAAGATACTATGATGATGATATTGATACCCGACAAGGCTAGAGAATATTATGATGATGATACATATATACCCGGTTTGAGTAGGAGGATGGTTGTGACATTGATAATGTACTTAGCATTCATTCTTACATGTGCATCGCTTATCACCAGTATGCGCCTATATCTATGAGCCAGTATGGGATGGTTGCATAGATATGGGTGATGACTATGCCTTGTGTTGTTGTATAATAATTAAGCCTTCCAAGTATGGGGAGGCGGGGGAATGTATAGGCTCGATTAGGTATATAATTGTCTGGAATAGCCAGGTACTCGTGCTTTTATTGATATTCTTACTATCATTGTTAAGATCATTGTTATATTTAGCTTATGATATATTGGACATTGATTTGGTATCGAGATCTGAGCTATGATTTTGTCCTCTCCCTGCTTATGATTACACTATTATGCATGAATACATCATGTCTAACCATAGGGATTAGAAACCCTGAGCTGGTTAGCATGAAATCCTATTTGGATTATAATGAGGTCTTATAATGATGATATAATAATCTAGGCTAAGCCTTGAGATAACCTTATATCCATATATATGCATATATGTATATATATATCCCTTCCTTCTTTTTTTCACATTGTATATTAATTCCTTAGGCTTGTATATCATTATGTATATTCTTCTTTCATCCTTTTCTTTGTATAATGGTTAGGGATATACGTATATGATTGAGATTTATGAGTATGGATAGATTAGGATAGTTCATCCCTGATACTTTCTTAGCCTTATTATGTTGGTCTATTGGATATTAATAAGATAGGCTATCCTTATCATCTCATTGGCTTGTTATATGATTATTGGACATTTGATATAGCTTTGTCCATTTTTCTTATATTCTTTGTATATCTGCTTTATCTTTAGAGCTCAGTAGGAAGTTTCCTACTGAGCACTATTCGTTTGGTAATCATACTACACTTCTACAACCTGCAAATCATAGTACGAGTTGTCACCATTGATGTCTACATCATGTGAAGTAGCCATGGTTTAGAGACTTATAGTGAGCTCCTGACGTTCGGAGTATCACTTATCACTCTCTTATGTATTAGACTAGTCTGTATATTATTTTCGAAGATAAGATGTATCAGTGTAATTTCTTTGATATTTTATTTTTGTACTCTTATTATATTAGAAGATCTTATACTGATACCACTAGGTTTTGGGATTTATTCATATATTTGCACTTTTATTATACTTATTCCACATTATTTCCTTATTCCATTGAGTAGTCCATTACTAGCCATTCCAGACGATAGGTTTGACCTTCCTACTGGTGGGTCATAGTAGGCGCCATCATGACCTGAGAAACTTGATCATGACAAATTATCAAATTGGTATCAGAGTTTTAGTTTCACCGGTGTATTAGTACAAGATTTAAGGATTTGTAGAAATCTGCGGTTGAGTGTAGAGATATCTGTAACCTATTTTTAAGAGGCTACAGTGATATTTTAGGAAATTCACTTCTTGACTCCTTATTGTGTGTCTGTATTATTATTAACCTTGAATATATTCTTTGACTCTATTCTTTCCCCAAAAGATGATGCAATGTTGGTGATAGATACGGACGAGAATTCAACATGCATTTTTAGAGTTTTTGTGTAGTGTCAGACTAGAGAGTCAGAGATGGATATTGAAGAGTTTTAGTGTCAGCCAAAAGGATTTGGGGCTTTCTTAGTCTCCAAATGATCTCATAGCTACTTCTTCCCTTTGAGGTTTAGTATTGAGGATTCTGAGTTTATTATAAATCCCTCACAACCATGGATGACATTTGATTCTTCAGGAAATCCTCAGACCAGAGTTGTGTCTACTGGTGTTCATCAAGGTTCTTAATCAGTTTTTGATTATGAGATTGGATTTCTCAAATAAGATAGACATATTTTTATGCTATGCTCTTTGAGCCAAGCTTAGTGCATAGATTATTTAAGGTTTTGCATTGTCAATCCATTTGGTGTTTGAGCACTTAATAGTAGTTGAGTCTTCCTTCCCCCAAGATGTTGATTATGAGAGGACCATATAGGGCACAAGTATTGAGACTTATGGAAGTGGTGGCGAGATGCCATGCCGTAGTATAGTGCTATTTGTATTTTATCGAGCAATGAGGGTCCTTTTGATAGAGTTCAGATTGACTTGTAGCATATCAGCTCTATGCAAATAGTATTTTAGACTATGATTGATTTTAAATTGGCTATGATAATCATAGTGGGTAGAGTTTCCATAGACTTTGTAGAGTTTTGGGTAAGGTTCTTCAGGCCATGACATCCATTCTTGATTTTGAGAGGTAGTGTCTCAGAGTTTTCTAGGATCTTAGATTGGTTATGTCATTATATGAGACTAGTTTAGAGAGTGCCCTAGTTATGATTTAGTCAATTAGACAAAGTTAGCATATATTTCACGCCAACCTAGAGTTCCTGAGATAGGTTATGATTGTGAAACAATGGATATAATTATAGAGATTTCTGTCAGTATCACTTGGCCATCTATTTGAGCTCAGTTTGTGTTCTTTCCATATTGATGCTTCAAGAGTTTCTATAACTTTAAAGATATCGACTATTGGTCTAGAATGTGTCCTTGACATAGGATTTCTAGTCATTCAACTCATTCAGACCAGTCTCGTGATGTTGTGGCATCTTTAGTTAGAGATAGTGCATTTGGAGCCTTAATTGATAATTTAGTCGGTCGGTTCATGTTTGGACCCATTCAAATTTATTCTCCTTATATTTTCTTGGCATGCGAGTGCAAATTTCACCATGATAAGTATGCATTTATTTTCTGCATTTCTCTTTTTTGATGTTTATTAGGGGTTTTCATACCCATTAATGATGATATGCCTTCATGAATTGGTATTGGTTATAATGTGCCTTATTATTGAATTCATGATTATGTCACGACTCTATGGTTTATTTATTTTAGTAGTGGATGAAGTAGGTCTATATTGATATTTGCTCCCTATGGGTGTAGCTTTTGGGTTAGAGTCCCATATATCTTGGCATATTAGCCGTATTGTGGCCCTTGAGTGGTACATGATATTAATGTTAATTTTGGTACTTCCTATTCATTATATTAATATTGATATTGTTGTTTCTATTGCTATCACAGCTTTAGGTTATTGATATTATTTGATATTATTACTTGATATAATTGATCCTTGCTGGGTAGTTGTTTAGTCTAGTGCTATCTAGTTAGAATTCTATTTCTTTGTGATCTTATTCGGTGGCTTGAGTAGATATGGCCCTATTTGATGATTTCTTTCCCATATAGACCGAACTTTCTTTAAGTCAAATCTTGTTTCAAGAAGAGTTAGTGATGACTTCCTAAATGATTAATATTTAAAGCAGATAGAATTTCCCCAATTTCAACTTTTTATCATGTGGAAAATTTAATTATCTTTTCAACGAAACTAATTTTGTCCAAATACGATATCGGAGTAAAAGAGTTATGGACATTTTACAAAGAACTATCGGAACTTCCCAGAAGCGACAGTCAGGCCAACAGACCATTGAGGTTGCGAGGGACCGTCGCCCAAGCTATCGCGACTAAGACAGTGAACCCAACTTTTGGTCAAGTGCGACGGCCAGGACCGACGGACCATCGAGTTAGTGATGGAACATCGTCCAAACCATCGCAGACAAGGAAGAAAGTTTAGAATCTGGCCAAGTGCGATGGTCAGGACCAACAGACCTTCGAGCCAGCGACGGACCGTCCAGCCAATGATGGACCATCACCCTAACCATCGCCACTTCCGATCAGCATTTTAAAGCCATTTTAAAAGGGCATTTGTGTCTTTTTCCACCCATTTTAAACCCTAATTATACCAGACCAGGGATCACAACTTCATTATGCATCTATAACATCCAATTAGGGTTTCTCTCAAAGATCATTCCCCAAGAACAAGAAACCCTAGATTCTTAATTTGAAGTCAAGAATTCAAGTTTTCCTTCTCCAATCCTCAAGAAATAATCCACCCAGGTATGTAAAGTGTTGATTCATGGGTTCCTTTCACCCATGAAGCTTAAGAAACCCTTTTTTAAATATAAACTTTGGATTCCGTGGTATGAATTGAATTATATCCATGTTTATATTATTGTTTGATTTCCAAGTTGAAGTCTTTAATGACTATCATGAAAATATGTTAGTATGTGGTTGAAATTCTTTCATTGGAAGTGTAAGATGTTTCCATGATGTATTATTTCAATATTCATGCCTAAGCCTAATTATATACATGCAATGTGTTTATAAAATGCCTAAAGAACAAGAATCATGCTTTGGGACTCAATTATGAACAAATTGATAAACCCATACTTTACCCTTAAGTTCAAATGACTCCCATGTTATTGTTCTTCATTATGATGGATTGATTTAATGCTCATGAGATTAGGCTTATGAAATATGACATGTTTGCATGCACTTCTATTCATATGTGAGCTTATGGAATGCAAATACTTCATGAATATCCCCGATGATTGTACTATGAATTGTTGACTATGGTCATGTGTCAAGAAGTGTCATGTCTTGTCAGTTTTATGCTATCGAGTCGTGGGGGTACTTGTACTCGACAATTTAGCTGTGTGCCTCGAGTCAGTTTCATGTTTTCAAGATACTCTCAGTCAAGCCATGTTCAGTAGAATTCAGCCAGTCTCATAACTCAAAAAAACTCAGTAATCTCAGTAATCTCAGTCATTTATCAGATCGCAATGATACTCCATCAGTTAATGGAACTTAGTAAACTCAGTCCAGTTAGTTCAGTATAATTAATTCAGTGTCTAATCAGATGGGAGAAGGACTCAGCACCGAGTCAGCGCAAGGATGGGAACTCACCAGCGAGTAGAGGGTTTGATTCTAAGAAGAAATCCTTTCTCTCAAAAACTACGTAGCCAGCGTAGGTTGAGACATCTAACCAGTTAAATAAGGGTTGATAAGGTGGATTAACCTGTTAGATGAGGGTCCCACCATTCTCCTTAGAGTACCTATTAGATGAGAGATCACTCACAACTTGTCCTTACTAGTGGCGCGGTATTAAAACCCTTCCAATTTGGGTTATATATTGGACCCCAAATCACCTATAATGCTTTATTTGGGGTATGTCGGCTAGATGTCTAATTCCCATAGTTACTATTTTAGTCTTAGTGTCAGTCTCAGTAATAGAACTCAGATAGTTCTATAGAATTCAAGACTGTCAGATACAGCCAACTCATAATAGTACAGAACTCAGCTAGTTCTATCAGAACCTAGAATGTCAGGAACAGTTGCTCAACATCAGTTATTTCAGTTATCAGTATGTCATGTTTTCAGTATTCAGACTCAGTGGTCAGTATAATCATGAATTTAGTAAGAATTACTTATTTATGCATGTATTCTCACATTCATGTTATACAGTCGGTTAACATAGTTTATGAGTATAAACCCCTTGTATTCAGCCTACCTCACTTGCATACCAATATATTCAATCGTACTGACATAGTTGTGCTGTGGTGTTTTATACCATACGTTTAGAAGCACGATCTCCAGAGCATCAGTAGCATTCCAGTCTCAGCCATCAGAGTTTGCAGTGAGTCCTCATCCTTCGAGAAAATGACCATTATTTTATTATCTCATTAATTAATTTATTTCAGTAATTAGAGTTAGTTGGGGATCTGTCCTATCAACTCCTTATTTAGACAGTTCAGTCAGTTAGAGTCTTTTCAACATAGCATGTTCAGATAGTTATTTCAGTTATTTTGTGTATTTCATACCCTCTCCAAATGTTATGTTTTATCAGTTATGTTATAGTTTTGAACCTTATGGACTTTCAGCCTTTATTTCTGCATTTATACAGTATATTATGCAGTGTACATATATAGATATTAGTCATGGGTTATCTTGTGGTCCTTCAGGGTCATGAGCACCGTGTAGCATTCCGGGTACCAAATTTGGGGCATTACAAACTATGTATCAGTGCCTAAGTTTCAATAGTGTCCTAGGATGTCTGAAAGCTGCATTTAGTAGAGGTTTGTACATGGGTGTGTTGCGCACCATATTTATGTGTAGGAGGATATAAGATCTTTTAGGAACAGTTTACCTTCTTTTAGTATTCATGACATGCTAGTGAGCATAATCTCAAGTCAATCTCTCAGTCTAATCTATTTATCTCTTTCTTCTACAGAACATGCCTCCTAAAAAAAGAAATGGGAATCAACCAACCCCTTATCCCAAAGATCCTTTGGGAAAATATGTCTCTCATGTATAGTTCAGAGCTGCATTCACTACTCTTGCCCAGTCAGTCGCTACTCAGAATGACAGGACCTTTGTCATTTCGGCTAACCCAGTGGCCAATTCAGCTACAGCTAGGATTTGGGACTTCACCCGAATGAATCCTCCATTCTTTCTCGGGTCTAAGTCAAATGAGGACCCTTAGGAATTCATCAATCAGGTTTAGAAGGTTACTAACATTATGGGGGTTACTACTAGTGAGAGTTATAATCTAGATACAAATCAGTTGCAGGATGTTGCTCACACTTGGTTCAAATAGTAGAAGTCAGAAATTCCAGATGATGCAGGATCTATTGAGTGGGAGGAATTTGTCTCCACATTTTTAGATAGATTCTTCCCCCTAGAGCTGAGAGAAGATAAGGTGTTAGAATCTATCAACCTCAGGTAGGGCAACATAACGGTGAAAGAGTATTCTTCTAAGTTTAATAAATTATCCAGATATGCTCCTCATATGGTTGCAGATAGCAGGGCCGAGATGAGTAAGTTTATTTCTAGGGTGATGATAGTGTGGTCAATAAGTGTAGGTCCGTGATATTGAATAGTGACATGAACATAGCTAGGATTATGACCAATGCTCAACAGAAAGAAGAGAAAAAGATTAGGATGAGGAAGAAGCAGAATAAGAGAGTAAGGACAGGTAGTTTCAACTTTGGTCAGCCTAAATCAGAAGAAGGAAACTGTTCTAAGTTTTGTCCTAAGTCATCATTTCCAGCTCCTTCTTCAACAGGTGCTCTATCTCCTAGATTTAGAGATGGTTACATAGATCGAGCACCAAGCTCTAAGTCTCAGGGCAGTGTTAGCAGTGCCCGCACCTACCCTCTTTGTTAGACTTATGGCAAGCACCATTAGGGTATTTGTAGAGCTGACAATGGTATTTGATTCGAATATGGCAAGACAGGCCACAGAGTTTGAGACTGTCCTCAGCTAAGTCCTCTGGGTCAGCAGAACTATTCCTCATCTCAATCTGGTCACCCAAACCAGTAGGGTGCCACCTCTAGTGCTACTAGTGGGCAACACCCAAATTGAAATTATTCTCTCCAGTTCTGGTAAGTTTAGAAAAAGTCTCTTGATGTGGTTACTGGTATGTTACAGATCATTCATATGCATGTTTATGCTTTGCTAGATCCAACAACTTCTTTGTCTTTTGTTACTCCCTATAGAGCAGGTGCTTTTGGAACCAGTCCCAAAATTCAAGCAGAGCCCTTTTCAGTCTCTACCCTAGTGGGTAAAACTATCATAGCTTGACGGGTATACAGGAAATGTCCGGATATGGTATTTTAGAAAGTCACCTCAACAGACTTAGTCGAATTAGAGATGAATGATTTTAATGTCATTTTGGGCATGTATTAGCTTTATTCCTTCTATGCCACAGTCGACTGCAGAAACAGAATAGTCCAGTTGTAGTTTCTGAATGAACCCATCCTCAAGTGGAGGGATAGTACTCCAGCGTTCAGAGGTCAGCTTATTTCCTACCTTCAGGCATAAAAAATGATATCTAAGGGATGTGCCTATCATCTTGTTTGAGTTAAGGACACTAGTTCTAAAACTCCCAGTCTTGATTCAGTCCTAGTCGTGAATGAATAATAAGATGTCTTTCCCGAAGATCTTCTAGGAATCCTCCCAAAAGGGAAATAGACTTTGGCATCGATCTTCTTCCAGATACTCAGCCTATATCTATTCGGCCATGCAGAATTGTACTTGCAGACCTCAGATAATTGAAAGAATAGTTAAAGGATCTCTTAGATAAGGGATTCATCAGACCTAGTATGTCCCCCTGGGGTGCTCCTGTCTGATTCGTGCGAAAGAAAGATGGTTCTCTCAGAATGTGTATAGACTACCTTCAGCTTAATAAAGTCACGATCAAGAATAGAAATCCACTTCCCAGAATTGATGACTTGTTTGACCAACTTTAGGGTGCCAATTATTTTTTTAAGGTAGAAATCAAATATGACTATCGTCAGATCAGAGTCAGAGAATTTGACATTCCAAAAATAGCCTTCCGTACTCGATATGGATACTTTAAATTCTTGGTCATGTACTTTTGTCGTACCAATGCCCTAAGAGATTTCATAGACTTGATGAACCGCGTGTTTAAGCAGTACTTGGACATGTTTGTCAGAGTCTTCATAGATGATACCCTTGATAACCTCTATTTTCTGATCCTTGACTGACTCCTTTAAAAGAAAGATAGAGATCCTAGCCTTGTCAAGTTAAAGGAGTCAGTCAAGGATCAGAAAATAGAGGTTTCTCCCAAGGGGGAGATGGTGTAGTTCGTTGTCAGGGTTGTCTTTGTGTTCCAGGTATAGATGACTTAAGGTAGTAAATTCTTATAGAAATGCATGGTGCGTTACTCTATTCATTCAAGGGCATAAAGATATACCGTAACTTGCGGGAGATCTATTGGTGGAGTGGGATGAAGAGAGATATTGCAGAATTTTTGGCTATGTTCTCTACATGTCAATAAGTTAAGATAGAGCATCAGAAGCCTAATGGGTCCATGCAGGAGTTCAGTATTCCCATTTGCAAGTGGGAAGAAGTGAACATGGACTTTGTCATGGGTTTGCCTCATACTCATCATCAACATGATTCAGTTTTGGTCATTGTAGAAAGGATGGCCAAATCATCTCATTTTCTTCCAGTCCATACTTCTTATTCAGCCGAGGATTATGCCAAACTCTACATTTGAGATTTTGTCTAATTGCACAGAGTTCCATTATCCATTTTCTCAGACAAAGGTACCCAGTTTACCTCTTATTTCCGGAAAGCATTCCAAAAGGGTCTTGGTACCCAAGTTTATCTCAGTACCACCTTTCCGCCTAAGATAGATGGTTAAGAAGAAAGGACCATTCAAACGTTAGAAGATATGCTAAGGGCATGTGCAATTGATTTCAGGGGTAGCTGGGATGACCACTTTCCCTTGATTGAGTTTTCATAATATAAAAACTATCATTCTAGTATTAATAAGGCTCCATTCGAAGCTCTCTATGGTAGGAGATGCAAATCTCCAGTCGGTTGGTTCAAAGCTAGTGAGGCCTCAGTTATAGGGCTTGACTTAGTATTTGATGCCTTAGAAAAAGTCCAGTTGATCAGAGAAAGACTCTGGGCTGCCTAGAGCCGATAAAAGTCTTATGCAGATGTATGAAGAAAGGATCTCGAGTTCGATATTGCTGATTATTTCTATCTAAATATATCTCTCATGAAGGGAGTGAATCGTTTTGGCAAAAAGGGACAATTCAGCACCCGATATGTTGGTCCCTTCAAAATTCTCAATTGCTTCGGCAAGGGAGCTTATGATCTCGAATTGCCTTCAGATCTAGCCTCAGTTCATCCAGTCTTCCATATTTCTTTTATTAAGAAGTTATAGGTGACCCAACAGTTGTAGTCCCTATTCAGAGCATAGGACTTCCGAATAGCCTCTCTTATGAAGAGATTCCAGTCGAAATTCTTGACTTCCAGACTAGTAGATTGAGGAACAAAGAAGTCCCTCTAGTTAAAGTTCTTTGGTGGAATCAGTCCATTGAGAGAGATACTTGGGTAGTACAAGAAAACATGCATACCAAGTAACCTCACCTCTTCTCCGCTAACTCAAATATGGCTCAAGGTAATAGTTCTTCTTAAGTTTTTCAGTTTTATGTTTAGCTTTCAGTTACAAGATTAGTATTCAGTTCATGTTCAAATCTCCATTATAAACTTGGTATTAAATACCATTGCATATTCAGACATTCATTCATGTATCAGTTCAGTCAAGTAATCATGCTTCAGATACACATTCTCATTATGAGAAACTTAGTTCCTTAGAACACTCAGTCATGCATTCAAGAATTAGTTATTCATGTATCAGATATCTATGTTCTGTATGATATATATTCAGTTATCAATCATGTTAGTCATGGAGTCATGTTTCAATCAATCATGTTCAGGATGTGCTCCAGTCTACCACTTCTCCCCTCTAAGTCAGTCTCATTCGAGGATGAATGTTTCCAAGAGGAAGATATTGTAATACCCCAAACTTTCTTTAAGTCAAATCTAGTCTCCAAAAGAGTTAGTGATAACTTCCTAAATGATTAATATTTAAAGAAGATAGAATTTCCCCAATTTTGACTTTTTATCATATGGAAAATTGAATTTGGTTTCCAACTATACCAATGTCGTCCAAATACGGTATTGTAGTAAAAAGTTATGGACGTTTTATAGAGAACTGTCAGAACTGTCCAGAAGCGATGTTCAGGCCGACGGACCGTCGAGCTAGCGATGGACCATCGCCCAAGCCATCGTTACTAAGGCATATAACTAGACTTCTGGACAAGTGCGATGGCCAGTACTGACGAAACATCGATCTAGCAATGGACCATCACCCCAACCTTTGTAGACAAGGTAGAAAGTTCAGAATCTGACCAAGTGCGACGGTCAGGACTGCCGGACCATTGAGACAGCGACGGACCATTTCCCCAACCGTCGCCACTTCCGATCAGCATTTGTAAGCCATTTTTAAAGGGTAGTTGGTTCTTTTTCCACCAGTTGTAAACCCTAATTATACCAGACCAGTGCTCACAACTTCATTATGCATCAATAACAATCAATTAGTCTTTCTCTCAAAGATCATTCCCCAAGAACAAGAAACCCTAGGTGCTTAATTTTAAGTCAAGAATTCAAGTTTTTCTCCACCAATCCTCAAGAAATCATCCACCTAGGTATGTAAGGTGTTGATTCATGGGTTTCTTTCACCCATGAAGCTCAATAAACCCTTTTTGAAATATAAACTTTGGATTCCATGGTATGAATTGAATTATATCCATGTTTATGTTGCTGTTTGATTTCCAAATTGAAGTCCTTAATGACTATCATGAAAATATGTTAGTATGTGGTTGAAATTCTTTCATTGGATGTGTAAGATGTTGCCATGAGGTATTATTTCAATATCATGCGTAAGCCTAAATATATGCATGTAATGTGTTTGATAAAATTCCTAAAGAACAACAATAATGCTTTGGGTCTCAATTATGACCAAATTGATAAACCCATGCTTTACCCTTAAGTTCAAATGACTCCGATGTTATTGTTCTACTTTGTGATGGATTGATGTAAAGCTCATGAGATTAGGCTTTTGAAATTATGACATGTTTAAATGCACTTCTATTCATGTGTGAGCTTATGGAATGAAAATACTTCATGAATATCCCCAATGATTGTACTATGAATTGTTGACTATGGTCATGTGTCAAAAAGTGTCATGTCTTGTCAGTTTTATGCAATCGAGTCCTGGGGGTAATTGTAACCTATAATTTAGATGTGTGCCTAGAGCTAGTGTCATGTTTTCAAGATACTCTCTGGCAAGCCATGTTCAGTAGAATTCAGTCAGTCTCATGACTTAGGAAAACTCAGTAATCTCAGTAATGTCAGACATTTATTCGATCTCAGTGATACTCTATCAGTTAACAAAAATCAGTAAACTTAATCCAGTCAGTTCAATATAATTAATTCAGTGTCTAATTAGATGGGAGTAGGATTTAGCACCGAGTGAGCCCAAGGATGGGAACTCACCTGCGAGTAAAGGGTGTGATTCTTAGAAGCAATCCTTGCGCTCCAGAACTACGTAGCCAGCATAGGTTGAGACATTTAATATGTTAGATCAGGGTTGATGAGGTGGATGAACCTGTTAGATATGGGTCCCACCATTCTTTTTAGAGTACCTATTAGATTAGTGATCACTCAGAGCTTATCCTTACCAGTAGCGCAGTATTGACACCCTTCCAATTGGGCTTATAGATTGGACCCCAATTTAGCTATAATGTTTTATTTGGGGCATGTTGGTTAGATGACTAATTCACACAGTTACAATTTCAGTCTCAATCTCAGTAATAGAACTTATATAGTTCTACGAAATTCAGGACTATCAGATACAATCAACTCAGAATAGTAAGGAACTCACCTAGTTCCACCAGAACCTAGACTATTAGGTATAGTCGCTCAACATCAGTTATATCAGTTATTAGTATCTTATGGTATCAATATTAAGACTCAGTAGTCAGTATAATCACAAATTCAGTTATAGTTACTTATTCATGCATGTATTCTCACGTTCATGTTATACAGTCGGTTAATATAGTTCATGCATATAAACCCCTTGCATTCAGCCTACCTCACTTGCATACCAGCACATTCAATCATAGTGACGGATTTAGGTTATGGTGTTTTATACCATAGGTTCAGAAGCACGAGCTCCAGAGCATCAGTAGCATTCCAGTCTCAGCAGTCAAAGTTAGCAGTAAGTCCTTATACTTTGAGGACATGGCCATAACTTTATTATCTCATTAATTAATTTATTTTAGTAATTGGAATTAGTTAGGGACTTGTCCCATCAACTCCTTATTTAGACAGTTCAGCCAGTTAGAGTCTTTTCAGACAGTTATTTTAGTTGTTTTGGGTATTTTATACCCCCTCCGGATGTTATCTTTTATCAGTTATATTACAATTTTGAACCTTATGGACTTTCAACCTTTATTTACATATTTATACAATATATTATGCAGTGTACAAGTACAAATATCAGTCATGGGTTAGCTTGTGGTCCTTCGGGGTCATGAGCACCGTGTAGCATTTTGGGTACCAGATTCAGGGATTTACACTTCCCCAACTCATTTATGATTTGTTGTGATCAATGGTTCGATTAATGGGTAGTTCGTTTGGTTATTAGAGCAAATTCCATGTTTTGAAGTCTTCGTTGGATCCAAATGGCCATCAGGCAAAAACATTAGTGTAACAATCTCGGATGTGAATTTCGATTGTGCTAATAGATTTGGAATATTGATCTTAGACTAGTTATACCTTTGTTTTTATTCCCAATACACCCGAGCTCATCTTGACCTATTTATCAAAAAGTTGGAAAAATAGGAATATGGGTGTTGGACCAACATTTAGTTGAAATGACCTCGAATTGAAAATTTGACTTTGCCAACAGATTCGGATGTCGATTTTAGGGTGGTAATATATTTGGTGCTATTTTATGACTTTTAAATCTTATTTCGACCCTCGGTTTGGAAAAATAATAATTTGGGTTTCGGCGATCAACTCAGTGAATTTTTTTTTAAAATCTGATGTTTTTATTGAGTGTAAAACATCGAATTTAGTATGGTTACATAGTTTGTTTTCATATATCAGACTCTGAATGAATTTTAGACACCCTATAAAAATCTGTCCAAACTGGGAAAAAGCTGGGCAGATTTTACTGCACTATTAAAGCAGTTTTGGGCCTATTTTGCTCATTTTTCATCTTTATTCGTGAGAGTTAGACCTTAAAATAGTGTGGTAGCTTAAAGTTAAAGTTTGTGAGAGCTTTATAATCCAGATTAACATCTATTTCTTGATTTTATTATGGATTTAAAGGAAGAATTCACCATTTTCTTCGTAATTTCTTGATAAATTTCTCAAAACCCCCAAAATCTTAGGGCTGATTTTAAACTCTAATTTCACATAAATAATGTTTTTATCTTAGAATCACTATTTTATCATCAATTTAACCTTTAAAACAACTCTGATTCTTGATTTTAACTCGAACTTCAAAGATTTTACCCGATAAAGCTCAAAAATGGTTTTTCTTGGATTTGAACCACTTTTTTTAACTCGATTTGATGGGTTTTCAGCTTTAGATTCCTAAAAATATGGGGAACACATTTTTTGAAGTAAATTTATAATTTTACCCTTTTTTTCAAAAATCTAGTTTGACCCTGAACTAGAAGTAGTCAATATGGGTATCGTTAGACTTGTATTGATGAGTAGGTTACTATTTTGATAGAGTGATACTATCTTGGGATTGTGAAGTGAACACTGGCACTTGGAGAATGATTTGAGGTTTTTTGGTTCGAAAATGAGGTAGGCTTCTACCTACTCTTCTTCAAAGATGATGTGTGTTATATATGGCATGTGAATGTGAATCTTAAGTTTGATTATGAGTAGAATGACTTAGTCTTGATTATTGCATTTTGGAGACTTAATAAGGGTTTTGGACCCGTAAGATGGAATTCTTATGACCTTTTAGAATCCTATTTTCTTTTCCCTAGATTGGACTAATATGTAGCATGAATATGAGATGAGGCTAGATTTGGGATGTGGTTTAAGTGTTTAAATCATGGTTATTATTCTAACCTTAGTTGGGCTAGTCTAGTGGTCTTGAAACCGTAATTTGGGTAGAGTTGACTTAAATGTCCATGTTCTTAGAAGAAATTCCTATATTAGGATTGGTTATGGGTTACTTGACATCTACAAGTGAACTAGATACCATAGACTATTTTGGTGGCATAGATTGCCTAAATATGGAAATTAAGGATTAGATGTGGGTTCGTCCAGCCACTTAGGCCAAAACTTGTGTTAGGCCTTATGGACTTAGTTGCAGATGCAAGGCCTAGTTGAAACTAATGAGCCTTATTTATGAGATTTTCTTAGTGAATTGACAAATTGTGATGTCTTTCCCTGATTATGATTAATGACCTATAGAGATGTTAATTCCTCTTAGATGCAATGTTGGTCCTTAAGAGATTCCATTTCCTCTTAAATATGATATTGGGCCTTTATAGATGCTATTTCCTCTTAGACATGATTTTGTGCCCTTAGAGATGTTATTTCCTTTTAACTATGTCATTGGCATATAGAGACGTTATTTCTCTTAGATATAATATATGGCCTATAGAGATAATATTCCTCCTAGATATGATAATCGGCCTAGATAGGTGATATTTCTTATAGTCATAATGTATGACCTATAGATATGAGATATCTTATAGATATGATATACTTATTGATATTATGCCTCCTATAAGTGAGATGATTATAGATATGCTATGGCTTATAAATATGATCATCGATATGAGTTCCGGATATGTATATAGGCCTAAGATCATGATTATGATGTTGTGATTATTTTAGACAAATTATTGGGCCAAGTGTCATGTTATGATATTGGTTGGATATTCGCGAAGCACTTATCCTTGTAAAGGATACGATGTTAGAATATGGGTACATATATGTTTTTGCTACTTATAATTTCATTGACTTAATATTGGTGATGGAATTCATATATTTGATACATTTATGATTATTATATCAGTATAGATGTGATCCTAGATGAAATACTATTATGATACCCAGCATGATACCCAACAAGGCTGAAGGATACTATTATGATGATATTGTTACATGGCAAGACTATAGGACATTGTGATGATATATTGATACCCAGCAAGGCCAGATGATACTGTTAAGATTATATTGATACCTGACAAGGACAAAGAATGTTCTGATGATGACATATATATATCAACTTCAAGATTGGGGGATTGTTTTGATATTGATTATGTACTTTGGATTCAATCTTTCAAGCACATCGTCTATCACCGGTATATGCATATATCTATCAATTAATATAGGACGGTTATATAGATATGGGTAATTACTATGCCTTGTGTTTTTGTGTGCTGATTGAGCCTTTCAAGCTTGGGCTGTGGGGGAACACATAGGCTCAGTTAGGCATATATTTGTCTAGAATAGCCAGTTACTCGCGCTGTTATTGGTGTTGGTATTATCATTATTATGATTATTGTTATATTTAGCTTATGAAAAATTGATCATTGATTTGGTATTTAGATCTAAGGTATGATTTTGGCCTCTCCTTCCTTAAGATTACATTATTATGCATTATTACATCATGTCTAGCCATAGGGATTAGAAACCCTGAGATGGTTATCACTAAATTTTGTTTGGATTATAATGAGTCCTTATAATGATGATATGATTATCTAGGTTGTGCCTAGAGATAACCTTGCATTTATATATATATGTATATATATGATATCTGGCAATATGTAGCTATGTTATTACCATATATCCCTTTTTTTTTGTTCACATTGTATATTAATTATTTGTCCTTGTATATTATTTTATATATTCTTCTTTCATCATTTCCTTCATATAATGGTAAGAGATATACGTATAGGACTGGGATTTATAAGTATGGCTGGAATAGGATAGTTCATCCTTGATACTTTCTTATCCTTATTATGTTGGTATATTAGACATTATTAAGATAGGTTGTCCTTATTATCTCATTGGCTTGTTATATGATTATTGGACATTTGGGTCAAGTTTTTTCCAGCCTATTTATATGCTTTGAATATCTATTTTATCTTTAGAGATCAGTTGGTAGTTGCCTACTGAGTACCATTCATTTGGTACTCATATTACTTCTACAACTTACAGATCATAGAACGAGTTATCACGATTGATATGTGCATCATACGGAGCTTCCATAGTTTAATGAGTTAGAGTGAAATCCTAACATTTGAAGTATTACTTATCTCTCTCTTATGTATTAGACTAGTCTCTACATTAATTTTGCAAATAAGTTATATCAGTGTAATACCTTTGATATTTCATTTTTGTACTCTTATTAAATTAGAAGCTCTTGTACTTATACCACTAGGTTTTGGGATTTATTAATGTATTTGCACTTTTATAATACTTATTCCTCATTCTTTCATTATTCAATTGAGAAGTCCATTACTAGCCGTTCTGGACTACGAGTTTGGCTTGCCTACTGATGGGTCATAGTAGGGTCCATCATGACATAAGAAATAGGGTCGTGAAATATTGACCCAGTTGGTGACATCTTAATTATATCAGATGGGTTCTGCTGGTATTGATGTGACTTCATCTCAGGCTACTAGAGTTGGGCAGTTTATGAGGTTGAGCCCTCCAACTTTCACTTGTGCTAAGGTTGAGGAGGATCCTCAAGGTTTTATTTATGAGATGGAGAATATATTTTATTTTATTCATTCTACAGATGTAGAGGGTGTGGAATTTGTTGTTTATCAGTTTAATGATGTAGCATACCAATGATATAAAGTATGGGAGCAACTTAGGGGTGATGATGCTGAGTCCGATTTATGGGTTGAGTTCTCCAGTGCTTTTATTGATCACTTCTTTCCTTACGAGTTGAGGGAGGCAAAATTTAAGGAGTTTGTGAACTTAAATCAAGACAGGATAACAGTGAAGGAATATACCTTAAAGTTCCACCAATTGTCACGATATGTTGTTGAGCTAGTATCTAGCATGAGTGGTAGAATCAGGAAATTTTCTCTCAGTTTGTCTCGTGAATTGATTTTGGAAAGTAAGGTTGCCTTATTTAATAAGGATATGGATATCTCTCGATTGGTGGTATATATGTAATAGGTTGAGGAGAAAAAAAATAAGCAAGCAGAGGTGGGAGAGAGGTAGAGCAAGAGTTTTTAATATTTGGATCAGGGTGGATGTAAACAACAGAGTGGTAGATATGGTAGGAAATGGTATAAGAAGACGTAACATAACTTTAGTTCCTATTCGATGGCTAGTGCACCTTATCCAAAGCCATTCGGAGATCGTCATTTTTAGAGTGGTAATGGTTCTGGGGTACAAGATGCCTAGTGTTAGGACAATGGGGCCCAGTCAGCTCCATCATATCCTCTTTGCAGACTTTGTAGTCTGTTGCATCGTAGTTTTTGTAATGAGGAGAGGAATTAATATTACAAGTATGGCCAGCCGAGACATGTGCTAAAGGATTGCCTTGTGGACAAGGTCTCTACGGGGCTTAATAAGATTCTGGTTACCATAAGATTCTGGTTACCATATTATTAGATCCTGCACCAAGGGGTTCCACTTCTAGTACCGGCACTGGTCAAAATTATTTGTATGTTTTCGCAAACCATTAGGAGTTTGAGGTATCTCCTGATGTCATCATTGTTATTGAAAAAATCTTCTCTTGCTATGTGTACTATTTACTTGATCTGAGGTCTACTCCTTATTATGTGACCCCATTTTATGGCTATGCATTTTGGTTTTGGTCCTGATTATATTTTGGACCCCATTTCTATTTCTACCCTAATGGGTGACTCAGTGATTGCTAAAAGAGTCTATAGGGGTTGTGTGGTATCTATTGGTGGTAGGGAAACTTTGGTGGATTTGATTGAATTAGACATGCTAGCTGTTTCATCTTAGGGATGGATTGGCTATATTCATGCTATACCTATTCAGACTATCGTACCCATAAGGTCATCTTCAAATTCCCTAACGAGTTGGTTATTAAGTGGGAAGGGAGTTCCCTAGAGCCTAAAGAAAGGCTTATATCACATCTTAGAGCCCAGAAATTAATTTTCCAAAGGGTTTATTTATCATTTAGTCTGGGTTAAAGATTTTAACTCGGAGGGTCTTTCTCTACAATTTGTTCCTGTGGTTGGTAAATTTTCCAAGGTATTCCCCAATAATCTTCTAGGAGTCCCTTCTAAAAGGGAAATTGAGTTTGGGATCGATCTTCTTTTGGACAATCATCCTATCCCTATCCCTCCTTATAGAATGGCTCCAGATGAGTTGAAGAAACTTAAGTAGCAATTAAAGGATCTTGTTGACATGGGTTTTATACTCCCTAGTATGTCTTCATAGAGTTTTCTCATTCTTTTGGTGCATAAGAAGGATGGTTCTCTTCGGATGTGTATTGATTACCATCAGTTGAGAAAGGCGACAGTGAAACATAAGTATCCTCTTCCTAGGATTTATGAACTGTTCGATCAACTTTAAGGTTCTAAGTATTTCTCTATGATTAACCTTCCATCGGGTTATTATTAGTTAAAGATTACATAGGATGATATCTCTAAGACTGACTTCTGAACCTAGTATGGACATTTTGAGTTCTTGGTCTTGTCTTTTAGGTTGAGCAATGCCCCGATGACATTTATAGATCTCATGAATTGGTATTTCATTAGTTTTTGAACTTGTTCATGATTGGGTTTATAGATGATATTTTGGTATATTTAAAACATAAGGTGGATCATGTCAATCACCTCTGTATTGTATTGCAGACCGTAAAAGATCAACATTTTTATGCTAAGTTTTCAAAGTGTAAATTTTTGGTTGAATGGCGTTACTTTTCTGGGTCATGTTTTTTCAAGTGAAGGGATCATGGTTGATCCAAAAAAAGTTATGGCGGTTAAGAAGTGGCCTAGAGATTTTTGAGTTTTACTAGTTATTATAGGAGGTTTATGGAGAGCTTCTCATTGATTGCTACACCTTTGACTAAGTTAACTCATAAGAAGGTGAAGTTTCTATGGTTCGATTCTTATGAGGGAAGTTTTGAGAAGTTGAAAGATAAATTGACTTTGGCTGTAATTTTGACCTTGCCCGATGGTACTAATGGCTTCGTGGTTTATTATGATGCATCTTATATAAGACTTGGTTGTGTGTTAATGCAGCATGGCAAGGTGGTAGCATATGTTTCTAGGCAGTTAAAGGTTCATGAAAGGAATTATCCGACTTATGATTTAGAGTTGTTGGTTGTGTTGTTCGCATTAAAGATTTGGCGACACTATCTATATAGAGTTTATGTTGACATTTATTCTTATCATAAAAGCCTGCAATATTTATTCACCTAGAAAGAATTGAATTTCAGGTAAAAGAGATGGCTTGAGTTGCTCAAAGACTATGACATGAGTCTCTACTATCACCCAAGTAAGGCTAACATGGTTACTGATGCTCTTAGCAGGTTGTCTATGTGATGTTTATCCCATAAAAATGAAGAGAAATAGGACTGGGTGAATGATATTTACCATTTTGCTAATCTTAGAGTTCATCTCTTAGATTTTGAGGATGGTGGTTTGTTTGTCCAAGAGGGGGCGAGGTCATATCTTGGTGCTGAGGTGAAGGAAAAACAGGTGTTTGATCCTATCTTGATGCCAATCAAGAATGATATGGGTAAGCAGAAGGTGGTGGCTTTTGAGATTGGTGGTGATGCTATCTTGAGCTACCGATGGAGGTTGTGTGTTCTCGATGTGGATGGGCTGCGAGGTAGAATTTTGGCCAAAGCTCATGAGTTTGTTATTTGGTTCTTCCTAGTTCAATAAAGATGTATCATGACCTTAAGGAGATTTATTGGTGGAATAACATAAAGAGGGATGTATCTAATTTTATGGTTAAGTGCATAGTGTTCAACAAGTGAAGGTGGATCACTTGAGGCCTAGTGGGTTGTCTCAAGAAATTTAGTTACCCGTGTGGAAGTGGAAGTGATTAATGTGGATTTTGTTACTAGTCTTCCGCGGTCTCAAAACCAATTTAATTATATTTGGATCATCATGGATAGGATGACTAGTCTGGTCATTTCTGGTCGGTGAGGACTAATTATTCTGCTGAGAACTATTCAAGGTTGTTTATACAGATGATAGTGAAGTTTCATCGTGCTCCAGTTTCCATCATTTTAGATCGTGGTACTCAATTCTCATCTTATTTTTGGCAGCCATTTTAATGAAGTTTGGGCACTAAGGTACCGTTGCACCGCCTTACACCCACAGATAGATGGACAAGTGGAAAGGACCATTAAAACATTTGAAGATAAGCTTTGGGCTTCTGTAATTGACTTTGGTGCTAGTTGGGTTTACTATTTGCCTTTTGTAGAGTTTGTGTACAATAATAGCTATCACTATAGATTTGTATGGCTCTGTTTAAGGTGTTGTATAGTAGGAGTGTAGATCTCCTATTGGGTGGTTTGAATTTGGTAAGGCAAGGTTGTTCGGCCCTAATTTAGTTCATCAAGCTATGGAGAGGGTGAAGGTGATTCGGGATAGGCTTAAGACTACCCAAAGCCATCAGAAGTCCTATGTAGATGTGAGGTGAAGAGAGTTTAAGTTCAATATGGGTGATTGGGTATTCTTGAAGGTTTCTCCTATAAATGGAGTGATGTGATTTTGAAAGAAGAGGAAATCAATCCGCATTATGTTGGCCCCTATTTGATTTTGAAAAGAGTGGGGAATGTTTCCTATGAGCTAAAATTGCCTATAGTTTTGGCTCTATTCACCCTCTGTTTCATGTGTTTTTGTTGAAAAAATATGTTGGTATTCCTTATTTGGTGTTCCCTATTGAGAGTGTTGGTATTTTGGATTCCCTATCATACGAGGAGGTCCTGGTGGAGACTTTGATATACAAGTTTGTAGATTGAGGACTAAATATGTAGCTTCAGTAAAGGTCCTTTGGAGGAACCATAAGGTGGAAGAAGCCACTTGGGAAGCGGAGGAAAATATGAAAGCTAAGTACCCATTCTTGTTCCATTTGTCGGGCGAAAGAGCTTAAGGTATGAATTTTATTTTCCCTTGTTATTATCTGGGTTTATCATTTGATTCTAGTGCAATATTTTTGTTCTCATGTAGAAAGTGTCCTAGATCGTCATTCGGGGATGAATGATCCTAAGGGTGAGATAATGTAACACCATCAAAATTTTGGGCATTTTATTTTGGCCCTCTGCTATTCAAAATGTTGATTTTTTTCCTTAAATTATGTTTAGGTATGTGAATGGGGTGTATCGGGAGAGTTTTGGAATTTTCGGATGGAGTTCGGGGTGATTTTGGACCCCAGAGGTAGTGAGCCTCTGTGATATCCCTGTGTCATGGAAGAAACACTCTTTGATAGCCAGCATGACACAAAGGATAATCTCCACATTTAGCAGCATAGAACGGAGGTTAGTCTCCACGATAAGGTCCCTACCACACCACTATGTAAAAGTCATCTTATTTTTATTTTATTTACTTAGGATGAGGGGTATTGGCGTATTTTCACTTGTAAATGACCTTTAAACACTATATGAACCTATTTCCATTAGCTTTCAGGACACAAAAGCTATTATTTCACTTTCATGCACAAAACCCCAAGAGAGCATAAAGGTTTCATTGTATGTTCATCTTTTAGGTTGTAAGTTCTCAATTACTCATAAATCCTTGCATATCTAAGGCAAGTACCTCTTTCCCTATACTTGTATTTTATTGATGGCATGAAAATTGGTTTATTATTCATGGTTTTGATGTTTTGTTTTGAATTAGGGGTTGAGAGTTTTGGATATAAATTGTTTGAATGTTTTTCTATGGTTGTTATTATTTTTTACGCATGAATTATTGGTTGGTACACTCATTGGGGTGCATGGGAATGGTAAATGAATTTAGGGGTACAATGGATTCCCCAAATAATTTATTTTAGTATGAAAATTTATAATAACCTTAACCCACTTGCATAATTAGTTTTGGAATTTGAGTTATCATTTGGTTTAGCTATTCTCCTTGAAACTAATGCATTGCATAAATAGAAAAATGGTTAAGGAAAAATTTTAAAACCTTTTTGGGTACAATGGAATCCTCCAAGTTAATTTTTAATAATGGAGTCTGGGGTATAAGGATTTCCCCAAGGTAATGTGTTAATCACATTTGGTTGCAAGCTATTATTGGTATGACGATACCAAATAATGATGACTTAATGGTTGACTCATTAATATAATTGTTTGGTTTTTTTTAAAGGTTTTAATTAGGCTTAAAAAGGGTTGTGTAGCTAGCATGGAAGATGGAGGTCCCAGGCGAACCAATACTCGAAACTCATATTTGTCGATGTAAGGGTTGAGCTTGATAATTGTGTGCTTATATCACACTATATATATATTTGAATCATGGATGGAAAAGGGTAAGGATTCCTTGGCCTTCTATGGTACCTCTGGTTCATACGTCTAATATGCATTGGGCCCTTTCAGTTGGTAATGCTGAACCCATATAGCTCGTGGGTGCTGGTTTAGGATGGTCAAGCTACACAGTCAAGGTTAAGGTTTTTAAAGATCATGCTAAGCCTTATTCCCTTTTCCGGCATATAGTATATCTATATCTATATATATATATATATGTATAGGATATGATCTTGTGCACTAGTTTTAATGATTTTTGCATTATGATTCATGGCATTATTTTATCCTTATTCCTAGTTACATAGTAGTGCTTCAATCACTAACTGTCTTCAGACGTTGTATCCCAATGCGATGCAGGAAATGGCCATACTTCTATTCCTTCCGTACAATAACTAGGTGATTGTGGGATACCTCGTGAGTCATACTGAAGTACTGAGATTTCATCCTTCGGAAGACCCCATTTCATGCTTTTGGTATTCATATGTATTGGCTCTTTTTTTGGATTCATTTTGGGCTATGGTATGGGGCATGTCCCGACCAGACTATCTTTGGTTTTGTTAGAGGCTTTGTAGGACATTACTGTGGACATGGGTATTATGATTGGTTATCGGTATTGGTTATTAGTTGGTGGATGTTGTATATAGATATATCATAGATTCTTTGAGTTTCCTTATCATACCTTGCTTTATGTTAAATTCATTCACTGCTAGGTGTTCTTGGTTATAT
Organism: Capsicum pubescens; assembly: GCA_030864215.1. Lineage (NCBI taxonomy): Eukaryota > Viridiplantae > Streptophyta > Magnoliopsida > Solanales > Solanaceae > Capsicum > Capsicum pubescens. The sequence continues at coordinate 163,670,899 of CM061543.1, read as the reverse complement.
TGGATTAATCTAAGGGGGTGGTCTCCTGTCCTCGATGGACTTGAGATACCATTTATGGCTAGGACCTATTTTGGGTCTTGACATTTGTCCTACTGTAATGGTTATGTTATTATGGAAATAGTCACATGATTAAGTTGTGTCAATAGGCTCCAAACCTTTTGGCAACATCATAACCATTGCATAGACTATTTTTAGCAATGGTTTGGAAATGGTCACTAGCATAGTTGTTCTTGTTGGCCCATTTTATTATAGTGGAGGTGGTACTTTCAACTGGAAAGGACCTTAATCCTATGTGTCAACATAATTCTAGGACTTGAATTGTCAAGAACTCATGTACGCTCGGTGCTAAATAGTTCTCCCAAAACTATGTACTAGTTTTTCATAAATGTAGACTAACATCTAAAATAAAGCATGAACTATTTAATTAATGTTTTACTGAAACTTTTAAATACTAAAAGCAAGTCATGCTAAATTTACTTAGTTCTTGATTATATGTTCATAACATGCCATGTTTTTCTGACAACTATCTTGCAAACAGTCAAACAATATATCATTATTAATAAAACTTAATAATTGACTTTAGACTATTGAAAATGTAAATATTTAATTAAAACCATAGTCATAACTTCATATTGAAATTGGATTCATGGAAAATTATATTGAAAGCTGAAAACCATGGGCATAAGGGTGAAAGAAGACCCTCTTTGAAATCTCATATACCTAGACACTAAAGAATCTACTCTAAGATCACGGAAAAGAACCCTAACCTTGGCCTGAGAAATTTTACAGAACTCAATTTCTAACCTAGGATATTTTAATTGAGTGAATGAGGGATAAGTTGACTAGTTTTCCTTTAATCTCAACCAAAATAATTACATAGTAATGGGCTTTTGAATTAGGTAAAATACCATTTGTCCAATTTAGAACGTATCTAAAACTTCTAGACTACATCTCAAGAATCAATGGTATAATTCATAACATGAACCCACAAGTAATATATAGGCTCATGTTTTCTAGGACCTTTTAGTCTGTTTCTAGACCATACATCCACATGTAAATATATGATACATAGTTTGATACCACAAGCCATACTGAGAATTGTCTTAGACTTGGGATGGGGTTTGCTAGATTGGGAATTTACAAGTGGTGGTATGACTCATACCTTGTTACCATGACTACAACTGAGGAGTCTTGGTTTTTGGTGAGTTTTTCAACTATAAAGTCTTGAAAAACATGTGTCATCTGATGAGTCATACCTTTATACAATGACTCATATGTAGGAATTATGGTCACAGGTTGTAATGAATAATTGGCACCATAATATGACTTTTCCCCATGAGTCATGGTCTATGGTACTAATCGCACCTGATGAGTGGAGATTTTCCCACTCTTTTATATCTCGTTTCATATTCTATATTATTGTTAATTGATAATCTGAGTCTAATTACCCTTTGAATAGTTCTAATTTTAGGTATTTTGTGTTACAAGAAGTTGTGATGAAAGGGAATAAGATAAAGTTGAAATGAGAAAGGCAGGAAATTTTTTTAGAAAAAGACCCTCAGGTACTGCTAAAGCGTCCTAAGGGTTCTTTAGCAGAAGGATAAACTCTAAGTCAATGGCACTTTAGCGGTTAGTCAAGACTAGTCAATGGGCACTTTAGGGATGTAATAACCCTTCAGGTTATTTTCTATATTTTTTCTCATTTTCACCGTTAGATCTTTTCCATAGCTTCCCAAGTCATTTATTACTTGTTAGAATATATAGCTTGATTACCAGGCAGTTCATTAGTTTTTTAGAGTCAATTCCCTATTTAGAAGTCTTTGCTGGTTCCAAATGACCATAGGAAAAAACACTAGTAAAATAATCTCGGATGCAAATTCCAACTACGAAAACAGCTCCAGAATATCAGTTTTAGGCTTGGTAGACTTTTGGTTCGGGTCCCAATGCACCTAAACTCATTTTGACCTATTGGTTGAAAAATTGAGAAATTGAAAATTTAGGTGTGGGACCCATATTTGTTCAAAACAACCTCAGATGGAGAATACGACTTCTCCATTGTATCAGAAACATCAAAATTAGTGTGGTTACATAGTTAAATTTCCTATATTCCAATTGAGTCTCAAAGCATTGGCCAAAACTTGGAATTTCATCCAAGTTTCAGTTGTTTCCTGGTGCAAGGTGAGGATGATACAATCGCACAAGCATGAGTGGCAATCACCAGACTGCAATCATTGTCCACGGACAACGATTGCTATACATCTTTGCCTAGGAAGGGTATTAAAGGCATTTTAGGCCGTATTTTGGGAACTTTTCTCTTATATTGGATACTAAGGAATCCTAATATGGTGTTCTAAACTCAAATTAAGTCTTGGGAGATTAGTTAACATATATTTTCATGATTAACAATGGATTTGAGGTTTGAATCCTTGATTTTCAAGCTTGGATTTCTTGAATTCTAGACCAAAATACCAAATATCTTAAGGGCTTGATTTTAACCAAAATAAGCTTAGATTTCACCTATTTCATTAGGTTTATGAATCCTTGGTGGTGTATGAACATTGGGCTGACCTCAAAAATATGTTTTCCATAATGGGACCTACTTGGTGATTTAGGTGCTGATTTTGGAACCAAAGCATAATGGAGAAAAATGGGTATCAATATTCTCATAATGATGTTTAGATTATGTTTTTTATATCTTAGAACCTTGAAGAAGATTCTCAGGAGGGGAAAGCGAAGGTTTAGCAGTTTATGAGATTTAGTTGGATTTGAGGTAGGCTAGGCTTATTCCTTGTTAGATTGAGCTATGTTATAGTATAATTGTGATATATTGTTAGATTGGGGGTGGGGTTTTAAGCATTGGATTGTTATGATGCAAAGCTTAGGATTAGTTGACCCTTTTTAGGTCATTGGACCCCTATAGTAGAAAGCTTAGCTTGAGGCCTTAAACCTTAATGAATTAGACTTAATGCATCATGTTTGGCATCAGAAGGATCTATGATTACTCTAGTTAGATAGAAGGTATCTTGTCACTCATGCTTAGGGAAAAAATAACCTTAGTTCCTATACTACTTAAATTGTTCTACTCTCAAGGGGATTTGGTGATAGCATTTGGTAGAACCCTTATCTTGAAACTAGTTCTGGCTTCCTTACATCTCAGAGTTGATTTAGATATCTTAAGACTAATTTGGGTAGTAATTGCTTAAAATGGAATTTGACAATTTGAAAATGGCTTTAACCCAACTTAGTCTATGACATGTTAGGTTGGATAAACCTTTTTGCTTGTTAAACTCTTGAAAAGATGTGTTGTGGTAAAAATGAGAAGTCTTATTATATGATGATTATGTTGATAAGGAAACATTGATGATGACCGATGAATAATGGAGGTACACTCTTCTTTTCTTCTCTTTTATATTGATTTACTTTATCCCTCTAGGGCTTGCTATTTACTTGATCCCTCGTGGGGATTGTTATTTATTGTAGCCCTCGTGGATCTTGTTATATATTCAGGACGTAAATTTTTATATTATGATGATCTTTATAACTGGTTCAATTCTGAGTCTTGATGATATTTATGACTGGTTTAATTCTGAGTTTTGATAATATTTATGATCAGTTCAATTTTGAGTCTTGATGACATTTATGACTGGTTCAATTCAGTCTTGATAATATTAATGACCGGTTTAATTCTGAGTCTTGATCATATTTATGACCAGTTCGATTTTAAGTCTTGATGATGATTATTCTCGGTTAAATTCTGGATGACTTATATTCCTTGTTAGATTCAGATAATGATTTTAATGATGGGTCCAATTCAAGATATTTATGTATATGTGTAAAAGTATGTGATCTTTTCATGGTGTAAAAAAAGACTATAGATATGATGTTTACTTAGTACGGTGGTTGTTAATGATTTAGGAGGCTTAGTTGATAAAATGGTGAATTGTGAACAAATGGTGGCTAGTTGATGGATAATTATAGTGATTAAAATTACTAGTAGATAATTGGTGGATCATGACATATAATTTGGTAATTATTGTCATAATACTGGTGAATTGTGGAATAATTGTTAAGTAATTCTGGTTGTTGGTTGATTTCCTTACTTCTCTTATGTGTACTCTCCAGTAGTATGGGATGGCATGATGAGATCTTTAGATTATGCACCAGTTAACGCATGGGAGCAAACTTTGTACCTGTGTTTTCTTATGGTTGTACCTTATGATGCGTTATTATTCTAAATTGATATATTTTATATACTATGGCATTGGCATGAGATGATTGATGTTGGGCGTATTTATACGTCTAAGCACCATAATTTACCCATGTTTTGGCTAAGTTTTGAGGATAAAATATATAATTCTTGAACTTTTAGTCCATTTTCCTTTAAGTGAGCTGATCTATGTGATTAGCATGTTTTTCAGGTACTAATGATGAAGATTTAAGCATTTTGTGGACCTGTGGGCAGCAAAGGAAAACTTCACATAAGAGGGAAGGCAACTTTTGGACTGAATGTGATGCATGGGAACTTTTTCCCGAGCAAACCCAGTATTTTTAAATACTTAAGGATGCAGTAGCAACTTATTAGACAAGGATGCTATTAAAAACCTTATTGCTGAATTTTTAAGCATTATGATCATTCGACATTAGTCATTATTCACGTTGGAGGATTTTGTACGATTTTGGAGAACAGAAAATGGCTCACTTAAGCAACGGAGAAAGAAAACATGTTTCATCTCCATAGCCGAGATTTCTCTAAGTTTTGGTATGATGATTATGTCTACTTTGATTTTCGTTGTATTCATGAGTAGCTAAACTTATCTGTTAGGGTTATGGAAACCTTGTAAGATACTATCTATTACTATGAGTTTGTGAATTCTTGATGTGTTATGCTACTTATATCATTACTCTCTTCGTTTTGATTGAATTCTTATGGTTGCAAACATTGAGAATACGCCATTATAGAATTAACTTGTTCGAGATTAAAGTTACATGTTTGGAAAAGAGAGTGTGACAAGGAAATAGGGTTTCTAACCTCTATTTACACGTTAATGCCTTAACCAGATTAACTTCTTGGAGAATTTGTACCATTTGTTATACACTTTAGGCTCGAGAGAGCTAAAGCAAAATAAACCCTTGATGGTTGAGAAACACTTGGATTTAGAATTAGAATACGATTCTCTATAAGTGCATGCATGTCTAAATTCCGCGTTACTCATAGTTAATAGAGAAGTAGAACTTATAAGGTGGACATAACCCTAACTTATCAATCTCTGTGATTAAATCTTACTACGCAAATCGTTCCATTGTTACTTTGATAATATTAGTTCACGCCTAAACAAAACTCCCCTTTTACCTTGGAATTTTCGACCAACAGTCTACTAATAATTGCAACACTTAGTGACCAGAGTATTCCCTGTGGGATTCGACACCCAACCCAGTTGGGTTCTATATTTGACAGCAACCGCTTACACTTTCTAATGAGAGTTGTAATTTGGGCGTATCAATGATACCCTATGTTATATTATTATTTTGGTTTGATTACTTATTATATGCAGTGATGATGGAGACATTTAGGTTTGATTTTGTACCTGGACTTAGCTATGATTATCTTGCATTATATCATCTTCATATCATGACTTAGCTCTGTTGAACGATGATGCCTACTGATTACCTATTATTTTGGTACTTATACTACACTTATGTACCTTTATGGTGCATATATGAGTACTAGCCACCATCATTGATTTGAGTTTGTGCGGTGTTGACAATTTGAAGAGAGGGTGAGCTCTTGGAGTTTGAGTCGCTCGTTTCCTTCTATTTTATTGTCATTCAATCTTTTATTTTAAGACAAATTATTGGATACTTTTAGACTATTAGTTTCTATTATTCATATTAAATGCTCTTGTATTAACTATACCAAGTCGTAGAATTGGCATTCATATTTGTCTTATTATCCATGTTAGATCACTTTTTATTATTAGTCTGTGTTCATAGATTTTAGCATATGTTGGAATTTCTTACCTAATTAACCCATTGCATTAGCTCTAGGTCATAGTATTTGCTTACTTACTGGTGGGTTATAGTAGGTTCCATCATGACCTATAAATTAGGTCATGACAAATTGGTATCAGAGCCTAGGTTTCACTAGTATTGTTGGTACAAGAGTGAGTTTCTAATAGAGTCTTGTGGATCGAAACATTGACTCTGTTTCCTATCTTTGGGAGGATATAGTACATTATTAGAAGTTTTCCATTTCTTTCACTAATATAATGCTAAGAGTGTGAGTTGGTTTGTAGAATATTCCATTTACCTTACTCTTTTGCAGATAGCCAAAACATGTACTACCTCTACATGACATGAGGATCCCAAGACCGAGCCCAGGGATCCTTCTTCTATTCGTGGATGACCTAGAGGTTGTGGACAGCCTCGTGATGTGTCCCCAGCTAGGATCCAGGATAGGCCACCTTCCATTGACCCTATTTCTGCACTTTCGCTAGAGGTTATTTCCCCACAGCCAACAGTACGATAGGGATCGGCCCAGGCTCCACGAGGGTTTATTTCTTCGGCAGTGCTCAGAGATGCATTGGTTTAGTTATTGGATATTATTGGTGGTAAACTATTTGATAGTGCATAGTCTACTGATTAGAATGGTACTGAAGGTGGGGTGCAACCTGTAGCTGTAACTTCTAAAATTGAGGTTCCTCCTAGTCCTGTAGTTGCTTAGGTGGAAGTTGTTCAATAAGTGGTTGCCCAGCCTACTGTGTCTTCTGAGGAGCAAAAGATATTGTGCAGATTCTTGAGGTTAGCTCCATTGAGATTTTATAGTGCTCCCAGAGAGTATGCATATGAGTTCTTGACGGCGTGTGAGGATAGGCTTCATAGATTAGGCCTTGTTGATACTCGTGGTGTACACTACACCATATTTTAGTTGGACTTGTCTGCTCATCAAGTTGCTTTTGATGATGATGATGACGACTTGGATGGGACTGGTGCCACAAGGGCTATTATTCCTCCACCCTTGGCTCCCGGAGCCAAGTTCAACATCACCATCACCATGATCCAGCTATTACAACTCAAAGGGTTATTTGGTGGACTTGTAGGCGATGATCCGAATATGCATCTGATCAACTTTATCTCAACATGCAAGTCATTTGACAATCCAGGAGTTGGACAGAATGCAATTCGACTGCGCTTATTTCCATTGTTTCTATCTGGAGAGGCAACTCTATGGTTGAATGGGCTGACTCCTGACTCTATTACTAATTGGAGACAACTGAAAGACGCTTTCCTAGAAAGATTCTTTCCGCCACCCAAGAGAGCACAGTTACTAGATGAGATCAGCAATTTTCGACAGCTTCCAACTGAAGCTCTCCATGAAACATGGGAGAGGTTCACGAAGAAGCTTATGCGGTGCCCAAATAATCAGATGACAAATATCCACTTGATGGAAATATTATATAGGGCTTTGAACTCAGTGACTAAGCCAGTGGTTGATAATGCTGCGGGTGGGTCATTCATGGACCTTACTTTTATTGAGGCATGTGATATGCTCGATCGTATGACAAAGCAGAGTAGAGCTTGGCATACCAGGGATTCTGAGGTAGCAAGCTCTACTGTATCTATTGGTATGACGGCAGAACAGAGGCGCAGAGAAGAGGAACGTGACCAGGATATGGCTCACATGAAAACGCAGATGGACCTTCTTACCAAGCATTTATTATCAGGGAAGACAGAAAAGGTCAAAGCTGTTGTATCACAGGGAAGAGAAGACTCCGATTCTGAGGAAGAAGCAAATTACTTGAATAATCATGGGGGTTTCCGAGGCAATGCCCAAGGAAACCAAGGCCAGAACTATTATGAAAAATACGGATTCAGGAATAAGACTGACAGGAGTGGTTTGTATGTTCCTCCTGGAAATCGTGAGGCTGCGGCATCTTTCTCTGAAAAGATTTCCATGGAAGATATGATGGCTAAGTTGTTGAAAGGAGTGGAGGCAACCAACACGGGAGTAACTGAGGTAAAAAATGATTTTTTCTCAATAAATCAATTGGTTGATTCGCATTCCACTTCAATAAAATAGATGGAACAATAATTGAGTCAACTATCGGTGGCACTCAATCAAAGAAAGGTTGGTACCTTACCTAGCGATACTGTGCATAACCCAAGGAATGATGGATCATGTATGGCTATTACTACCAGGAGTGGTAAGATGTTGGAAAATCCATCCAAAGGCAAGCAGTTGGTTGATATTACAGAAGAGAATGTTATTGAAGCAGATTGTGATGATTCTGTAGAAGCTGAAAATCTGAATGAGAACGTTCATGACACTACACCTAGGTGTCACCAGCCTGAAAAGATTGATAATCGAAAGCAAGATAAAAAGGAAGTGGTGGAGAAAACTCTCCCACTTCCACCACCACCTTTTCCTCAGAGACTGAAGAAGAAAGCTGATGACAACAGGTTCAGTAAATTCATGAATATGTTGAAGCAGTTGACTATTAATGTGCCTTTGGTGGAGGCACTGAAGAAGATGCCAGGATACGCCAAATTCATGAAGGACCTTTTGACAAATAAAAGGGTAGCAAGTTATGAACAGGCAGATAATGTTCATCATTGCAGTGCAATTTCCACGAGATCTTTAGTACATAAAAAGGCGGATCCTGGTGCTTTTACTATTCCTTGCACGGTTAGATCCTTGGATTTTGCTAAGGCATTGTGCAATTTGGGGGCTAGTATCAATTTGATGCCGCTATCTATTTATAAACAGTTGGGGTTGGGCGATCCTACACCAACCAATATTCGGATCATGATGGAAGATAGGTCGGTAAAATGACCTGTTGGTATATTACATGATGTATTAGTGAAGGTTTATACCTTCATTTTTCCTGCAGACTTTGTTATTTTGGATTGCGAGGTGGATTTTGAGGTGCCCATAATCTTGGGTCGACCTTTCCTCACAACACGAAGTGTTCTTATTGATTTACGAGCAAATGAGCTTTTATTTCAGATGAATGACAAAGTGGTACGTTTTGATGTAAGCAAATTAATGAAGCATCCCAAAGATATGAATGTGTTCTCTATAGATTATGTTCATTATGAGGATGAGAAGGAATTATCTTTAGAGAAGCAGCTTACTGTTGAGCCATTGGCTGTTGTGCTTTTGAAGTTTGAGCGTGAGGATGTTGAAGAGAACGAAGAAACTATCTATGCTTTGACAGGAATGGGGTAGTATTCATATGACCCAAAAAAGTTGGACCTTGACCTTAAGAATCGACCCTCACCACCGGCGAAGCCACCAGATATCTTGATGAAGTCTGAGTAATCGAGATAACTATGTCATGCCGCGACAATAAATCAAGCGCTACATGGGAGGCAACCCATCATTAGGAGTTTGTTTCGTTAGGATTTTGTTTTTGATAAATAAAAGTTCAAAAAGAAGAGTCGAGCCACGACCAAAACTAAGGCGCTCGGTGGGAGGCAACCCATCCTTCTAATCATTTTTGTTGTTTTTGATTAAGTGTAGGTGAAAGATATACAAAGGAGAAGATTAGTCCCAAATTTTGATTTGAAAGTGAGCCATGCTAAAGGTGGTAAGTAAGGAATGATGGAGAAAAGGCTATAGGTTAGGCATTGCCTATGCCAATCTAGGCAACGAACAAGGCAATGCCTATGAAAATCTAGGCAACGAACAAAGCAATGCCTATGCAAATCTAGGCAACGGACAAGGTAATGCCTATGCCATTGCCTATGCTTACTGCCTCACATAGGCAATGAACAAGGCAAGTCCTATACCAATGTAGGTAATGCTATAGGCACCGCCTATGCCATTGCCTATGCTCACTGCCTCACATAGGCAATGCCATAGGCGGCTCCTATGCCAATCTAGGCGATAGGCAAGGCGCCGACTATGCCAATCTAGGCGATAGGCAAGGCGCCGCCTATGCCTATCTAGGCATTGCTAAAGGCGCCACCTATGCTAAGCATAGGCAAAGCATTAGGCGCCGCCTACTTATATTTTTTTTTGTCTCCTAACTCGATTGTACATGGATCAAACCCGACCCATGGCTTAGTCTTTAAATAGATCCTCAACCTTAGAACAAAATCCCATTATTTGCTCAAGATAGGCGACGCCTAAGCTCCCAAATTCTCTCAAAGTTTTTCTTTTTGCTCATCTAATCTTGCAAGTTCATCTTCCGGATCCATCACCACGTAAGTTACTCTTTTATATTCCGTAGTTGTTGCACTACTCCGCTTATAATGGTTTATTATATTATGAAGTGGTGTTTGGTGATGAGAATATGGTTGGTTTGTTATGATGCATCTAGTTGAGTGAAAGAATTTGTGTGGGTGTTCTTGACTTTACTCCGACTTGTATTTGATTGGTATTCACTGTCATATTTTTATGAAGTCGAAATTGTGAAGTTAATGCATAATATTGAAAGTTGTAAGCTTGAATGTTTGAATGAATCGTTCATCGAAGGTATTGATCCTGATTGACCACAAGTATAACATGGTTTGGTTATTTCGATGCAAAAAACTGATAAGATTGCTATGTGGTAGTCTTGTTCAAACATTGCCTTAATCCAATGAAATAAAGTCGGAAAGGATAGTCAAGATTACATGATTATTAACATTGTGCAAACGGATTAAGTGTGGGGTGGTATCATCACGATTTTCTTTTCCGACTATAGTTAATCTTCCATGATGAAACTAACGTAACTTTATTGTGATCTCAGGTAGAATGGCCCCAAAAAGACAACAAGGAAAAGAAAAAGTGTCCACCTCCAAAAAAGGTCAGAAAAGGGCAAGAAAAGATCAAGCTGAGTCTTCCTCTTTGCAAGTGCCTCGACAAACTTTCGGGATAAAGTGGGTCCTAGAGGAGGAATAAAAGGAGTGGTACAAGAACAACAAAGTAAAAAAATATGTTCACGTGGATTTGATGCAGAAGGAGAGCCTAGCAAAGAGAGAGCCCCTTATTTTGGCTAAAATCATGGCCCTAAATCTTGATTTCATTTTCCGAGATATGGGGGAATGCAATCTTGATCTATCGCGAGAGTTTTATGACAATTGGTCCCCAAAGACTACTGGAAGTGAAGTAAAGATTCGGGGCCAAGTCTTGCAACTGAATGCGGAATTCTTCAACTCTTTTCTGGCCTTCTATCTGTGGATCCATCACCGCTTAAGGATATTTATCACAGACCTCCCTATAGGGCCATCAGACATACACTGTGTGGATTAAGGTTAATGGCACGGTGGACTCGGCACAAGGATAATGGTCGCCACAACACCTACCCGTATGCCTCTTTGAACAGGGAAGCTCGCATATGGTTAAAGATATTCAACTCTTGCTTGATTCCTGGGACACAATATACTAAGATCACACGTGATCGAGTCTTCTTGGTTTACGCTTTGATGACGAATATTCCCATCAACATTGGTGCGGTTATACGATCGTCAATGCGCAGGCTAGGCTGCACAAAAGGTCCTATTTCAGTATCGGCAACTTGTTGACTACGATCTTAAGTAAAGAACACATTGAAGAGGAACCCGCGGATCATAAGATACCACACAACCCGAAGAAGGTTGATCTCACGAAGGTTAAAGAGCCAGAAACTGGTCAAGGCATCAACCTCACCACTGCAGAGAGGCATGCTTGAGATGAAAGATTTTTCCGCCATCTGTATGGCATGACTAGATTTACACTGATAAATGGGGTCGTGTTCCAACTGATGCAGAGCTTCAGCAGTTGGACTATGATTACCCGTTTAATGAGCATGCGCGGGCCATGTGTGGAGTGGGGGTACATTTTGAGGAACCTCTCGACGATGATGTGCCGACTGACGATAATCACCGACTGCCAGACTCAGATGTGGAGGACAACTCTGATGACTACGACTCTGTTGATGATTCCGACGCAGGGGGTATGACCCCAGACATAGAAGAGGAGTCCGACTAATCAGGTTTTCCTTATTTATTTCCAATGAGGATAGTGTGTCCCGTCTAAGTGTGGGGTGCGGGTATATGTCTGTTGTATTGTATTTCTTTGCCTACATTTATTCTTCTTTGTTTGAATTAGTAGTTAGTTAGTTAGTTGTAATTAGTTAGTAGATTTTAGATGTTTCATGAAATTGTTCTGATAGACGGCATGGTATTATAACAAGAGGTTGTGCTAAATCATTTCTATTGAGACGCTTACACTCTAAGTTGGGATTCACTGTGTTATAAATTGTTGTGGTTTAATTCATTCACCTGTTGGGTCAAGAATCTATAATGCCCCCAATGAAGTTGACCGTGTGCCTTGTGTGTGTGAGGTTATTGTATATTCTTTGTTGTGACTGATGCTAGAACTTGCCTGGTGTGTGTGTGAAGCGAAATAAAGAATGTGAGTTTGGGAGATGATTTAGGCATTTCTTTGGCGGCCTGAAGTTGTTTGCCTTCTTTTTTTTATCTACCTTTGTACATTGTCCTAGTGAACCCCCTTTGAGTCTTTAGCTATTTTCTTTGGCAGCCTCATATGTAGCCTAATCCATTTTTTTTTCAAGACCATAATTTGATCCAAACTCCTAAGCGCTTTAAAATTGTAGAATCATGTGGAAAAATAAAAGGAGAATGGTGAAAGTAATGCCTCAGGGTGTATTGGTACTTGAAATTGTTGTGAAAAAGAGTGGCTATTATAGGTATGCTTGCTTAATATAAAAAATAAATAAATAAATAAATAAATAAATAAAATAAAATAAAAAATTTAGAAAAACAAAAAGATAGTTGTGTTTATGATTGAATAACAAAATGGGTGAAAAGGGGTTGGTAGATGAAAGAGAGGTAAAGTGGTTGTTAAAAGATAGTGTAAATGGCATAATGTAGTGTATTAAAGCACTTAGGGAACATAGTCACTATTTCTGGCCAAAATAGTCCTACCTGTCCCTTAGACTACATTACAACCTGTAAAGACCTATTTGATCCTAAGCTTAACATTCTGATATTAGTGGAGCATTACACTAAGGGCAAGCCTATGGTCATCAGTTGCAATATAAGAATTCCTTGTGAGAGTGAGCGCAAGGAAAATCTTATACACATGTTTTGAAAAATGCAAAAATATGAGTGTTTATGGGTGATATCTTTTGTGAGCACACATGGTTGATAGTTTTTGGGTGGTTTTATATTATTCTTTGTGGATTAACTTGTGTATAACGAATTGAACACCCTAATGAGTCTATGTTGGAGGCTGAGTTATTTCTAGTAATGATCGAGAAACCTACTCTTTGTTAATAATTGCCATGCATGTCTTGTTGAAAATTTTGTGTTGCTAGTGTGAAATTCTAGTTAGGTGTTTGCATGGATGTAATATTTTGTTCGAGGACAAACAAAGCTTTAAGTGTGGGGTGGTGATGTTGGGCGTATTTCTACGTCTAAGCACCATAATTTACCCATGTTTTGGCTAACTTTTGAGGATAAAATATATAATTCTTGCACTTTTAGTCCATTTTCCTTTAAGAGAGTTGACCTATGTGATTAGCATGTTTTTCAGGTACTAATGATGAAGATTTCAGCACTTTGTAGACCTGTGGACAGCAAAGGAAAACTTCACATAAGAGGGAAGGAAGCTTTTGAACTGAATGTGATGCAAGAGAACTTTTTCCCGGGCAAACCCAGTAGTTTTAAATACTTAAGGATGCAGTAGCAACTTATTAGACAAGGATGCTATTAAAAACCTTATTGCTGAATTTTTCAGCATTATGATCATTCGACATTAGTCATTATTCACGTTGGAGGATTTTGTATGATTTTGGAGAACAGAAAACGGCTCACTTGAGCAACGGAGAAAGAAAACACGTTTCATCTCCATAGCCGAGATTTCTCTAAGTTTTGGTATGATGATGATGTCTACTTTGATTTCTGTTGTATTCATGAGTAGTTAAACTTATCTGTTAGGGTTATGGAAACCTTGTAAGATACTATCTATTACTATGAGTTTGTGAATTCTTGATGTGTTATGCTACTTATATCATTACTCTCTTCATTTTGATTGAATTCTTATGGTTGCAAACATAGAGAATACGCCATTATAGCATTAACTTGTTCGAGAGAAAAGTTACATGTTTGGAAAAGAGAGTGTGACAAGGAAATAGGGTTTCCAACCTCTTTTTACACGTTAATGCCTTAATCGGATTAACTTCTTGGAGAATTTGTACCATTTGTTATACACTTTAGGATCGAGAGAGCTAAAGCAAAATAAATCCTTGATGGTTGAGAAACACTTGGATTTAGAATTAGAATACGATTCTCTATAAGTGCATGCATGTCTAAATTCCGCATTACTCATAGTTAATAGAGAAGTAGAACATATAAGGTGGACATAACCCTAACTTATCAATCTCTGTGATTAAATCTTACTACGCAAATCGTTCCATTGTTACTTTGATAATATTAGTTCACGTCTAAACCAAACTCCCATTTTTCCTTGGAATTTTCGACCAACAGTCTACTAATAATTGCAACACTTAGTGACCAGAGTAATCCCTATGGGATTCGACACCCAACCCAGTTGGGTTCTATATTTGACAGCGATCGCTTACACTTTCTAACGAGAGTTGTAATTTGGGCGTATCAATGATACCCTACGTTATATTATTATTTTGGTTTGATTACTTATTATATGCAGTGATGATGGAGACATTTAGGTTTTATTTTGTACGTCGACTTAGCTATGATTATCTTGCATTATATCATCTTCATATCATGACTTAGCTCTGTCGAACGATGATGCCTACTGATTACCTATTATTTTGGTACTTATTCTAAACTTCTGTACCTTTATGGTGCATATATGAGTACTAGCCACCATCATTGATTTGAGTTTGTGCGGTGTTGACAATTTGAAGAGAGGGTGAGCTCTTGGAGTTTGAGTCACTCGTTTTCTTCTATTTTATTGTCATTCAATCTTTTATTTTAAGACAAATTATTGGCTACTTTTAGACCATTAGTTTGTATTATTCATATTAAATGCTCTTGTATTAACTATACCAGGTCGTAGAATTGGCATTCATATTTGTCTTATTATCTATGTTAGATCACTTTTTATTATTAGTCTGTGTTCATAGATTTTAGCCTATGTTGGCATTTTTTACCTAATTAACCCTTTACATTAGGTCTAGGTCATAGTATTTGCTTACTTACTGGTGGGTTATAGTAGGTTCCATCATGACCTATAAATCAGGTCATGACAAATTGGTATCAGAGCCTAGGTTTCACTAGTATTGTTGGTACAAGAGCGAGTTTCTAATAGAGTCTTGTGGATCGAAACATTGACTCTGTTTCCTATCTTTGGGAGGATATAGTACATTATTAGGAGTTTCCCATTTCTTTCACTAATATAATGCTAAGAGTGTGAGTTGGTTTGTAGAATATTCCATTGACCTTACTCTTTTGCAGATAGCCAAAACATGTACTACCTCTACATGACATGAGGATCCCGAGAGCGAGCCCAGGGATCCTTCTTCTATTCGTGGATGACCTAGAGGTCGTGGACAGCCTCGTGATGTGTCCCCAGCTAGGATCCAAGATAGGCCACCTTCCATAGACCCTATTTCTACATCTGAGCTAGAGGTTATTTCGCCACAGCCAACAGTAGGATAGGGATCGGCCCAGGCTCCACGAGGGTTTATTTCTTTGGCAGTTCTCAGAGATGCATTGGTTTAGTTATTGGGTATTATTGGTGGTAAACTATTTGATAGTGCATAGTCTACTGATTAGAATGGTACGGAAGGTGGGGTGCAACCTGTAGCTGTAACATCTATAATTGAGGTTCCTCCTAGTCCTGTAGTTGCTTAGGTGGATGTTGTTTAATAAGTGGTTGTCCAGCCTACTGTGTCTTCTGAGGAGCAAAAGATATTGTGCAGATTCTTGAGGTTAGCTCCATTGAGATTTTATGGTGCTCCCAGAGAGGATGCATATGAGTTCTTGACGGCGTGTGAGGATAGGCTTCATAGATTAGGCCTTGTTGATACTCGTGGTGTACACTACACCATATTTTAGTTGGACTTGTCTGCTCATCAAGTTACTTTTGATGATAATGATGACGACTTGGATGGGACTGGTGCCACAGGGGCTATTATTCCTCCACCCTTGGCACCCGGATCCAAGTTCAATATCACCAGCACCATGATCCAGCTATTACAACTCAAAGGGTTATTTGGTAGACTTGCAGGCGATGATCCGAATATGCATCTGATCAACTTTATCTCAACATGCAAGTCGTTTGACAATCCAGGAGTTGGATAGAATGCAATTCGAGTGCGCTTATTTCCATTGTCTCTATCTGGAGAGGCAACTCTATGGTTGAACGGGCTGACTCCTGACTCTATTACAAATTGAAGGCAACTGAAAGACGCTTTCCTAGAAAGATTCTTTCCGCCATCCAAGAGAGCACAATTACGGGATAAGATCAACAATTTTTGACAGATTCCAACTGAAGCTCTCCATGAAACATGGGAGAGGTTCATAAAGAAGCTTATGCGGTGTCCAAATCATCAGATGACAAATATCCACTTGATGGAAATATTATATAGGGCTTTGAACTCAGTGACTAAGCCAGTGGTTGATAATGCTACGGGTGGGTCATTCATGGACCTTAATTTTATTGAGGCATGTGATATGCTCGATCGTATGACAAAGCAGAGTAGAGCTTAGCATACCAGGGATTCTGAGGTAGCAAGCTCTACTGCATCTATTGGCATGACGGCAGAATAGAGGCGCAGAAAAGAGGAACGTGACCAGGATATGGCTCACATGAAAACGCAGATGGACCTTTTTACCAATCATTTATTATCAGGGAAGACAGAAAAGGTCAAAGCTGTTGTATCACAGGGAAGAGAAGACTCCGATTCTGAGGAGGAAGCAAATTACTTGAATAATCTGGGGGGTTTCCGAGGCAATGCCCAAGGAAACCAAGATCGGAACTATTATGAAAAATACGGATTCAAGAATTAGACTGACAGGAGTGGTTTGTATGTTCCTTCTGGAAATCATGAGGCTGCTGCATCTGGCTCTAGAAAGATATCCATGGAAGATATGATGGCTAAGTTGTTGAAAGGAGTGGAGGCAACCAACACGGGAGTAACTGAGGTAAAAAATGATTTTTTCTCAATAAATCAATTGGTTGATTCGCATTCCACTTCAATAAAATAGATGGAACAATAATTGAGTCAACTATCAGTGGCACTCAATCAAAGAAAGGTTGGTACCTTACCTAGCGACACTGTGCAGAACCCAAGGAATGATGGATGATGTATGGCTATTACTACCAGGAGTGGTAAGGTGTTGGAAAATCCATCCAAAGGCAAACAGGTGGTTGATATTACAGAAGAGAATGTTATTGAAGCAAATTGTGATGATTCTATAGAAGCTGAAAATCTGAATGAGAACGTTCATGACACTACACCTAGATGTCACCAGCCTGAAAAGATTGATAATCAGAAGCAAGATAAAAAGGAAGTGGTGGAGAAAACTCTCCCACTTCCACCACCACCTTTTCCTCAGAGACTGAAGAAGAAAGTTGATGACACCAGGTTTAGTAAATTCATGACTATGTTGAAGCAGTTGACTATTAATGTGCCTTTGGTGGAGGCACTGGAGTAGATGCCAGGATACACCAAATTCATGAAGGACCTTTTGACAAAGAAAAGGGCAGCAAGTTATGAACTTGCAGATAATGTTCATTATTGCAGTGCAATTGCCATGAGATCTTTAGTACATAAAAAGAAGGATCCTGGTGCTTTCACTATTCCTTGCACGGTTGGATACTTGGATTTTGCTAAGGCATTGTGCGATTTGGGGGCTAGCATCAATTTGATGTCGAGTAGTGATTTATTATCCTTGTACATGTGTGTATCTACTCCAATAGGTGATTATTTAATACTGGATCGAGTATTCAGAACTTGTGTTGTGACATTTAGTGATGTTGATACTTGTGTTGATCTTATTAATCTAGATAAGTTGGATTTTAATATGATTTTGGTCAAGGACTGGTTATCCCACTATCATGTAGTCATGGATTGTTTTGCCAAGACTGTTACCTTAGCCATGCTTGGAATACCCCAGTCATTTCATAGGGAGCGGTTAGCCATGAGTCGATGGGAATTATCTCATATGTTTGTTCTATGTGACTTCTTTCTTATGGGTTGTAAGTCTTATCTCGCTTATATTTGTGATACTCATGTGGAGTGTCTGCCTCTTGACTTTGTTCCTGTTGTTTGTGATTTTCTTAATGTGTTCCCTACCGACCGGCTTGGTATCCCCCTATTCATGAGATTGAGTTTGCTATTGACCTCAAGCCTGGCACTCGACCTATTTCTATGGCATCTTACTATATGGATCCTGCCGAACTTAAGGAGGCTGATTTCTAAGATTCAGGATCTTCTTGGTAAGGGTTTTATTAGACTGAGTGTGTCCCCTTGGAATGATCCTATATTATTTGTGAATAAGAAAGATGGCTCTATGCATATGTGCATTGATTATTGGCAGCTTAATAAGGTAACAGTTAAGGACCGTTTTCCTATTCCTCACATTCATGACTTGATTGACCAGCTTCAGGGTGCAGTGGTTTTTTTTAAGATTGATTTGAGGTTTGGTTACCATCAATTGAGGATCCAGGCTGAGCATGTCCCAATGACAGCTTTTAGGACCAGTTATGGCCATTATGAGTTCTTGGTGATGTCCTTTGGGTTGACTAATGCCCAACCACATTCATGGATTTGATGAACTAAGTATTCATGCCTTATCTAGACTCCTTTGTAATTTTGTTCATTGACAACATTTTTTTATATTCGATGAGTAATGAGAAGCATGCACAATATTTGGGGATAGTGCTCCAGACTTTGAAAGATCATTTCCTTTTTGCCAAATTCTCCAAGTGTAAGTTTTTGCTTGATTCGGTGATATTCCTTGGCAATGTGTTGTCTAAGGGTGGTATAATGGTAGACTCGGCCTAGATAGAGGCGATTCATGATTGGGATAGAACTACATCTCCGACTAAGGTTCGTAGTTTTACTGGGTTGGCCGATTATTATAGGGGTTCATCAAGGGTTTTTCTACTATTTCAGCCCCTATGACTAGATTGACTCTGAAGGAAGATCCTTTCCGATGGTTCGAAGAGTGTGAGTCGAGGTTTGGAAAGCTCAAGGATCCTTACTTCAGCTCCTGTGCTAGCTTTTCCTGTTGAGGATAAGGGATTCATCATAATTTGTGATGCTTCTGGTATTGGTCTTGGTGGTGTATTGATGCAACAGATTCATGTTATTTCTTATGCTTTTAGACAGCTTAAGGTGCATGAGTGAAACTACCCTACTCATGATTTGGAGTTGGCAGCGGTGCTTTCACGATCACGATTTTTAGGCATTATCTCTCTTGTGTGCATTGTGAGATTTTCACTGATCACTGCAACCTTAAACATCTTATGACCTAGAGAGAGCTTAATGACCAATAATGTAGATAGATGGAGTTGTAGAAGGACTATGATATTTCAATCTTGTATCATCCGGGTAAGGTGAATATGGTAATTAATTCCTTGAGTTGCAAGGCAGTGATTTTGGGTATCTTGGCATGCATATTAGTTTCTCCAGGACCTTTGGCACATGACATTTAGTCCTTATCCAATTTGATGGTTTACCTTGGAATTTCATATCTTAGAAGGGTTTTGGCTAGTGGTTAGGCAAGGTCCTCACTATTTTAGCAGATTCGTGATTATTAGTTTGAGGAGGACCAACTTTGCTACCTTCATGATTCAGTGTTAGGTGGTGAGTCCTAGAGGCACATCCTAGACTCGGAAGGTGTTTTTAGGTTTAATGGTTGCGTTAATGTTCCTCTGATTGGTGATTTGATTCAGTAGATTTTGCATGAGGCTCACAACTTTAGATATTCCATTTATCACATTACACCCAAGGTGTATAGAGATTTGAGGCAACACTATTTGTGGAGTGGCATTATAATGCCCGTGCCTTTTTCCTAGCTAGAAACTATCTCAAGGATGCTAGGACTTACTTTGAAATGCAAATCTATCTTTTTACACGTGGTATTTTTTATATTTTCACTTTCTATCACGTGGGAAATTGAGTTAGCTTTCCAACGGTACCAATTTTGTCCAAATCCGACATCAGATGAGGAAGTTATGGACGTTTTACTTGGAACTGTCATAAACTCCCAGGTATGATGGCCAAGTTGACGGACCACCACATAAGTGATGGACCGCCACTTTGACCATCACAGCCAAGGAAGTTGAGCCACGTACTGGATAAGGACTGATGAACGAGTTGACAGACCGTCAAAGTTGTGACGGACAGTCATCCAGACCGTCAAATCTTATCCAGTGAACCCCATTTCTGGTCCACGTCTGACGGGCTAAGTGAAGGATCGTGAAGTGTCTGATGGACCTTCAGTCGGACTGTCACACGCCATGTTCAGTTTATTTTCAGGTCGTTTTAACGGGGGTATTCTGGTCACTTACCACTCGCCTATATACCGAGATGAGTCCGAATTCAGACATTTTGCTCATTGTTATTCCATAAACAAAAAGTAGGGTTTCTCTTTGAATTTAATCCTAAGAACAAGACCCAATCCTCTTAAAGAATCAAAGGATTTCAAACCCTTCAAGTTCAAAAACATCAAGAACCCTGAGTCAGGTATGCGTAGTGTTCATCCACAGATTCCTTTCGTCCGTGGAGTTCAAGAATCAATCTTTAAATACCAAATCATAAATTTTTTGTGGTGATACGATTGTATTCATGTTGGTGGTTATTGTTTGTGCTATAGAGTAGTAATTTGATGAATTTTCATGAAGGTTATGATCATGTAGTTAGAACCCATGAATTTGGGTAGTTTAATATGGTGAAATTCATGAACACACCTATACCTTAAAGAATGCATGCAAGGTGTTTAATAAAATGTTTTGAATGCTAAAAATTTCTTGTTTACATGGTACCATATTATCTACATGACAAGTCCATGTTAATTATATAATTCAATATGAATTCCATGTCATTGTTTTGTTGCTATTGTTGTGGTATGAAGCATTTATGATAATGAAGTGATACAATATGTACATGATATATATCCCATGCACTCCCTACCATGCGCAAGATGTTGAAAACTACATATGGTATATTATCCCCTACTTATGATATTATGAATTGTGAACTCCAAACTTGTGATCAAGTCATGTCATGGGTTAGCTTGTAGTCCCTTGGGGTCATGAGCACCGTGTAGTGTTCTGGTTCAGAAAATCAAGGTGTTATAGGCATGAAGAGAGAAATGGTAGAATTTGTAGCTCGTTGCCTATTTTGTCAGCAGGTAAAGGTCGAGCATCAGCGTCTTTGTAGTTTGACTCAGAGGTTGCCCATTTCCAAGTAGAAATGGGAATGGATTGCTAAGGACTTTGTTAGTGGTTTGCCTCATACTTCATGTGGTTCTGATGAAAGTTAGGTTATCTTTTATTGTTTGACTAAGTCATTGCACTTTATTTCTATTAAGATGAACATCAGTGCTACGAGATTAACCTACAACTATTTGTGGGAGATAGTCCATTTGTAAGTGTAATACCCCAAAAAATCCAAACCAATATTAGAGTTATGTACCAAGCTCATGCATAGTACATCATGGTTCTTTTATAGTTTTATGAGTAAGTTAGATGTATATTAAGGCTTCAAATAACTCCCAGCTATCAGACGAATCAAAACATTCCTTACCGATTGAATTCTTGAGAGGGATATTGGTATAGTCAACTTCAAACGAGAATATGTATCATTATACTTGGAATTTTTTTGCTCATAACATATCAACAGATAGATAATTTAATTATCTTTCCAACTATACCAATTTCTCCTAAATCCAATATCGGAGAAAAGAGTTATTCCTATTTTACTTTAGCATTTCAGGCTGGAAACATTGTGACGACATTTGTGGTAGCTTACCATATTTGTGATGCCCTACCACGAAGGTCTTCATCCTTAGGAAGAATCCGGCTCCTGTGTGACGACATTGGTAGTATCTTACTACATTTGTGACGTCCTAGAATGAAGGTCATCATCCTTAGGCAGAATCCAGGTCCCGTGTGACGACATTCGTGGTAGCTTACCACATTATGATGCCCTACCACGAAGGTCGTCAGCCTTAGGCAAAAGCTAGCTCCTAAGTGACGACATTCGTGGTATCTTACCACATTTGTGATAACCTACCACGAAGGTCGTCAGACATAGGCGGAAAACCATCAATTCCAGCTTCTGTGTGATGAAATTTTTGACGGCTTACCACATTTTTGATGCTTTGTCACAAATGTCGCCAGCTATTATTTTCAGCAACTGGTAATTTATTTCATAAGGGTATTTTGGTGTTTTCCCTTCACTTCCCACGACTTATAACCCTCAAGGAACATATTATCTTCCATTCTCTTTAGTTAAAACATCTCAAAAAGCTCTCTCTCATACACTTTCAACCATAAGATTAGGGTTTTCTATCAAGATCATCTACTCAGGAACACGAACATTCTTTCCCAAAGGGGTTAAACCATAGTAAAAAAAAATCAAGGGCAAGCCTAAGGATTACTTCAGGAACCTTCAGAAACATTAGATCTCTTTCAAGATCAAGCTTTAAGGTATGCGTAGTGTTCATCTATGGATTCAATTCATTCATAGAGCTCAAGAATTATTCTTTTAAATGTTATTTTGTAAACTTTTGTTGTGATATAAGCATGTACACGTTGATGATTGTTTTTCAAGTTTCAAGATGATATCTAAGGATGTTTTTCATGGAATATATGTGATTGTTGGTTGAAAATCATGAACATTGGGTGAATTGAACTAATGCATGTATGAAATCCACCTATGCCTTAAAGAATGCATGTAAGGTGTTTGATAAAATTCCTAGGATGTTAGAAGTTCATATTAACATGATTTCATGATATCTAAATGACAAGTCCATGTTAGAGATACACTTCAATATGAATGCCCATTCTATTTATGTATTCTTATTGTGATGGCATGAAGTATGTATGATGATGGAAATTTGAATTTTGTGTGAGAATTATATCTATGCTTTCCCTACCATGTTTGAGGTGTTGATTAAATACATGAAGTGTACTATCCCCTACTTATGATATAGCGAATTGTGGACTCTAATCTTGTGATTAAGTCATGTCATGTGTGTCAGTTTTCTTCTATCGAGTCCTGAGGGTATTCGTACTCGAAAAACATAGCTGTGTGCCTAGAGCTATGTCATGATGTCACGATAATCTCAATCCAGCTATAATCTATAGAACTCAGTCAGTCATGTAACTCTGGAAATCTCAGAAATCTCATGATCCCAGTTAACTCTCAGATAATGGTACTACTTCGTCAGTCAATGAAAGTCAGTTTATCTGTCCATGTACAGTCAGTTGAATCATGTTTAGTCTCTTCAAATGGGAGTAGGAGTTAGCGCCGAGTGAACCCAAGGATGGGAACTCACCTATATATGAGGGTGTGATTCTTAGCAGGCATCTTTGCATTCTAGAACTATGTATCCAACATAGGTTGAGACATTGCAACCTGTTATATGGGGGTAAATAAGGTGGCTTAACCTGTTATATGAGGGTTCCCACCGTTCTCACTAGATTTACCTGTAATATGAGGGTTGTAAACATGTTTTCCTTACCAGTGGCGCGGTATTGTCACCTTTCCAGTCAGGGCAGAGATTTGACCCCATCTTAGCCATAATAGCACATATGGGGAATGTCGGTTAAACAACTACCTCCCACAGTTTCAGTATCAGTCTCAATAAAAGAACTCAGACAGTTCTTCAAATATCAGTATACTAGGACTGTTAGATATGGTCAAATTCAATTATAGCACGGAACTCAGAGAGTTCAACTAGATTCAGGGAAATAAGATACAGTCATCGTTGTTATCAGAACTATGGTTACAACCATGTATTAGCGTACATATTTAGCCATCACGTACTCACGATCTTAGTTACTATGTATGTATGGTTGTACTCTTACGTTCATATCAGTCAGTCAGTAGTATTATTCGTGCATGTAAACCCTTTCCATTAGCCTACCTCACTCGTATACTCAGTACTCTAGTTATACTAATGCATTTGCGCTATGGTGCTTTCTTACATGTTAGCATCCAGCCGCAGATTTACAGTGAGTCCTCATTAATTTGAGGGAGATATTATCTTATTTTATTTATTATTTCAGCTCAGTTTTACTAGACGGAGTTAGTTGGAGACATGTTCCTTCAACTCCTTAGTCAGACAGTACTTTGAGTCTTTCAGATTCACTATTCAGATTTATTTCAGATTTGATTTAGTTTTCTGTTGTTTTGGGTATATTTTACCCATATGATATTGTGTCTTGGCAGATCTTTATTTAGTTGAACCTTATGTCCTACATGATAATGTTTTCTGTAGTATTATATTATATATGCAGTATACATGTACAAATATTAGTAATGGGTTAGCTTGTGGTCCCTCGGGGTCATGAGCACCGTGTAGTGTTCTGGTTCGGAAAATTGGGGTGTTACAAACTTTGTATTAGAGCCTAAGGTTCAATAGAGTCCTAGGAAGTCTGAAAGCCGCATCTAGTAGATTCTTGTACATGGGTGTGTTACGGGCCACATTTATGTACAAGAGGCTATGAGATATTTTAGGAATAGTTCCCTTTCTTCAGTATTCATGTTGTGCTAATAATTATAATTTCAAGTCAGTCTCTCATTCTAATCCGTTCTTCTCTTATTTTAGAATATGGTCCCAAAGAGAAGAAACCAGCCAACTCCTCAGCCCGTAGATCCTTTGGGCGAACATGTTTCTCATGTGGAGTTTAGAGCCGCATTTACCACACTTGCTCAGTCTGTGGCTACCATAAATGAAAGGCCACTAGATATTTCGGCCAATCCAGTGGAAAATTCCACAGCAGCTAGGATTCAGGACTTCACCTGAATGAACCCTCCATCTTTCCATGGGTCTAAGTTTGATGAAGACCCTCAGGAGTTCATTGACCAAGTTCAGAAGGTCATTGACATCATGGGTGTTACTTCTGTTCAGAGTGTTGACTTAGCCGCATATCAGTTGAAAGATATGGCTCACACTTGGTACAAACAATGGAAGTTCGAGAGGGTAGATGGTGCAGGTCCCATTAGGTGGGAGGAATTTTTCATGTCTTTCTTAGATAGATTCTTTCCCCAAAAGCTGAAGGAAGCCAAAGTTCTAGAGTTTATCAACCTCAGGCAGGGAAATATGATGGTTAGGGAGTATTCTCTCAGATTTACTCAGCTAGCCAGGTATGCCCCTTATGTGGTTGTAGATAATAGGGCTAAGATGAGCAAGTTTGTGTCAGGGGTGAATAATAGCGTGGTGAATGAGTGTAGATCTGTGATGATGAATAGTGATATGACCTTATCCAGACTCATAACCCATGCTAAACAGATAGAGGAGCAGAAGGCTAAGACTAGGGAGAGGCATAACAAGAGAGCAAGAGTAGGCAATTTTAGGTTTGCTCAGCCCAAATCAGAGGGAGGATATCGTTTACAGTTTTTTCCTAAGTCAGCAGTTCCAGCCCCTTCCTTCTCCAGTACCCCGGTGTTGAAGTTTAGGGATGACAACAAAGACAGACTACCAGGCTCTAAATCTCAGAGCAGTGTTAGCAGTTCCCGCACTTATCCTCAGTGTTAGACCTGCGGTAAGCACCACCAGGGTGTATGTAGAGTGGGTCAAGTAAATTGTTTTGGGTGTGGAAAGCTAGCCCACAGAGTTAGGGACTGTCCTCAGTGTCAGTAGAATCATTCCACAGCTCAGTCCGATTGCCTGAACCAGCAGGGAGCCACTTTCAGTGCTACTAGTGGGCAACGCCTAAATAGACACTATGCTTTTCAGACCCGAAAGGATCAGGAAAATTCTCCTGATTTCGTTACTGGTACGTTGCAGATTTTCCATGTTCATGTTTATGCTTTCCTAGACCCAGGTTCATCCTTGTCTTTTGTCACTCCATACATAGCAGGCGATTTCGGAATCAGTCCCGAAATTTTAGCAGAGCCCTTTTCAGTTTCTACCCCAGTGGATAAAACCATCATAGCTCGGTGGGTATACAGGAACTGCCCGGTTATGATATTTCATAAATCCACATCAGCAGATTTAGTAGAGTTAGAGATGACTAATTTTGATGTCATTCTTGGCATGGATTGGCTTCATTCCTACTATGCCATAGTTGACTGCAAAAACAGGATAGTTCAATTTCAGTTCTCGAATGAGCCCATCCTAGAGTGGAAGGGTAGAACTTTGTCTTTTAGGGGTCAGCTTGTTTCATACCTTCGGGCAAGGAAAATGATTTCTAAGGGGTGTATATATCATCTCGTGCATGTTAAGCATTCCAGTTCCAAATCTCCCAATCTCGAATCAGTCCTAGTGGTTAACGAGTATTCAGATGTCTTTCCAGAAGATCTTCCAGGCATTTCTCCCGAAAAGGAATTAGACTTCGGCATAGACCTTCTCCCAAATACTCAGCCTATTTCTATTCTACCATATAGAATGGCACCAGCAGAACTCAAGGAACTGAAAGATCAGTTAAAGGATCTCTTAGATAAGGGATTCATCAGGCCCATTGTATCCCCACAGGGTGCGCCAGTCTTATTCGTGCATAAGAAAGATGGTTTTCTTAGAATGTGTATTGATTACCGTCATCTCAACAAAGTCACGGTCAAGAACAGGTATCCACTGCCTAGGATAGACGACTTGTTTGACCAGCTTCAGGGTGCCAGCTATTTCTCCACGATAGACCTCAGATCAGGCAATCATCATCTCAGAGTTAGAGAATGTGACATTCCAAAGACAATTTTTTGTACTCGGTATGGTCACTTTGAATTTCTAGTCATGTCCTTTTGTCTTACCAATGCCCTTATAGCTTTCATGGACTTGATGAACTGGGTGTTCAAGCAATACTTGGACATATTCATCATAGTCTTCATAGATGATATTCTGGTCTATTCTCGCACAGAGTGTGATCATTCAGACCATCTTATAATTGTTCTTCAGACTCTTAGGGATAACCAGTTGTTCGCCAAGTTCAGTAAGTGTGAATTTTGTCTAAGATCAGTAGCATTCCTTGGCCAAATTGTTTCTAGTGATGTCATTAGAGTAGATCCTCAAAAACCGAAGCGGTAAGAAATTGGCCTCTCCCTGTCTCTCCATTAGATATCAGGAGTTTCTTGGGTTTGGCTGGCTATTACCGATGGTTTGTTGAGGTATTTTCTTCTATTGCATCTCCTATGTCCAGATTGACTCAGAAGAAGGTCAAGTTTTAGTGGTCAGAACCTTGTGCGAAGAGTTTTCAGGATTTGAAGACTCGACTCACCTCAGCTCCAATTTTAGAACTTACTGACGGTACCAATGGATTCGTAGTATATTGTGATACATCCAGAGTAGGTTTAGGTTGTGTCCTCATGCAGCATGGTAGAGTCATATCCTACGCCTCCTGACAGTTAAATCTCCATGAGAAGAATTATCCTACTTATAACCTTGAGTTAGCAGCAGTTGTCATTGCCTTAAAGATATGGAAGCATTATCTATACGGTGTTCATGTATACTTCTTCACAGATTATAAAATCCTTCAGTATGTCTTTACCTTGAAAGATCTCAATCTTTATCAGAGAAGGTGGTTAGAGCTCTTGAAGATTATAAAATGAGTGTCCGTTATCATCCTGGCAAGGCTAATATAGTGGCCAACGCACTCAGTAGACTATCCATGGGTAGTGTTTCCTATGTTGAGGATAGTAAGAAGAAATTACCTCAGGAGATTCATCAGCTTGCCAGACTAGGCGTTCTCTTAGTCGACTCTTCAGAGGGTAGTGTATATATTCAGATTAGTTCAGAGTCATCTCTAGTTTCCGATGTGAAAGACAAGCAAGACAAGGATCCTAGTCTTGTCAAACTAAAAGAGTCAGGAAGTAGAGGTTTTCTCCCAAGGAGGAGATGGTATTCTTTGTTGTCAGGGTCGTCTGTGAGTTCCCGGTGTAGATGACTTGAGGCAGCGAATTCTTGTAGAAGCGCATGGTGTGCAATAATCTATTCATCCAGGGGACACTAAGATGTACCGCCAGTTGCGGGAGATCTATTGGTGGAGTGGGATGAAGAGGGACGTTGCAGAGTTTGTGGCTAAGTGCTCTACACGTCAGCAGGTTAAGATAGAGCATCAGAAACCTAGTGGTTCCATAAAGGAGTTCACTATTCCTACTTGGAAGTGGGAAAAAGTGAACATGGACTTCGTGAAGGGCTTTCCTAGAACACGTCATCAGCATGATTCAGTGTGGGTAATTGTAGATAGAATGACCAAGTCAGCTCATTTTTTTTCCAGGTCGTACCTCTTACTCAACCGAGGATTATGCCAAACTTTATATTAGGGAGTTGGTTAGATTACATGGTGTTCCACTATCTATCATCTCAGACAGAGGTACCCAGTTCACCTCTCACTTTTGGAAAGCATTCCAAAAGGTTCTTGGTACCCAAGTTCATCTCAGTACAACATTTCATCCTCAGATAGATGGTCAAGCAGAAAGGACCATTCAGACTATAGAAGATATGCTAAGGGCATGTGCAATTGATTTCAAGGGAAGCTGGGATGACCACTTTCCTTTTAATTGAGTTCGCAGACAACAAAAACTATCACTCCAGTATTCAAATGGCTCCATTGGAAGATCTCTATGGTAGGAGGTGTAGGTCTTCGATCGGTTGGCTCAAAGATAGTGAAACTGCAGTCATAGGGCTTGAGTTAGTATTCGATGCCTTAGAGAAACTTCAGATGATCAGAGAAAGACTCTGGGATGCTCAGAGCCGACAGAAGTCTTATGCAGATGCTCGTAGAAAGGATCTTGAATTTGAGGTTGATGACTATTTCTATCTCAAGATCTCTCCCATGAAGGGAGTGAAGAGATTCATCAAGAAAGGAAAGCTCAGTCCCCGATATGTTGTCCCTTTCAGGATTCTCAGTCACTTCGGCAAGGTATCCTATGAGCTCGAATTGCCTTCAGTTCTAGCCTCATTCCATCCAGTCTTCCATGTCTCTTTGCTCAAGAAGTGCATAGGTGACCCAGCAGTTGTAGTCCCTATTCAGAGCGTTGACAGTCAGAATAGCCTCTCTTATGAAGAGATTCCAATCGAAATCCTCGACTATTAGACTCGTAAGCTGAGGAACAAAGAAGTCCCTCTAGTCAAGGTTCTTTGGCAGAATCAGTCTATGGAGGGAGCTACTTAGGAAGCAGAAGCAGACATGCGGACCAAGTACCCTTATCTTTTCTCCACTAATTTAGACTTAGCTTGAGGTAACCATTTTCCTTAATCTTATTCAGTTACATGTTCAAAATTCCAGTTTAAAATTGGTATCAAGTATCAGTGCATAGCTTATCATGCATTCATGAGTTCACCTTATCAGTCATGCATCAGATATGCATATTCTGTTGGGCTATATTCAGTTTAGAATTCAATTCAGTTCTAAAATCATGTTCTAGTTGAGCATGATCAGTGTATGCGTCGTTTTATCCTTTCTCCCCTGTCAAGCATTCATCATTCAAGGACGAATGTTTCCAGGGGGAGATATTGTAATACCCAGAAAAATCCAAACCAATATTAGAGCCATGTACCAAGATCATGCATAGTACATCATGGTTTT
This sequence comes from Capsicum pubescens, assembly GCA_030864215.1. Lineage (NCBI taxonomy): Eukaryota > Viridiplantae > Streptophyta > Magnoliopsida > Solanales > Solanaceae > Capsicum > Capsicum pubescens. Next base: position 163,641,222 of record CM061543.1, on the reverse strand, counting down.
TTTATAGTTTTAGGAGTAATTTATATGTATATTAAGGCTTCAAATAACTCCCACCTATTAGATTAATCAAAACATTCCTTACCGATAGAAATCTTGAGAAGGATATTGGTATAGTCATCTTTAAATGAGAATATCTCTCATTATACTTGGAATTTTTTATCTCATTACCTATCAACATATATATAATTGAATTATCTTTCCAACGATACAAATTTCTCCTAAATCCGATAGCAGAGCAAAGAGTTATTCCTATTTTACTCCAGCATATCAGGCTGGAAACAGTGTGACGACACTCGTGGTAGCTTACCACATTTGTGATGCTCTACCACGAAGGTCGTCAGCCTTAGGAAGAATGAAGATCCTGTGTGACGACATTCATGGTATCTTACCACATTTGTGATGCCCTATCACGAAGGTCGTCAGCCTTAGGAAGAATCTAGCTCCTGTGTGACGACATTCGTGGTAGCTTACCACATTTGTGACGCCCTACCACGAAGGTCGTAAGACTTAGGAAGAAGCCAGATCCTAAGTTATGACATTCGTGGTAGATTACAATATTTTTCATGCCCTACCACGAAGGTCGTCAGACTTAGGCAGAAAACCATCAATTCCATCTTATGTGTGACGACATTTTTGACGGCTTACCACATTTTTGACGCCTTGTCACAAATGTCGTCAGCTATTATTTTTAGCAACTGGGAATTTATTTCATAAGGGTATTTTAGTCTTTTCCCTTCACTTCCCACGACTTATAACCCTTAAGGAACGTATTATCTTCCATTCTCTTTAGTTAAAATATCTCATAAATCTCTCTCCCATTCATTTTCAACTACAAGACTAGGGTTTCCTCTCAAGATCATCTCCTCAGGAATAAGAATATTATTTACCAAAGGGGTTAAACCCTAGTCAAGAAAAATCAAGGGGAAGCCTAAGGATTTCTTCAGGAACCTTCTGAAACATTAGATCTCTTTCAAGGTCAAGCTTTAAGGTATGCGTAGTGTTCATCTATGGATTCAATTCGTTCATAGAGTTCTAGAATTATTCTTTTAAATGTTATTTTGTAAACTTTGTGGTGATATAAGCATGTACACATTGATGATTGTTGTTCAAGTTTCAAGATGATATCTAAGGATGTTTTTCATGGAATATATGTGATTGTTGGTTGAAAATCATGAACTTTGGGTGGGTTGAACTAATGCAAGTATGAAATCCATCTATGCCTTAAAGAATGCATGTAAGGTGTTTGATAAAATGCCTAGGATGTTAGAAGTTCATATTTACATGATTTCATGATATCTAAATGACAAGTCCATGTTAGCGATACACTTCAATATGAATGCCCATGCTATTTATGTATTCTTATGGTGATGGCATAAAGTATGTATGATGATGGAACTATGAATTTTGTGTGCGAATTATATCCATGCTTTCCCTACTATGTTTGAGATGTTGATTAAATACATGAAGTATACTATCCCCTACTTATGATATAGCGAATTGTGGACTCCAATCTTGTGATCAATTCATGTCATGTGTGTCGGTTTTCGTCTATCGAGTCCTGAGGGTATTCGTACCCGAAAAACATAGCTGTGTGCCTAGAGCCATGTCATGTTGTCACGATAATCTCAGTCAAGCTATAATCTATAGAACTCAGTCAGTCATATGACTCAGGAAACCTCAAAAATCTCATGATCCCAGTAAACTCTTAGATAATAGTACTACTCTGTCTGTCAACGAAAGTCAGTTTATCTGTCCATGTACAGTCAGGTGAATCATGTTTAGTCTCTTCAGATGGGAGTAGGAGTTAGCACCGAGTGAACCCAAGAATGGGAACTCACCTGTATATGACGGTGTGATCCTTAGCAGTCATCCTTGCATTCCAGAACTATGTAGCCAGCATAGGTTGGGACATCACATCCTATTATATAAGGGTAGATAAGGTGGCTTAACATGTTATATGAGGGTTCCGACCGTTCTCACTAGAGTTACATGTTATATGAGGGTTTGTCACATGTTGTCCTTACTAGTGGCACGGTATTGACAACCTTCCATTCGGGGCAGAGATTGGACCCCATCTTAGACATAATGGAATATATGGGGCATATTGGTTAAACAACTACCTCCCATAGTTTTAGTATCAGTCTCAGTAAAAGAACTCAGACAGTTCTTCAGATATCAGTATACTAGGACTGTTAGATACGGTCAAATTCAGTTATATCACGGAACTCAGAGATTTCAACCAGATTCAGGACTATTAGATACAGTCATCCATGTTATCAAAACTAAATTTCCATCCATGTATTAGCGTACATATTTAGCCATCACGTACTCACGATCTTAGTTACTACTGACTGACTGTTTTACATTCATATCAGTCAATCAGTAGTATTATTCATGCATGTAAAACCTTTGCATTAGCCTATGTCACTCGTATACTCAGTACTCTAATTGTACTGACACATTTGCACTATGGTGATTTCTTTGATATTACACCATAGGTTCAGAGACAAGAGCTCCAGATGAGCAGTAGCATCTAGTTGCAGAGTTGTAGTGAGTCCTCATCAATTCGAGGGCGATATTATTTTATTTCATTTATTATTTTAGCTTAGTTTTTCTAGAAGGTGTTAGTTGGAACATATTCCTTCAACTCCTTATTCAGACAGTACGTAGAGGCTTTAAGATTCAGTATTCTGATTTAGTTCAGATTTAATTCAGTTTTCAGTTGTTTAGGGTATCTTTCACCCATATGGATATTATGTCTTGACAGATATTTATTTAGTTGAACCTTATGTCCTACATGATCATGTTTTCCGCATTATTACGTTATATATGTAGTGTACAGGTACAGATATCAGTCATGGATTAGTTTGTGGTCCCTCGGGGTCATGAGCACCGTGTAGCATTCCGGTTCAGAAAATCGGGGGGTTACAGTATGGGATGCCCATTCCTATAAATTTAGACCATGGATCGATGTTTACATAGTGGTTTTAGAGAGTATTTCAAGAGGATTTATGTACTCAAGTAGATTTGAGTACAACCTTTCACCCGTAGATCGATGGTTAGTTCGAGTGTACTATTCAGGTACTTGAGGATATGATCTAAGCCTATGTTAGGGATTTTGGAGGCCAGAGGTATCAACATCAACCTTGGCAGAGTTCGTGTACAACAATAGTTATCAATCGAGTATTGAGATGGAACCTTTTAAGATATTGTATGGTAGAAGGGTTGTTCTCCGATTGGGTAGTTTGAGACTTTTGGGGTGAGTCCCCGTGGTATGGATTTGCTTCATGACTCATTCAATAGAATCAGGGTAGATCAAGAAAGGCTGAGAGAAGCCCAATATAGGCAGAAGGCTTATGCAGATTGGAGGATTTCTAGCTTGAGATTTGGAGTTAGAGATCGTGTGTTCCTCCATGTATCACCCATGAAGGTTGGGATGAGATTCGGGAGGAAAGGCAAGCTTAGTCCTTGATATATTTTCCCAATTTAGATTCCTTATATAGTTGGAGAGGGAGCTTATTAGTTAGATTTACCTCAAGATTTTTCTATTGTTTATCCAATTTTCTATGTCTCTATGTTACGGTGGTATACTCCTAATCTGTCCCATGTACTCTAATGGGACTCAGTCCGGTTAGATGAGCATTTGGCCTTTGTGGAGAAGATTGTGCTTATTTTGGCGAGTAATATAAGGCAGTTGCATACTAGGAAGATTCCTATAGTAAAGGTTCAGTGAAGGAACTGCCCGGTGGAGTAGCCCACAAAGGAGATCGAGAGAGAGATAGAGGCTCAGTATCCTCACCTATTTGAGATTTTAGGTGTTTTCTCATCTTTAACTTTTGGGGACAAAAGTTCCTTCAGTAGTGGATATTAAAATAACCATTCAGGTCATTTTCCATATTTTTGCTCATTTACCTATCTCCGAAAATCAATCACCTCACAAACATCGATTAACGATGGTAACTAGTACTCTGATCTACACCAAAAAGGTACAGAAGTGTAGTATGAGTACCAAAACAATAGGTACTCAGTAGGCATCATCGATCGACTGAGCTAAATCATGATATGCGTATGATAAAATGTAATATAACTTAACTAAGTCAAGGTATAGAAATGAACCTGAATAATCTCCAATACTACTGTACATGATAAGTAATTCAATTAGCACAACAATATAACATAAGGCATCAACATATGTCAATATCATCGTACACAATAAGTAAATGATTCGGAATAATAACTTATTCAAATCATTCACATGTACACCCACAAGCTGCAAAATTGGCTCCCATACGCCAATTGGTGCAAAAGTAAAAAACTCATCACAACCTCTCATATGACTAGAGACTACACTCAAGAGAAGAATAATTCATTCAATCAATGTTATAGCTAATTTCATCGTTATCTAACCATCATTCCACACTTATCATCAATATGCAATTTACCAACATTATCACATTTGACCAACATTCATAATACAACGATCATTAACAACCTTATAACCGATACTCAAAGGTCACCATTTATTTGCTAACCATCTTTTATTAACTAATCATTTTAATAGCTAGTAATCATATAACCTTTAGCTATCATTCAAAAACTATTCACCACATATCCACTAATGACTATTTATTAGATAATCATCTTTTCTCATCTAGCATAATTTAATTTCTAATCCACATTTATCAACTAATCCATGATCGTCAACAAGCCATTATTAGCCACTTAAACAATATTCACCGTTAATCCTCAATTATCACTAATCATCAACTATACCACTTTATAAATATATAATGCTTGCAGGATATAACTGACATCACTAATATCAACATAGTACCCAAATTTTATACAAGTAGATATAAGTATATAATTTCCATACATAGGGCATAGCTGGACTGGAAATGGTAGATTTACTCCTAGGGACATTAATATAATCATCCTCTAGCCTTGTCAGGTATCAATTCATCATCATAAATATCCTCCGGACATGTCGGTATCAATACATGATCATAAACATCCTTCGGCCTTGCCGGGTATCAATATAATCATAATAAGCCTCTGACCTTGTCGGGTATCAATATATCATCATAGTATCCTACGTCCTTGACGGGTATCAGTATATTATCACAATTTCCACCAGCCTCGCCAGGTATCATCAATATCAATATCATCTTTCAGAATTTAATCAGGTATATAATAAATTCCATAAGTCCCAATATAGTCAAGCATCAAGATTTCTATCATAATTATTAGCTTAATTTTCCATATCATCAACAATCATGACTTCTAGCACAAATAATAGTACAATTGCTAGAGTCATCAATAAGAATGCTTATTAAAATGACTACTGGCATAATTGTTTAGCATGACCATAATTATAGGAAATATCATAAGTAATGACTTATTATTATCATATTCAATCATCTGTTATTATCATAAAGATAGTTTATCAATAGTTTGAGCAATAGCCAATCCATGTCATAATCTATAGCCTATTCATAACATAGTTAACTACATAAATTTATGGCTTAGGCAATATCGTATTCAATGGCTCATTCAATAGTATATTCGGTAGCCTAATCAATATAAAAAATAATAGCATAATCAATAGCTCATCATAAGCTTAACTGATAAATCATACATATGGCATAATCGTTTAGGCATTACTTCTAACTGCATTAATCATGACCAACAAGTACCAAGGTTCCTCAATATTTCCAAAAAGGGCATTCTTTAGGCATTTAATAAGCATGCAAAGGGTTTCAAAAGAACTATCATCAATCTTGACTTAATGTGGGTTAAGAGCCCACTTCTAAATCCCTAAAATACATTCTAAGTCAATTTCTACCCCAGACCAGGCAAAGGTATCTAAATACTCTATTAGATGTATAACAAGACATAATTAGTCCTAAGGAAAAGTTCCTTCCAAAACACTATAACTAACTCAATCATAGAAACTAAGGAACTTCCATTAGTGTAACCAACTAGGGCCAACTTACTGTAAGCATGATTAATGAGAGCATGATACTGAATCTTGAGAAATCTAAGGCATTCTCATGTTAAACAGGAGTAATGAAGTCTAATTCACCTTAGGACTAAGGAATAAGTCAAGCATTCCAACTCCGTGGTTTCAGTTTAGCCTAAAAGGTCAAACTAACCCAAGTCTTGCATTTCATAAATCCAACACCTAAAACATATCCCAATTTAACAAGGTATCATAAATATACTATGACATAGCTCAATATAACAAGGAATAACCTAGACTACCTCGATGCTAAAGAAAGCTCAACGAACTGTTAAACCTTCACTTTTTCCTTTCAATAAGCCTCCTCAAGATGCCAAGTTATCAAAAAAAAATTCTACTCATCAATACGAGAATATCGATACCCATATTTAACTATTGTGCTTTGTGTCCAAAAATTGCCTAAAAAATCCCATATGGGTCCCACTAATAGAAATCACATTTCTAAAACCAACAAAACTTTCATAGAAGCTCAAGGAATCATTACCCTAAAAAATTTGTGAAAACCAAGATAAATTGGGGCTAAAATCAATCCCTAGCGTTTTTGGCATTTTGAGAAAACAATCAAGAAATTTGACCAAGAAAAGGGTGAATTCATACCTTAAATCGAAAGATAATTATGAAAAAAAATGTTAATCTACTTCCCAAGCTCCCACAAGCTTTAATTTTAGGAAGTCTCACTCAAGATTTTTTATCTCAAGAGAATGATAATTAATGGCCAAAATTTGAGCAAATGGTGTCATTTTATACCAATCTAGGTACTCGAGAGTCATTGTCGTGAACCCGAGGTGTGCAATCACACTACCTAATGTCTTCACACTTAGTGTTAATCATGACACATATTGTGCACTACAATCACGGCCCAAGGATGGAAAACATAGCTACATCAGTTGAAAGTTGAAACATGGAAGTTTTCCAAGTTGGAAATCAAGCCATCGATATTCATCAGAAATTCCTATATGCAAATGAACAAAGTAAACACAACAAATTCGATGTTTTAGATGAGTTGGCGCACTTGGAATTTCCATCCGAGGTTGTTTCAACCAAATGTAGGTTCCACACCTATATTTCATTTACTTAACATTCCGACCAATAGGTTGAAATGAGCTTGGGTGCCTCGGGACTCAAACCAAAGTTCTACCTAGCCTAAAATTGACATTTTAAAACTGCAAGCGTAGTTAAAATTTGCCTTCGAGATCATTTTATTAGAGTTTTTGGTTGGTGTCCATTTGGAACCAATAAAGATTCTAAACTGGGAATCGGCTCTAAAAATAAATGAACTGCCCGGTAACTGAACTTTCAGCTCTAACAAGTCATAAATGACTTGGGGCAGCTACGGAAAGGCTCTAACAGTGAAAATATGTAGAAAAATGGAAAATCACCTTAAGGGTCATTGCAATATCCACTACTAAAGGAACTTTCATCCATGGAAGTTAAGAATTGGGATGTACCTGATGTCTTGAACAGGTAAGGATACTAAGCCCGTATCTTGCTCTTGATCTCCCAACTAGCCTCCTCCACAGGGTGGTGCCTTCACTAAAACATTACTATAGGAATCTCTCTAGTATGCAACATCCATACATCTCTAGCCAAAATAAGCATCGGCTCCTCTACAAAGGTCAAATGCTCATCCAACTAGAATGAGTCCCATCCAAGGACATGAGACAGATCAGGGATGTATTGTCGCTACATGGATACATGGGAAACTAGATAAACAATGGAAAAATATAGAGGTAAAGCCAACTCATAAGCCACCTTACCCACTGTGCGAAAAATCTCAAAAGGGCCAATATATCTTAGACTAAGCTTTCCCTTCCTCCCGAACCTCATAACACCCTTTATGGGCAATACACAGAGGAATACACGATCAGAAACTCCAAATCTTAAGGCACGAAGTCTACAGTCTGCATAGGCCTTCTGCATACTTTGATCTACTCTAAACCTATCGTGAATCACCCTTAATCTATCCAAAAACACTTAAAGAAAATCAGTACCATGGGGCCTAACCTCAAAAGTCTCAAACCATCCAAGTGTAGAAAGACATCTCCCACCATACAAAGCCTCAAAATGTGCCATCTCAATACTCAAATAATGACTGTTATTATATGAAAACCCTTTCAAGGTTAACTGTTTCTCCACTAGCCTAAAAAATCCATAACATAGGTTCAGAGCATATCTTCAAGAACCTTAATAGTCTGCTCTGACTGACCATCTGTCTGCAGATAAAAGGATATAGTAAGATCCACCTAAGTGCCCAAATCCTCCTAAAAGGTCCCAAAACCTAGAAGTGAAGATAGAACTATGGTCTAAAATAATATAAGTAGACACACCTTGAAAACGAACTATCTCCCAAACATAGAAATTACTGTCACCACCTCTAAATCATGAGTCAGGTAATTGCGGTTGTACACCTTAAGCTGTCTAAAAGAATAAGTATGGAACAACCCTGTTGCATCAATACAAAACAAAAACTAACACCAGAAGAATCAAAAAACACAGTGAATCCCTCACCCTTAATAGGATAATCTAAAACAAGTGTTGGAGTATGGAAATCCTTAAGCTTTTCGAAGATCGACTCATTCTCCTCAAACCATAAAAAAAAACCTTCTTCCGAGTCAATATGGTATAAGGGATAAAATAAAAACAAAACCCTCGAGAAACATCTATAATAGTACCACTAATATGCCACATCCTTCAATTGGTATATGGAAAACTCCACACCTTCAAATCCAGAAGCATGCATTACTTGGAATTTTTTTTCCATCTCATTAATGAACCCTTAAGGATCTTCCTCATCCATAGAAATAGTAAATTTTAGAGGATTGAGACTCATAAACGGAACAACTCGAGTAACCTTAGAAGAACTCACAACAATACTAGCAGAACCCAATTGATGTGACTGAGAATTCTCTAACTAGGTCAATAGATGAATAGAACGGTGAAACTTGGCATTTGAAATATCTCCTTGAGGTGACTGAGTAGAAATTTCATCTACAGGTTAAGGATTAGAGGGGACCGTTGGGACTCTATAAGGGAAATCTGAAGCAGCCACTCTAGACCCAGTCAGAACTCAAAAAGTAGAGCTCCATCCGCATTATCCTCAGATAGGATAAAAGATTTTCCACAAGCCTTAGATCTTATGGATTGCATGATCTTAAATGCGAAAAAATGTGAATTAGAGAAGTTTCAAGACATTAGACTCTATATCTTAAAATTAGAATAAGAAGAAAGAGAGACATTCCTAAATGCATCATAACCTTTCCTTTATTAGTATGGCACATTACACACCCATAAAGGAAACTCTACTTCACATGGATTTGTGGATGCCCAATTGACCATGAACCTAGGCTCTGATACCAACTTTGTTGCGACCCAAACCACAGACCGAAGACTACCCTTCTTGCCTAGTAAAACAAAACATAATTCACTAGCCAACAGATGAATTCAAAATATATAACATGATATAAAAAATAGTAACTAAAATTCTAAGAATGTCAACAACTAATACCAGTCCACAGTAATCTACAAATCCCTAGCACTAGACAACAACCTATAATGGGACATGTATCCAACCCTAACAATGACAACAACAATGACAATGTCAATGTGAAGTCTTTAATTCTAATTTATGGATGAAAAACCGATGGAATAATCTAGTCCTCCAGAGAATGTAAGATCACCACTTCACCACAAATGACTGACGAACCAAGCCCATCCATCTAATGTTGTACAAGGGTAAAAAAAGGATCTATGCATCCTACATTATGAAACAATATAGGTGGTAGGATAGTAAGCGGGTGAGTGATAGTAGTTAACTCAGGAATAATTGGTAAAATAATTTAATGATCAATAATTCAAATCAATAAAATCCAATGCATACAATCATATGCATATACATACATACATATCTATATCAAATGTTGGGATAGGGAACATGGATTATCATGAACTTTAAAACCCTTAACCTGGACTATGTAGATCATCCATCATAAAAAAGCACCCACGGTCTATATGGGTCCAGCTCTACCCCAGTTGAAAGGTCCTAGTGCGTGTAGCCGCATGAACCAAAGAATAATCATATGTCATATGCACTATAGGAGACTCAAACCTCACTCCATATGTATAAAGGTGTCTTGAGAAACTAGTCATTTAAACCACCTGATCATTTAGACCCCCACCCCAGCAATTGCAGTTTCTAGTATTGGTCCTTCGGGACCTCTACTATTATGGATTTGATACACAACCACCATTAAGACGAATTAAGACATTTACACACTTTAAATCATCAAATAAGGAGTCATTTAGTAAGGCATTATCTAGTGGTATTGTCATAGCGACCATAGCTTACATGCACATATCACTTCGCCAAATCAACCAATTTGCAAATGGTACTCTAACCCAATTAGCCAATAAGGCTCCAAAGTTCCATGTAGGAATAAAAATAAGTAGCCAAGGAATCTAACCCATCTAGCCAATAAGAATCTAAAGTCCTAAGTAGGAACCAAATCATCTAGCCAAACGGGTCTCTAACCTTCCGGCCAATAGGACTCTGAAGTTTTCAGTTTAGAATTTATTTCATCACCATCAAGGACTTTTTTAAAATACAATTCATGTTCCATTAATCTTATATACCATGAAAGGTTTCAAAAGTACTTTCAATATGCAAAAACCCATATTCAAAACCAATTTCACAAGATTGGGTTGATGTTATTGCCAATTCCAAGCCATTAACTCATCAAATTTGGGAAAACCCATGTTCCTCTTCCCACTCCACACACCCATGCATTTTATTAGTTTAACAAGCCCTATTTAAAGCATACACAATGCATATGTGAACATGAAATATTAAATAAACAACAATCATTCAAAACACTCAACCCAAGTTCCTTAACCAATATGAAAACCATATGAATACCAAATTAAAACATATGTCTTAACAAAATAGATTTTTGGGAAAGAGATACATGACCAAAAGGATCAGAATTTTTGGAGGGTATTTTCCATTAGAAGCTCTAGACAATCAACTTTGAGAAAACCATAATGCTCTTTCTTGAGAGAATTTGTGAGAATAAAGAGTTATTTTGGTGTGTTATAGATGTGAATGGGGTCCAAATAAGGTTTTAATGTTATGGGTCACGTGTGGGGTAAAGGATAAATTTCTAAATTGTCCTTAATAAAAACACTGAAAAATTGTAGCCTAGATATTATGGGTGACCTTACGACTAGTAGCATCACCTTACAACTCATGACATTCAGTCATAGTCTAGAGAGTTCCCATGAACACCCACACTGGTCTGGTTATGAGTTGTACCATTCAATTCATACTCAAACAGTACTTCTTGTTAGGTTAAATCATAGGCAAGATAGAAACATTTAGGTATCACACTGGTTTTTCTATGGATGGGAATATGCGACTCATATAAAGTCTTTACACATCATTAGGAGCCAATCGTACTCATAACAAAACCTTGTCCAATCCATACTGGGTAGTCTATGAATAGGGTCCTACGACCTATAATGACACCCTATGACATGTAGGTAAAGTTGTAGTCAGGGTTATAAGCTCATAAGTCAAGAGATTTTCAAGGACCAAAATCTAGGTGTTTTATAAAATTATGGATCGGATATATATAGATCAAATATCAAAAAAAATATTTTTTTGCTCAAAGGCTCATAAGTCATTCATCAAGATGGTTTGATTCCCGTTATGAAGAAATCCATTTAAAAATTAAAAAATGGGAATAAATCCCCTTTTACAAAAAGAGTAACAAAACCATATTTTAGTTGGAATGGTACCATTTACCATCTAAGTGATAATAATTCTACTGAATCTATGCATGCGATCACCAATATCCAAACAATACTAATGTAAGCATCATTACATCTATAAACTATGACTACTTTCTTTTTCAGGATAGAATACTTCCCAAAATCCAACCAATATCATAATCACGGCCTTGGGACCAATATATATCCGGCATAACCATAGAAATATAATCACAGCCTTAGGCCCAATATTATATCCAAAATATCCATAAGATCATAATTCATGAAAAAACCATTATATCATGACCTGATTTACATATCATGATGGCACCTACTCTATCCCGCTAGTAGGTAAGCCGAACTATGTCCCTAAGCTAGATACAATGGTCTAACTTTGTAGAAAATGGCCTAAAACTCATAAATTTTCAATTTAGAGACTTAACTAGCAATATTCCAGTCAAAAAGGTCTAATAGATAGATAAGAAATCAACAACCAACCCAAGACTCAATAATGTCGATACAAGAGCTATTACAAATGAACTATGAGAATAAATAGTTAAATACAATTTGTCTTGAAGATGGAAAACTAGACATAGATAAATAAAAGGAAAAAGGTAACTCTGACTCAAAGAACTCACCCAATCTCCGAAATCAACCCTGCACGAACATCAAATTAGTGGCAACAACTAGTACTCAAATTTGCACCATATCGGTACAAAAGTGTATTTTGATAACCAAAACCATGGGAATCAATTGACATCATCACTGATTAAGCTAAATCATGATATAAATAAGATAAGGTACAAAATAGTATAAGCTAAGTCAAGGAAAAATGGGAAAACATGGAAATAAGGTCTAACACCATTGTACATAAATAAATAAATTCATACGAGATAATTATATAAAGTCAATACCATTATAAGTACATGATTGTCCCCCATAAGCCAATAAGTGTAGAAAGTAAATAACCTAACCCAGACCCTCATAAGTCGGAAGGGTACAATTAAGGAATCTAAGCAAGTGTATAGTCATAAATTATAAAATTACCATCTAATAATCAGTGATCCATCCAAACTATATCATTTCATAAATAATCCCAATGTTGTACATGACATGGAACTCAATATTATCATCATTATCATTATTTATAATGACCCTTCCAATAATTTTTCATATTTTTTCTTATCTCCACCATTTGACCTTCTCAATAGCTACCCCAATTCATTTATGACTTTTTGGGACTGGCAGTTTGGTTACCAGACAATTCATTTATATTTTAAGGCTATTTACCTATTTTAAAGTCTTCGTTGGTTCTAGATGGCCATGGGTAAAAACATTAATAAAACTATCTTGGATGTGAATTTCGACTATTCCAGTGGATCAGGAATGTCGAGTTTAGGTTAAGTAGTCCTTTGGTTTGAGTCCTAATGCGCCCGAGATTATGTCGACCCATTGGTTTAAAAGTTGGAAAATAAAAATACGGGTGTAGGACCCATATTTGGTCGAAACAACCTCGGATGGAAACTCTAACTTTTCCATCTCATAAGGAATGTTGATTTTAGGATAGGGGGACCCTTGGTTTAGGTCCCAAGGCTCCCAGATTTATTTTGAGCTTGATAACGCTCAAACTACAACTCTCGTAAGAGTGTAAGCGATCGTTGTCAAATATAGAACCCAACTAGGTTGGGTGTCGAATCCCGCAGAGAATACTTGGTCACTAAGTAAGCAAAGATTAATAGACTTTTGGTGAAAGTTTCGTAAAAGGGGGGATTGTAACGTGCAATAATGTAACAAAGTGAAAACGGAAAATAGCAAAGTAAAAAGAAAGAATGTTTAGTAAGATGTTTAACCAATGAGAATTGAGAGTTGGGGTTATATCCACCTTATGATTTATAAGTCTCTATTGGCTATGAGTTATGCGGAAGTCATACATGCATGTGCTTATAGAGAATTGTATTCTATGGTAAATTCAGGCGTCTTTCGACCATCAAGGATTATTTCACTTTAACTCTTTCGAGCTTAAAGCGTATCTAACGGTACAAATTCTCCAAGAGGTTAATCCAGTTACGGCACTAACTTTTTAACAGGGTTTGGTGCCTTATTACCTTGACATTATCTCTTTTCTAGACATATAACTTTTCTTTCGAAGAAGTTAATGCTATACTGGCATATTCTATGTGTTTGCAACCACAAGAATTTAGATTAAGATGAAGAGAGTAATGATATAAGCAGCATACGTGTCAAGAATTCACAAAATCATAGCAATAGATAGTATCTCATAAGGCTTCCATAACCCCAACAGAGAAGTTTAGCTACGCATGAGTGCAACGGAAAACACAATAGACATTATCATCATAAAAATCTCACGTGAATTCCTTGCAAATAGCTTTTCTCTTATTGTAAAAATTAAAAGTCAAATATATAAAAAATAATGTCAACAATGAATTAATGAAGAAAAAGGGGAAGGATAGAATAGGGATGAGGGTGGTGGAGAATTGTTTTGATGGATGGATGGATGGTGGATGGATGGGAATAATAAAAATCTCCAGCAAAATAGGGTATTTATAACACCCATATCCTATTCCTACTAAGCTACTGCATTACTTATCCTAGTCCTACTAGGTTACTGCATTATTATCCTAATCCTACTAAGTTACTGCTGATCCCCAAAGTCTTTAGAAATGTTGTTTTTTCTCGGGACAGGTTTTCCATGCGTCACTTTTAGTCCCTAGGCGTCCAAAATCTCCTTTCCTTCTTTCGTGAAGCTTCCTTGGGCGTCAAGTTATCCATAAAATGCTGAAATCTTCATCATTTATACCTGAAAACTTGTTAATCACGTTTGTTAGCTCACTTACAGTAAAGAGGACTAAAAGTGCATGAATTATATATTTTGTCATCAAAACTTAGGTAAAATATGGGTAAATTATAGTACTTTAGGCGTGTAAATACGCCTATCATCAACACCCCACACTTAAAGCTTTGTTCATCCTAGAACAAAATATCATGTCCATCTAAACATCTACTTAGGGTTTTACAGTAATAGCATAAAATATTCGTCAAGATAGGCACGACAATCATTAACAAAGAGTAGTTTTCTGATCACTACTAGAAATAATTTCACCCTCTAATATAGACTCGTGATAATTGTTAATTCGTATTCAAAAGTTAAGGCACAATGAATGATATAAGACTTACCCAAAACTCATCAACTATGTGTGTCTCACAATATGTCACCCATAATCACTCACAAGTATTGTATATATTTCCAATATGGGTATAATATTATCCTTGCTCTCACTCTCACAAAGAATTCATATGCTGCAACTGATGACCATAGGCTTTCCCTTAGTGTAATGCTCCACTAAATATCAGAATGCTAAGCATAGGATCAAATAGGTCTTCTACAGGTTGTAATGTAGGCTAAGGGACGAGTAGGACTATTTTGGCCAGAAATAGTGACTATGTTCCTAAGCGCTTTAATACATCACATTATGCCATTATCACTCTATTTTAATCAACCCTGTTACCTTTCTTTCATCTATCACCCCTTTTCACCTATTTTGCCATTCAAGCATAACTATCTTTTTGTTTAATCATAAACACAATTTATCATTTTGTTTTTCTATTTTTTTTTATAACACACCTCTATGATAGCCACTCTTTTTCATAACAAATTAAAGTACCAATACACTCTAAGGCATCACTCTCACCCAATTTCCTCTTATTTTGTCACATGACTTCACAACTTAAAGCACTTAGGAATTTGGATCAAATTATGGTCTTGAAAAAAATGGATTAGGCTTACATATGAGGCTGTCAAAGAAAATGACTTAAAGGCTCAAAAAGGTTGACTAGGATAATGTCCACAGGTAGTTAAATAGAAGGTAAACAATTACAGGTCGGCAAAGAAATGCCTAACTCACACTCTTTATTTCGCTTCACACACACACCAGAAAAGTTCTAGCATCAGCCACAAACACAGAATATACTATATCCTCACACATACAAGGCACATGGTCGACTTTATTGGGAGTAGTATAGACTCTTGACCCAACAGATGAAGAAATTGAACCACACAATTATCACATAGTGAGTCACAATTAGAGCCTAAACATCTCAATAGTAATGATTTTAGCAAAAACTCTTGTTATAATACCATGCTGCCCCTCAGAATAATTTCATGCAAAGTTAAAATAAAAAAATTTAACTACTAACAAACAAAAAAAACAAACATAGATAGATGCAAATGCAGATAAAAAAGTAAAGCATACAAATACCTGCACCCCACACTTAGACGGGACACACTACCCTCAGTGGAAAATAAATAAGATGAACCTGGTTAGTCGGACTCCTCCTCTATGTCTGGGGTCATACCCCCTGCGTAGGAATCATCATCATAGTCGTCATCCTCAGAAGTTCCTCATAAGTACCCCACTTGATTCCAAGAGTGCGTCGAGGTATTTGCAGCACGGAGGATTCACCTTGCTCTTTTCGTCCCCTTTTCTGGCCTTTTTGTGAAGTGGTTGCTTTTTCTTTTCCTTGTCGTCCTTTTTGTGCCATTCTACCTGAGATCTCAATAAAGTTATGTTAGCTTTATCTCGGAAGATTCAATCGATAAACAGACAATAGTGGCACCACCCCACACTTAATTTGTTGACAGAAACTAATTAAGTGAATGGTGTCGGTTACTCATACTTCATCGACATACATTTAGGTGATATGTTCCAACAATATGTTCAGCACAGTCATAATTTCATGTCCTCTTAACGTTATGAAATCTTGACAATGCTTTTGTGTTTGGACTAATGCATCTTTTGAACAAAACTACTACATAGATATCGTATCAATTTATGGCATAGAAATAATCACAACATCGCATGTTTGTAGTCACCCATGATTTTCATCTCAATGAACAAGTCATTTCAACATGTAAGCTTTCCAGTTACAAGATTATGCAATTATCTTGACCATGTCGATTTCGCAAAAGTATGACAGTGTATCAAAATCAAATACAAGTTGGAAACAAGTCAAGATCATCCTTACGTATTCTTTCACTCACTTAGTTGTATCACAAAAAATCAACCACATTCAAATCACCAATACTACTTCAAGATTTATCAATTCATTATAGGCGTTGTAGTGTAGTACTTACGGAATATAAAAGAAGAACAAAGAAGTACTTACTTGGTTGATGTCCTCGGAAGATGTTCTTGCAAAGTAAAAGAGCAAAAGGAAAATTTTTGAGAGATTTTGGAGAGGTAGACGACGCCTAGGGTGATGTTGCAATGTATTTTTTTTTCTAAGACTAAGGTTCTATTTATAGGACAAGTTTGGGTCGGGTTTTGACCCATTTAGAATCGGATTTGGAGACCAAAAGTGACCATAGGCGGCGCCTAATGCTTTGCCTATGCTTAGCATAGGCGGCGCCTACGCTATGGCATTGTTAAGCATAGGCGACGCCTATACCATGGCATAGTAGATTCAGAGACAAAATGCTTTTGCATAGGCGGCGCCTATGCTATAGCATTGTTGAGTATAGGCGGCGCCTATGCTATGGCACTCTAGAATCCGAGATCTTAGGCCATAGCATAGGCCATGCCTTGTTCGTGGCCTAGATTTACATAGGCCTTGCCTTGTTCTTTGCCTATATTTTCATAGGCAATGCCTAACCCATAGCCTTTTGCTTCTTCATTCCTAACTTACCACCTTCAACATGCAATACTTCCAAATCAAAATTTGAAACCAATCTCTTCCTTTATACCTCTTGCACCTACACTTACTCAAAAATAACAAAAATGATTAGAACGATGGGTTGCCTCCCACCAAGCACCTTATTTTTGGTCGTGGCTTGACAAAATCTTAAGAAAACAAAACTATTAAAAATGATGGGTTGCCTCCCACCAAGCGCTTGATTTATTGTCGCGGCACGACATAGCTATCTCAATTACTTAGACTTCATCGAGATAGATGGGGCATCATTTTCTGAATGGATTCAGACGACGCTGATGCTTACTTATAGTCATGCAATCTTCTTCGATATGACTCTTGTGCATACATATCCCAGGAGGGATACCAATTATATCATCAATAGTCCAACCCATAGCCCTCTTGTATCTCTTCAGAGCAGAGATGAGAGCCTCTACGTGCTGTTCACTTAAATCATCTGTCACACTCACCGGAAGTGTATTTCTACTTCCCAAGCATGCATACCTTAGATAATTGGGGAGCTCTTTCGATTCTAGCACTAGGGGCTCTTCAATGGAAGTCTTCGCTGTTGGTGACGGTTGATTCTTAAGATCAAGGTCCGACTGCTTAGGAGTATGAGAATAGGACCCTATTTCTGTTAGAGCACACATAGTTTCTTTATAATCTTCATCGTCCTCATGCTCAACATTCAGCAGTGCAACAGACAATGGCTCAACAGTAAGCTGTTTCTCTACAGATAATGCTTTCTTATCCTCATAATGAACATCAACTACGGAGAACACATTCATATCGCTGGGATGCTTCATTGCTTTGCATATATCAAAGTGGACCACTTCATCATTCAAACGAAATAAAAGCTCATTAGCTCTCATGTCAATAAGCACACTTCCTGTTGCAAGGAAAGGACGTCCCAAGATTATGGGAACTTTAGAATCCACCTCGCAATCAAAAATCACAAAGTCTGCAGAAAAAATGAAGGTAGACACATTCACCAACACATCATTCAAGATACCCACAGGTCATTTTACCGACCTATCTTCCATCACGAGTCGCATATTAGTTAATGTAGGGTCGCCCAACCCCAACTTTCTGTAGACGGATAGTGGCATCAAATTGATGCTAGCTCCCAAATCGCACAATTCCTTAGCAAAATTCATAGATCCAACCGTGCAAGAAATAGTGAAAGCACCAGGGTCTACCTTCTTCTGTACTAAGGACCTTGTGGCAATTGCACTGCAATGATGAATATTATCTGCTGGCTCATAGCTTACTGCCCGCTTCTTTGTTAAAAGGTGCTTTATGAATTTAGCGTATCCGGGCATCTGCTCTAGCGCTTCCACCAAAGGAACATTAATAGTCAGCTACTTCAACATAGTCATGAATTTAATGAACCTGGTATAATCAGCCTTTTCTTAAGTCTCTGCGGAAAAGGTGGTGGTGGAAGGGGAATTGTTTTCTCTACCACTTCCTTTTTATCTTGCTTCCAACTATCAATCTTTTTAGGCTGCAAATTTCTAGGGGTGACGTCATGAACACACTCTTCATCTTCTTCGGCCTCTTCACATTCTGCATCAATAACATTATCCGCTATATCATCAACCACCTGCTTCTCCTTGGATGGATTTTCCAACACTTTACCACTCCGGGTAGTAATAGCCATGCATGATCCGTCGTTCCTTGGGTTTTGCACCATATCGCTGGGTAGTGTTCTAGCCTTTCTTTTGTTGAATGCCGCAGATAATTGACTCAATTGTTGCTCCAGCTATTTTATTGAAGTGGAATGCGAGTCAACTAATTGCTTCATTGAGGACAGATCATTTATTACCTCAGTTACTCCTATGTTGGTTTCCTCTACTCCTTTCAGCAGCTTAGCCATCATATCTTCCATGGACATATTTCCAGAACCAGATGCAGCGGCGTCACGTCTTCCAGGAGGAACATACAAACCACTCCTGTCGGTATTGTTTTTCCAACTTCCTTGATCACGGTCCTTGTTTCCAGATTTATCATAATAGTTACGACCTTGGTTTCCTTGGGCATTGCCTCAGAAACCCCCCTGATTGTTCAAGTAGTTGGCTTCTTCCTCGGAATCAGATTCCTCTCTTCCTTTTGACGCAACAGCTTTTATTTTTTCGGTCTTCCCTGATAATAAATGCTTTGTGAGAAGATCCATTTGTGTTTTCATGTGCGCCATATCTTGATCACGTTCTTCCTCTCTTCGCCTTTGTTCTGCAGTTATGCCAATAGATATAGTAGAGCTTGCTACCTCAGAATCCCTGGTATGCCAAGCTCTGCTCTGCTTTGTCATACGATCTAGCATATCACTTGCCTCAATAAAAGTGAGGTCCATGAATGACCCACCTGCTGCATTATTAACCACTGGCTTAGTCACCGAATTCAAAGATCTGTATAATATCTCCATCAAGTGGACATTGGTCATATGATAGTTTGGGCACCGCATAAGCTTCTTCTTGAATCTCTCCTATGTTTTGTGGAGAGATTCAGTTGGAAGCTGTCGAAAGTTGCTGATCTCATCTCTCAACTGTGCTCTCTTGGATGGCGGAAAGATTCTTTCTAGGAAAGCATCTTTCAATTGCCTCCAATTGGTGATAGAATCAGGAGTCAGCCCATTCAACCATAGAGTTGCCTCCCCAGATAGAGACAATGGAAATAAGCGCAGACGCATTGCATTCTGTCCAACTCCTGGATTGTCGAATGACTTGCATGTAGAGATGAAGTTGATCAGGTGCATATTCAGATCATCGCCTGCGAGTCCACCAAATAAACCTTTGAGCTGCAATAGCTGAATCATGGTGCTAGTGATATTGAACTTTGCTCTAGGTGCCAAGGGCGGAGGAATAATAGCTCCTATAGCACCAGCTCCATCCAGATCATCATCATCATCATCAAAAGGAGCCTGCACAGCTTGGCGGTCAAGTCTCATTCTAGCTTGATGATCTCTCATATGCATAGGTGCCGCCACCTCATCAGTACACCTAGGATTTAGTAGCTCCTCATCATCCAGGTCCTCATCATCAGGATTTGTTGCCCGACCTAGGTTATCAATATTCCGTTGATGCACTTGAGCAGCTGCCAGTGCAGCTAGTCTAGCCTGCTCCTGTTGAGCCGCCCTTCTGTCAATGTCACGTTGTGTATCCATCCTGCCAATAGAACCTAAATAGAACAAAAACAACAACTAAAAGTAAAATCTGAGAACTTTTGACCAAAGGGTCTAGTAACTATCACAAACTTAGTTGACAACCGTATTCCCCGGCAACGACACCAATTTTTGATAATGCTCAAACTACAGCTCTCGTAAGAGTGTAAGCGGTCGTTGTCAAATATAGAACCCAACTGGGTTGGGTGTCGAATCCCACAGATATTACTTGGTCACTAAGTAAGCAATGATTAATAGACTTTTGGTGAAAGTTTCATAAAAAAGGGGATTGTAACGTGCAATAATGTAACAAAGTGAAAACGGAAAATAGCAAAGTAAAAAGAAAGAATGTTTAGTAAGATGTTTAACCAATGAGAATTGAGAGTTGGGGTTATATCCACCTTATGGGTTATACGTCTCTATTGGCTATGAGTTATGCGGAATTCAGACATGCATGTTCTTATAGAGAATTGTATTCTATGGTAAATTCAGGCGTCTTTCGACCATCAAGGATTATTTCACTTTAACTATTTCGAGCTTAAAGCGTATCTAACGGTACAAATTCTCCAAGAGGTTGATCCAGTTATGGCACTAACTTTTTAACAGGGGTTGGTGCCCTATTACCTTGACATTATCTCTTTTCCAGACATATAACTTTTCTTTCGAACAAGTTAATGCTATACTGGCGTATTTTATGTGTTTGCAACCACAAGAATTTAGATTAAGATGAAGAGAGTAATGATATAAGCAGCATACGTGTCAAGAATTCACAAAATCATAGCAATAGATAGTATCTCATACGGCTTCCATAACCCCAACAGAGAAGTTTAGCTACGCATGAGTGCAACGAAAAATACAATAGACATTATCATCATAAAAATCTCACGTGAATTCCTTGCAAATAGATTTTATGTTGTTGTAAAAATTAAAAGTCGAATATATGAAAAATAATGTCAACAATGAATTAATGAAGAAAAAGGGGGAAGGATAGAATAGGGATGAGGGTGGTGGAGAATTGTTTTGATGGATGGATGGATGGTGGATGGATGAGAATAATAAAAATCTCCAGCAAAATAGGGTATTTATAACACCCATATCCTATTCCTACTAAGCTACTGCATTACTTATCCTAGTCCTACTAGGTTACTGCATCATTATCCTAATCCTACTAAGTTACTGCTGATCCCCAAAGTCTTTAGAAATGTTGTTTTTGCCCGGGACAGGTTTTCCATGCGTCACTTTTAGTCCCTAGTCGTCCAAGCTCTCCTTTCCTTCTTTCGTGAAGCTACCTTGGGCGTCAAGTTATCCATAAAATGCTGAAATCTTCATCATTTATACCTGAAAACTTGCTAATCACGTTTGTTAGCTCACTTACAGGAAAAAGGACTAAAAGTGCATGAATTATATTTTTTGTCCTCAAAACTTAGGTAAAATATGGGTAAATTTTAGTACTTTAGGCGTGTAAATACGCCTATCATCAGTGCTATTTAGTGAATTTTATAAAAAAAAAAGAAACTATAGGTGTAGGCCCCACTTTTTCCCTACATTAACTTGGATGAAGCTTTTGATAATTCCAATGGATTTGAAATATTTTTTACGCTCAAAATTCACTATTGGATCATGTATTTTGGGTTTGAATGAGTTCCAAGGGTCGAAATTAAGATTTTGATTTTGTTGTTATTTGGTGCCTAGGGGGGGAAACCAAGATCGCAGTAAATAGTATGGCGATCGAGCTAACATGATAGTGACCCCTATATTGAGATTGCGATATCTCCAAAGCTTGTAGGGGTATTTAAGTACTCTATAGGCCGCGTTTTGGCCATTTTGACTCATTTTTAGGACCTAGAAACCCTAAATGATTGTAATAACTCAAAATTAAGTCTTCTGGGTATCTTGGAGATTGTTTAACATCTATTATCCTGATTATCATCTGAATTAAGGTAAGATTTCATCACTTTATAGGTGAATTTCTTAGTTCTTGACCCAAAACCCAAAATCCACTTAGGGCTTGATTTTAATCCAAAGATTGCTTGGTTTTCCCCCATTTTAAAGATATTTGATTCCTTTTTCATGTACGAGTGTTAGGTTTACCTCAAACATGCATTTTCTATAAGTGAGATCCACTTGAGAGGTTTTGGTGTCTTTTTTGGACCCAAAGCACAATAGTGAAATATGGGTAATTTTAGATTCGTATTGATGAGTAGATTATAATTTTTATAGTGTGATGTCATTTTGGGGATTGTGTATTGAAGATGGGTGTATAGTGAATGATATGTGGTTTTGCAGTTCGGCCTTGAGGTGGGCTTTTACCTAATCTTCTTCGAACATGATATGTTTTATATATTTCATGTGAATTTGAATATTAAGGTTAATTATGAGTAAAATCACTTAGACTTGATTATTGATATTTAAGGATTAGATGAGGGTTTTGGACCCGTAAGGTTGTATGTTTATGACCCCTTCTAGAATCCTATTGCCCTCTTCATTGATTGAATTAGTTTGTAGTATGAAAATGTTATGATTTTAGGTTTGGGATGTGATTCAAGTGTTGAAGTCATGGTTAGTGTGGTTAACCTTAGTTGGGCTAGTCTAATGATATTGAAACCGTATCTTGGGGTAGAATTGACATAATCTCCCATGTTTCCAAATGAATTTCCTATTTTAGGATTGGTGATGGCTTACTTGGCATCTAGAAGTTAAACTAGATACCATTGCCTAGTTTGGGGCTTAGTTTTCCTAAACTTGAAAATTGAGGATTAAAAGTGGGATTGTTTGGCCCACTTAGGCCAAGACTTGTGTAAACCTTGTGGACTTAGTTGCGGA
Source organism: Capsicum pubescens (assembly GCA_030864215.1). NCBI lineage: Eukaryota > Viridiplantae > Streptophyta > Magnoliopsida > Solanales > Solanaceae > Capsicum > Capsicum pubescens. The sequence continues at coordinate 163,617,751 of CM061543.1, read as the reverse complement.
TGTTAGGCATAGTTGAGTCTAGTAAACCTTAGTATAAGGTTACTTAGTGACTTGGTATATTGTAATGATGTTCCCTAGATTGTGACTTATGAGTCGTGGCTATGTTATTCCTTATAGAAATAATAATGGGCCTTTAGATATACTATTCCCTATTAGACATTATATTAGACCTTTAGAGACGTTGTTTCTTCTTTTTATTGATATTTGTCCTATAGAGATGATTTTGTTCTTAGTTATGATTATTTTGTCTAAAGATATGATTTTTCTCTTAGTTATGATTATTTGGCCCACATATATGATTTTTTTCTTAGTTATGATTGTTGGGTCTTAGAGATGATTTGCCTCTTAGTTATGATTATTTGTCCCATAGAGATGATTTTTCTCTTAGTATATGTATGTTGGTACTTAGAAATAATTTTCCTCGAAGTTATGATTATTGGGCCTATAGAGATGATATTTCTCTTAGATATGATAATTTGCCTAGAGAGGTGATATTCTTCATAGTCATGATGTATGACCTAAAGATATGATATGCCTTATAGATGTGATATGCCTATCGATATTATGCCTCCTAGATGAGAGATGCCTCTTATATGTGAGATTTTTATATATATGATATGGCTTATAAATATGGTTATCGATATAGGTTTTAGATATATATATGGGCATAAGTCCATGATTATGAGGTTGTGATTATTTTGAACATATTATTGGGCCAAGGGTCATGTTATGTTATAGAATGTACATATGGGAATTAATTATCCTTGTAAAGAATACGATTGTAGTTTATGAATATACATGTATATATTTATATACTCTTCTCTCTGGTATGGGATGAAGGAAGATGCAGTATGTTGCTTACAACTTTATTAATTTGGATACTGGTGATGAAATGCATAGATTTGGTACATTCATTATTATTATATTAGTAATTGATGTGATTCTAGATCAAATACGATCTTATGACTGTTCTTCATAAATAATTTTTAAGCTACGTGGTAACTAGTTGTCTATTAAGTGACTATAGTACTTGATGTCTAGAACTCTAACATAATTGTTAATGATCCTTGATTAGTTGAAATATAGTAGCTAGATATTATGGATGATACGTAGCTAATTATGATGACGGGTTTAGCATAGGTGACGATTTGTTTCCATTGATGTCTAAGTTTATGTTGTGGATTAGTTTTTAAATGAGTATTTTTGTATTAATGATGCTAGATAATATGAGATGTTAGTTGATAGGTAAATAAGTGTATATATAATGGTTAGTGGTCATTTTCTAGATGGTGACTAGTGAGATTATGATGGTTAGAAATGAACATTGGTTAATTGGCGATTATGGTCTATTGTTGAATCTTGACTAGGTGTTAGATATTGGTTATTTAGTGAATAATCATTATGTGAATAAATAGTTAGGCTAATAATTAAAGGTTATCTCCATGATTAGACCCTTTTCTACAATTTTATAATGATTTAGTCTCAAAGAATATTTCAAGCAACAAACATACAGATTTACACCTTTTTAGTCATGGCTTGAGTCCGTGCACGTATTATATATCTATGTATATGTATTGATGATTATGTTGATATATACACCTAATTCATTTCTGAAGGATACTATTGTGGTGATATTGATACCCAGTTTGAGTCCGAAGGGTACTATTATAATGATATTGATACATGGTTTGAGTTCAGAGGATACTATTGTGATGATATACTGATACCCAACAAGGTCGAAGGTTGATTATGCTGATGATGGTCATGATGATAACAATTATAATAGAGATGTTTATGATTATGACATTGTGATACCGACCATGTACCTTGGATTCATTCTTGTATGTGCATCACCTATCAATAGTATGCACCTATGTCTATCAGATGGTATGGGACGATTACATAGATATGGGTAAAGAATATACCTTGTGTATTTGTATGTTGATTGAACCTTCTAAGCCTGGGGTGGTGGGGGTACGCATAGGCTCGGCTAGGTATTTGGTTATCTAGAGTAGCTACTATTCATATTGTTATTGATATTGTTATTATCATTGTTATGATCGTTATTATGGCTAGCTAATGGAAGACTGGTCATTAATCGGGTATCGAGATTTAAGGTATGTATTCGACCTCTTCTATCATATGGTTGCATTACAATGCCCGGTTATTTCATGTCTAGCCATATGGGTTAAAAACCCTGAGTATGATAATATAAAATCCTGGTAGTATTATAATGAGGTCTTAGAATAAGGATATAATGATCTAGATTATGCTTTGAGATGACATCATGTATATATATATATATATATCTCTTTATATATATATAGTTATATGAACCTATGGAAATACCGTATATCCCATCCTTCATTTATTCATATTGTATATTTGTTTCTTGGCCTTATATATTGCTATATATCTTTTTTCCACTCTTCATTCATATATTGGCCTAGGATATACTATATAGTATTAACACATATTGAATGTGGCTGAAATAGGATAGTTTACCCTTATACGTCCTTAACCTTATTTGTTTAGACTCTTGGACTTGAATAGGATAGTTTTCTCTTATTACTCTCATTGACTTATTATATGATTTTTGGACTCTTGGGTGTAATTTCCATCCTGTTTATATGTTGTATATATCTGCTTTAACTTTGGAGCTCTATTGGCAGTTGCCTACTGAGTACGATTCATTTGGTACTCAGACTAAACTTCTGTAGCCTGCAGATCATAGTATAGGTTAGTGCCATTGATGTGTGCATCATGAACATTAGACATGGTTTGGAGACTTAGAGTGAGCTCCTGATGTTCAGAGTACACTTATCTCTCTCTTATGTATTAGACTAGTCTCTATGTCGTATTCTGAGATAAGTCATATCAGTGTATTTCTCTTGATATTTCACTTTTGTACTCTTATTATATTAGAATGTCTTTGTAACATCGTTGTTTTTGGCCTTAGAAATATTTCCTTGAAAACAGTTATGCGGACCCAATACGATTTATGGATACAAGCCTTATGCTGGGGTACGAGTGGTATGGTCCTGTCGTAAGCTGACTAATGTTAGTTGGTGGGATAGTTTTGATTACTAGAATAGTCATGACTTAAGGGTATAAGTCATAAGGATTAGATACAAGTCATATCAGGGACTCATATGTTGGGCAGTGTTTAATCCTCTTGGTAATTTATTCTGCCAGGGATACAGATCATTGGTATGGATCGTATGCTGAGGTTATGACATGGTTAGATGATTCATATACTAGATAGTGTCTGATCCAAGGTTAAGTCCTGGGTACGATGGGTGGTAACTGATGATAGGCGTATTTACACGCCTAAAGTACTATAATTTACCCATATTTTAGCTAAGTTTTGAGGACAAAATATATAATTTATGCACTTTTAGTCCTTTTTCCTGTTAATGAGCTAACAAACATGATTAGCAAGTTTTCAGGTATAAATGATGCAGATTTCAGCATATTATGGATAACTTGACGCCCAAGGAAGCTTCACGAAAGAAGGAAGGGAAAGCTTGGACGCCAAGGACCAAAAGTGACGCATGGAATATCTGTCCCGGGCAAAAACAGCATTTCCAAAGACTTTGGGGATCGGCAGTAACTTATTAGGATTAGGATAATGATGCATTAACCTAGTAGGATTAGGTTAAGTAATGCAGTAGCCTAGTAGGAATAGGATATGGGTGTTATAAATACCCTATTTTGCTAGAGATTTTAATTCATTCGGGAGTTCCGAAAACAATTCTCTTTCAATTAATTACTTTCTCTTCATCTATTCAATTCTTAATTTCCACAACAAGAGAACCGCTATTCTAAAAGGGAATTCACGCCTAACGCCATACCAAACCCTACTACACGTGAGATCTTTATTTTGGTATAATGATAAAGTCTATTGTGATTTCCGTTGCACTCATGAATAGATAAACTTCTCTGTTGGGGTTATGGAAGCCTTATGAGATACTATCTATTGCTATGAGTTTGTGAATTCGTGATACATATGCTTCTTATATCATTATTCTCTTCATCTAAATGCAAATTCTTGTGGTTGCAAATGCATAGAATACGCCAGTATAGCATTAACTTGTTCAAAAGAAAAGTTATATGTCTGGAAAAGAGATAATGTCAAGGTAATAGGGCACCAACCCCTATTAAAAAGTTAGTTCCGTAACTGGATTAACCTCTTGGAGAATTTGTACCGTTAGACACGCTTTAATTTCGAAAGATTTAAAGTGAAATAATCCTTGATGGTCGAAAGACGCCTGGAGTTACCATAGAATACAATTCTCTATAAGCACATGCATGTCTGAATTCCGCATAACTCATAGCCAATAGAGACGTATAACTCATAAGGTGGACATAACCCCAACTCTCAATTCTCATTGGTTAAACATCTTACTGAACATTCTTTCCTTTTTACTTTGCTATTTTCCGTTTTTACTCTACTATTTTGTTACATTATTGCACGCTACAAAATCCCTCATTTTACGAGACTTGCACCAAAAGTCTAATAATCTTTGCTTACTTAGTGACCGGCTATTCTCTGTGGGATCGATACCCAACCCAGTTGGGTTATATATTTGACAACGACCGCTTACACTCTTACGAGAGCTGTAGTTTGAGCGTTATCAAAAATTGGCGCCGTTGTCGGGGAATACAGTTGTCAACTAAGTTTGTGATAGTTACTAGACCCTTTGGTCAAAGATTCTCGTACTTTACTTTTAGTTGTTGTTTATGTTTTCTGCAGGTTTTGTTCAGTGCATGCCAAATAATCGAAGTTCTGGTCAACCATTATTACCTATAAACCCTGAACTGCAACTTATTGGCAGAATGGATGCACAACGTGACATTGACAGAAGGGCAGCTCAACAGGAGCAGGCTAGACTAGCTACACTGGCAGCTGCTCTAGTGCATCAATAGAATATTGATAACCCAGGTCGGGCAACAAATCCTGATAATGAGGACCTGGGTGATGAGGAGCTACTAAATCCTAGGCGTACTGATGAGGTGGCGGCACCTATGCATAGGAGAGATTGTCAAGCTAGAATGAGACCTGACCGCCGAGCTGTGCAGGCTCCTTTTGATGATGATTATGATGATCTGGATGGAGGTGGTTCTACAGGAGCTATTATTCCTCCGCCCTTGGCACCTGGAGAAAAGTTCAATATCACCAGCACCATGATTCAACTATTGCAGCTCAAGGGATTATTTGGTGGACTTGCAGGTGATGATCCGAATATGCATCTGATCAACTTCATCTCAACATGCAAGTCATTCGACAATCAAGGCATTGTACAGAATACAATTCGGCTGCGCTTATTTCCATTGTCTCTATCTGGGGAGGAAACTCTATGGTTGAATAGGATGACTCCTGATTCTATTACTAATTGGAGGCAACTGAAAGACGCTTTCCTAGAAAGATTCTTTCCGCCATCCAAGAGAGCACAGTTGAGAGATGAGATCAGAAAATTTTTATAGCTTCCAACTGAAGCTCTCCACGAAACATGGGAGAGGTTCAAGAAGAAGCTTATGCAGTGCCCAAATCATCAGATGACCAACATCCACTTAATGGAGATATTATACAGGGCTTTGAACTCAGTGACTAAGCCAGTGGTTGATAATGTTGCAGGTAGGTCATTCATGGACCTTACTTTTCTTGAGGCAAGTGATATGCTAGATCGTATGATAAAGAAGAGTAGAGCTTGGCATACCAGGGATTCTGAGGTAGCAAGCTCTACTGTATCGCTTGGCATGACTGCAGAACAGAGGCGATGAGAAGAGGAACGTGATCAAGATATGGCACACATGAAAACACAAATGGATCTTCTTACCAAGAATTTATTATCAGGGAAGACTGAAAAAGTCAAAGAAGTTGCATCAAAAGGAAGAGACGAATCTGATTCAGAGGAAGAAGCCAACAACTTGAATAATCAGGGGGGTTTTCGAGGCAATGCCCAAGGAAACCAAGGTCGGATCTATTATGATAAATCTGGATACAAGGATCGCGATCAAGGTAGTTGGAAAAACAATACCGACAGGAGTGGTTTGTATGTTCCTCCTGGAAGACGTGACGCCGCTGCATCTGGTTCTGAAAATATGTCCATGGAAGATATGATGGCTAAGCTGCTGAAAGGAGTAGAAGTAACCAGCACAGGAGTAACTGATGTAATAAATGATCTGTCCTCAATGAAGCAATTGGTTGACTCGCATTCCACTTCAATAAAATAGCTGGAGCAACAATTGAGTCAATTATCTGCGGCATTCAACCAAAGAAAGGCTGGAACACTACCCAGCGATACGGTGCAAAACCCAAGGAACGACGGATCTTGCATATCTATTACTACCCAGAGTGGTAAAGTGTTGGAAAATCCATCCAAGGACAAGCAGGTGGTTGATGATATAGCGAATAATGTTATTGATGCAGAATGTGAAGAGGACGAAGAAGCTGAAGAGTGTGTTCATGACGTCACCCCTAGACGTTTGCAGCCTGAAAAGATTGATAGTTGGAAGTAAGGTTAAAAGAAAGTGGTGGAGAAAACTATTCCCCTTCCACCACCACCTTTTCCTTAGAGACTGAAGAAGAAGGCTGACGACACTCCTAAAAAGGTTGATAATTGGAAGCAAGATAAAAAGGAAGTGGTGGAGAAAAAAATTCCCCTTCCACCACCACCTTTTCCGCAGAGACTAAAGAAGAAAGTTAATGATACCAGGTTCAGTAAATTCATGACTATGTTGAAGCAACTGACTATTAATGTTCCTTTGGTGGAAGCGCTAGAGCAGATGCCCGGATACGCTAAATTCATGAAGGACCTTTTAACAAAGAAGCGGGCAGTAGGCTATGAGCCGGCAGATAATATTCATCATTGCAGTGCAATTGCCACAAGGTCCTTAGTACAGAAGAAGGCAAACCCTGGTGCTTTCACTATTCCTTACACGGTTGGATCTATGAATTTTGCTAAGGCATTATGCGATTTGGGAGCTAGCATCAATTTGATCCCACTATCTGTCTACAGAAAGTTAGGGTTGGGCAACCCTACACCAACTAATATGCGGCTCGTGATTGCAGATAGGTCGGTAAAACGACTTGTGGGTATCTTGAATGATGTGTTGGTGAAGGTTTCCACCTTCATCTTTCCTACAGACTTTGTGATTTTGGATTGCGAGGTGGATTATGAAGTTCCCATAATCTTGGGACGTCCTTTCCTTGCAACAGGAAGTGTGCTTATTGACATGAGAGTTAATAAGCTTTTATTTCGGTTGAATGACGAAGTGGTCCGCTTTGATATATGCAAAGCAATGAAGCAGCCCAGCGATATGAATATGTTCTCCGTAGCTGATGTTCATTATGAGGATAAGAAAGCATTATCTGTAGAGAAATAGCTTACTGTTGAGCCATTGTCTGTTGCGCTGCTGAATGTTGAGCATGAGGATGATGAAGATTATAAAGAAACTATGTGTGCTCTAACAGAAATAGGGTCCTATTCTCATACTCCTAAGCAGTCGGACCTTGATCTTAAGAATCAACCGTCACAAACATCGAAGACTTCCATTGAAGAGCCACCAGTGCCAGAATCGAAAGAGCTCCCCAGGTATGCGTTCTTGGGAAGTGACAATACACTTCCGGTGAGTGTGGCGGATGATTTAAGTGAACAGCACGTAGAGGCTCTCATCTCTGCTATGAAGATATACAAAAGAGTTATGGGTTGGACTATTGATGATATAATTAGTATCCCTCCTGGGATATGTATGCACAAGTTTCATATCGAAGAATATTGCATGCCTACAAGTAAGCATCAGCGTCGTCTGAATCCATTCAGAAAATGATGCCCTATCTATCTCGATGAAGTCTAAGTAATCGAGATAGCTATGTCGTGCCGCGATAATAAATCAAGCGCTTGGTGGGAGGCAACCCATCGTTTTTAATTGTTTTGTTTTCTTAAGATTTTGTCGAGCCACGACCAAAACTAAGGCGCTTGGTGGGAGGCAACCCATCGTTCTAATCGTTTTTGTTATTTTTGAGTAAGTGTAGGTGCAAGAGGTATAAAGGAGGAGATTGGTTTCAAATTTTGATTTGGAAGTATTGCATGTTTAAGGTGGTAAGTTAGGAATGAAGAAGCAAAAGGCTATGGGTTAGGCATTGCTTATGAAAATATAGGAAAAGAACAAGGCAAGGCCTATGTAAATCTAGGCCACAAACAAGGAAAGGCCTATGCTATGGCATAAGATCTCGGATTCTAGAGTGCCATAGCATAGGCGCCGCCTATGCTCAACAATGCCATAGCATAGGCGCCGCCTATTCTCAACAATGCCATAGCATAGGCGCCGCCTATGCAAAAGCCTTCTGCTCAACTAGGCAAAGCATTAGGCATGGCCTATGCTATGGTCTTCTGCTCAACTAGGCAAAGCTAAAGGCGCCGCCTTTGCCTCCCAAAACTCTCAAAACTTTTATTTTTTCTCTTTTAACTTTGCAAGAACATATTCCAAGGCCATCAACCAAGTAAGTACTTCTTTGCTCTTCTTTTATATTACGTAAGTATTACAATACTACGCCTATAATAAGTTGTTAAATCGTGAAGTAGTGTTGGTGATTTGAATATGGTTGATACAAATAAGTGAGTGAAAGAATATGTATGGATGCTCTTGACTTGTTTCCAACTTGTATTTGATTTTTATACACTGTCATACTTTTGCGAAATCGACATGGTCAAGATAATTGCATAATCTTGTAACTTGAAAGCTTACATGTTGAAATGACTTGTTCATTGAGATGAAAATCATGGGTGACTACAAACATGCGATGTTGTGATTATTTCTATGCCATAAATTGATACGATATCTATGTAGTAGTTTTGTTCAAAAGATGCATTAGTCCAAACACGAAAGCATTGTCAAGATTGCATAACGTTAAGAGGACATGAAATTATGACTGTGCCGAACATATTGTTGGAACATATCACCTAAACGTATGTCGATGAAGTCTGAGTAATCAGCATCATTCACTTAATTAGTTTGTGTCAACAAATTAAGTGTGGGGTGGTGCCACTATTGTCTGTTTGTCGATTGAATCTTCCGAAATAAAGCTAACATGACTTTATTGAGATCTCAGGTAGAATGGCACAAAAAGGACGACAAGGAAAAGAAAAAGCAACCACTTCACAAAAAGGCCAGAAAAGGGGACGAAAAGAGCAAGGAGAATCCTCCGTGCTGCAAATACCTCGACGCACTCTTGGAATCAAGTGGGGTACTTATGAGGAACTTCTGAGGATGACGACTCTGATAATGATTCTGATGCAGGGGGTATGACCCCAGACATAGAGGATGAGTCCGACTAACTAGGTTCTTCTTATTTATTTTCCACTGAGGGCAGTGTGTCCCGTCTAAGTGTGGGGTGCTGGTATTTGTATGCTATACTTCTTTATCTGCATTTTCATTTATTTATGTTTGTTTGTTTTGTTGGTTAGTAGTTAAATTTTTTTTTTTTTTTTAACTTTGCATGAAATTGTTCTGATAGGCAGCATGGAATTGTGACAAGAGTTTGTGATAAAATCATTGCTATTGAGACGTTTAGGCTCTAAATATGACTCATTGTGTGATAATTGTGTGGTTTAGTTCCTTCATCTGTTGGGTCAAGAGTCTATAGTACTCCTAATAAAGTCGACCATGTGCGTTGTGTATGTGAGGATATAGTATATTCTATGTTTGTGGCTGATGCTAGAACTTGCCTGGTGTGTGTGTAAAGCGAAATAAAGAGTGTGAGTTTAGGAGATGATTTAGGCATTTCTTTGGCAGCCTGTGATTGTTTACCTTTTGTTTACCTACTCGTGGACATTATCCTAGTCAACCCTTTTGAGCCTTTAAGCCATTTTCATTGACAATCTCATATGTAAGCCTAATCAATTTTTTTCAAGACCATAATTTGATCAAAATTCCTAAGTGCTTTAAATTGTGAAGTCATGTGACAAAATAAGAGGAAATTGGGTGAGAGTAATGCCTTAGAGTGTATTGGTACTTGAATTTGTTATGAAAAAAAGTGGCTATCATGGAGGTGTGTTATAAAAAAAAGAAAGAGAAAAGAAAAAGAAATAGAAAAACAAAAAGATAAATTGTGTTTATGATTAAATAAAAATATAATTATGCTTGAATGGTAAAATAGGTGAAAAGGGGTGATAGATGAAAGAAAGGTAGCAGGGTTGATTAAAAGAGAGTGTTAATGGCATAATGTGATGTATTAAAGCACTTAGGAACTTAGTCACTATTTCTGGCCAAAATAGTCCTACCCGTCCCTTAGCCTACATTACAACCTGTAAAGACCTATTTGATCCTAAGCTTAGCATTCTGATATTTAGCGGAGCATTACATTAAGGGCAAGCCTATGGTCATCAGTTGCAAACATATAAATTCTTTGTGAGAGTGAGAGCAAGGATAATATTATACCCATGTTTTGAAAAATGAAATACTTGTGAGTAATTATGGGTGACATATTGTGAGACACACATGGTTGATGAGTTTTGGGTAAGTCGTATATGATTCTTTGTGCCTTAACTTTTGGATAAGAATTAACTATCATCATGAGTCTATTTTGGAGGATGAATTGTTTCTAGAAGTGATTAGAAAACTACTCTTTGTTAATGATTGTCGTTCCTGTCTTGACGAATATTTTCTGTTGTTGCTGTGAAACCCTAAGTAGATGTTTAGATGGACATGATATTCTGTTCGAGGACGAACAAAGCTTTAAGTGTGGGGTGTTGATGATAGGCGTATTTACACGCCTAAAGTACTATAATTTATCCATATTTTATCTATGATTTGAGGATAAAATATATAATTCATGCACTTTTAGTCATTTTTCCTGTAAGTGAGCTAACAAGCGTGATTAACAAGTTTTCAGGTATAAATGATGTAGATTTCAGCATATTATGGATAACTTGACGCCCAAGGAAGCTTCACGAAAGAAGGAAGGGAAAGCTTGGACGCCAAGGACCAAAAGTGGCGTATGGAATATCTGTCCCGGGCAAAAACAACATTTCCAAAGACTTTGGGGATCGACAGTAACTTATAAGGATTAGGATAATGATGCATTAACCTAGTAGGATTAGGTTAAGTAATTAAGTAGCCTAGTAGGAATAGGATATGGGTGTTATAAATACTCTATTTTGCTAGAGATTTTAATTCATTCGGGAGTTCTGAAAACAATTCTCTTTCAATTAATTACTTTCTCTTCATCTATTCAATTCTTAATTTCCACAACAAGAGAACCGCTATTCTAAAAGGGAATTCACGCCTAACGCCATACCAAACCCTACTACACGTGAGATCTTTATTTTGGTATAATGATACAGTCTATTGTGATTTCCGTTGCACTCATGAATAGCTAAACTTCTCTGTTGGGGTTATGGAAGCCTTATGAGATACTATCTATTGCTATGAGTTTGTGAATTCGTGACACGTATGCTGCTTATATCATTATTCTCTTCATCTTAATGCAAATTCTTGTGGTTGCAAACGCATAGAATACGCCAGTATAGCATTAACTTGTTCAAAAGAAAAGTTATATGTGTGGAAAAGAGATAATGTCAAGGTAATATGGCACCAACCCCTGTTAAAAAGTTAGTGCCGTAACTGGATTAACCTCTTGGAGAATTTTTACCGTTAGACACGCTTTAAGTTAGAAAGATTTAAAGTGAAATAATCCTTGATGGTCAAAAGACGCCTGGATTTACCATAGAATACAATTCTCTATAAGCACATGCATGTCTGAATTCCACATAACTCATAGCCAATAGAGACGTATAACTCATAAGGTGGACATAACCCCAACTCTCAATTCTCATTGGTTAAACATCTTACTGAACATTCTTTCCTTTTTACTTTGCTATTTTCCATTTTTACTCTACTATTTTGTTACATTATTGCACGCTACAAAATCCCCCTTTTACGAGACTTGCACCAAAAGTCTAATAATCTTTGCTTACTTAGTGACCAGCTATTCTCTGTGGGATTGATACCTAACCCAGTTGGGTTATATATTTGACAACGACCGCTTACACTCTTACGAGAGCTGTAGTTTGAGCATTATCAGTAACCAATCGTAAGTAAGGGTATAACTCGTAAGAAGGTCAAACATATCTCTATGATGGGGTTTTAAGGGACTTAAGTGAGGGTATTTAGGACATTTCCCAACTTACCCTAATTATGAGTCATGACTTCTAATATGCTTTGGAGGTTATTTACCCTATTATTCTATTTATTAACACATAGAAAACTATTCCTAAACATTCAACAATTCTCTCAAGATATTTTGGGGTAAGAGAGTTGGGGTTTCAACTTGGGGATTGCTTTAGGACTTGCTATGGTGATTTTCTTCCACTATCTTTCACAATTTAAGGAATGTGTCTCTTTCCTACTTCTTATTTCTAAAAAGGTGTGGATTTTATGGTTGTATTCATGGTTTTAATATTGCATGGGTTATCATTTTCCATTAATAATTGGGGAGTTTGGTGTAAATGGTTTGGTTATGGTTTCCTATAGTTTAACTGTGCTTTTAAATGAATTAACGGTGGTTTTGGGAAAATAAATTGTATGGTAATGGTTTAATGGTGTTTGGAATTAGTTTTGGTTATATTATGCCCCCCAAGGTGTTTGATAAAATGCTTCTAAAGATATGTTCATTGCATTTAGTTCTTTAAATGGAACTCTTTCTTGTTTTCAGCTTATGCATGAAATTATTAATGGTTTAAAAGGCTTACAAAGGTTAAAGGCTTATTGGTTTAGCTTTGTAGAGTACATGGAAGTCTCCCAAGAGGTTAATATGTTAAACAGTTAGGGCACTTGAGAGTCCCCTTATCCTAAATGGTTTGGCTATGGATAAATCTCTCAAGTATGGTTGGTATGACAATATTACTAAAAAATATCCTTGGTTAATAAATGGTAGTTGGATTTTTTTGGATATCGTTTTAATTTGGGTATAAATGGCGGGATGTGTAATTGATCCATAAAAGGTAGAGGTTCTGGGCGAACCAAAACTTGAAACTCATATTTGTCGATATGAGGGGTCCTTTATGTCCACGTGCAAGTGTCACATTTTATATTGGAGGGATTTACTAGTCATTCCACGGGATATCTCCTGGTCGTGCAGCTATAACCATTGGGACTCTTTCAGCAGGGGGAGCTTAACCCATACGGCCTATGAGTGTGGCTAAATGACAAAGTTACACAACCCAGGTGAAGGTTTTAAATGCATATAAAACACGGATTCCCTTTCCCGACACTTATATATATATGTATGGTGGTATGCATGATGGATGGTTTTACTTGGTTATTAAATAGAATTATTTTATCGTTATCCTAAGATACATATTAGCGGTCATTTACTAACCTGTCTACTGGAAGTTGTATACCTACGCTATATAATAACCGACCATTTTACACCTCTTATAAAGTGATTGACTCAAGGACAACATTTGGATTTAAGTGGTAAGCTTCCATCTTTCCAGAAGGCTCTATTTTATAATATGGATAGTCTTTGACATTTTATTTTCATTTTAGATTTTGGTTTTGGCCATGGTTGGGGGCATGCCCCAATCTAATAATTGTATTCTTTTGGAAAGAGACTTTGTGGTACTTCTAGGTCTTGGTATGGATAGGATCGGTATTGGTGTCTGCCTTGACATTAGAATAAGCCTGGAGGCTAGCATCATCAGACGTAATTTCTCACTGTTCCATCATATTACATTTCAGGAAATAATTGTCATGTTATGTTTGATATTTTCATTGGTTTGGTATGGTATGGATGTTTTTTTTGGTATAATTAGACTTAGTTAGGTCGTTCATATTCATGATCCTATACCAGAGTCTTGATGGGAAAAATAATGCTATCTTATTATATGTTTGGAATTCAGTCCATTTATGGTTGTATAAGGTGGTTGGGTTTGGTTAAGTGGGCGATCCCAGGTTCTGGTTTGACTTGCGATACCCATTATGTCAGGACCTAGTTTGGGTCACAAAATGTTCTTAGAGCTTTAGATTCATGGTCAACTAGGAAGTCCATAAAGTCGTGTCGAGTAGAGTCTCTTTTAGGGGTGTGTAGCACACACACTATTAGGAGAGATGTTGTACAACTTTTAGGAATGTTTCACTTTCTTTAAAATCTCATTCCTAGAATTCTTTCTAATCCTTGGTTATTTGTCTCTCATATCATGCCTCCTAGATTTGTAATGCAAATAAATCATTTTGCCTCATCTAGGGATAATGCTGAAGGGGTTCCTCCTACATCTAGAGTACATCTTTAATCTCATGGTCATATTCCTGATTGTGCTGGAGTTCCTTCTATTCTTCTCACTGCTTCTCAGGTCCCTCAGGTTAATGTGATGAATGTGGAGTTTCTTCAGTCTATCCATGATACTTCTCAGATAGTTGTTGCTTAGGCTTAGCGGGGTGCGACTAGTACTTTGTCTATTGAGACCACAAGGGTTGGTCAGTTTATAAAGATGGGTCCTTCTACTTTTTCGGGAGTAAAGGTAGAGAAAGATCCACAAGTATTCTTTGATGAACTGAAAAATATATTTTGGGTTATGCAGGCTATTGATGAAGAGGGAGTTAGCTTTACAGCTTATCAGCTCAAAGATATTACTTATCAGTGGTATGAGTAGTGGGACATAGATAAGGGTGATATGGAAGATGAAGGGTTGTAGGAGGCCTTTTATAATGTCTTCATGGATTGTTTCTTTCTTTATGAGTTAAGGTAAGCTAAGATGGAGGAGTTGTGCAACCCAGTCAAGGAAGGATGTCTGTAAAAGAATATTCCTTGAAGTTTCATTAGTTGTCAAGGTATGCTCCTAATTTGGTGGTTGATATGAGGTCAAGAATGAGAAAGTTTGCTTCTAGGCTTAATAGAGATCTAATTTGGGAGATCAAGACTATATTTCTCATTAGGGATATAGACATCTCCAGGTTGACTGTTCATATGCAGCAGGTTGAGGATGAGAAGAAAAAGAAGGTAAAATTTGGGGATAGGCAGGGAAAGTGGGGCAGATTTTTTGATTAGGGAGGTGCATAGTCTCAGGGTAGTAGAGATAGTTACAAGTGGAAAAAAAGTGGGGGAATTTTGGATCCTTCTCTGATGCCAGTGCTCCTTACCCGCAATAGTCTGGCGACAGGTATTACAAAGGTGGTGATAATTCACGAGCTCAGGTTGCCCAATCTCAGGCAAGCGGAGGTTAGTCTATTTCTTCATGCTTTCCTTATCGGTTCTGTGGTCTTCCTTATCGGAGATTTTTTGAGAAAGGTGGAGATAAGTGCTTTAAGTGTAGTCAAGTAGGCCATTAGCTCAAGGATTGTCTGACTAATAAGGTCACTACAGGGGAGAATAAGATTTCAATAGCTTCAACTTATGCTCCCATACTAGATGGTATGGCATCTGCTTCTCTTACTGCTCCTTGTTCTAGTATTGGTCGAAACAAGTTGTATGCTTCGGCATCCCGGTAGGAATTTGAGGCATCACCTGATATTGTTACTGGTACGTTATAGCTCTTTTCCTATGACGTATATTATTTGCTTGATCCGGGCTCCACTCTTTCTTATGTGACTCCTTGTATAGTTGTGTCTTTTGGTTTTGATCCTGAAATTATTTTGGATCCTTTTTCTATTTTTACCCCTGTAGGAGACTCAGTCATTGTTG
The DNA here is from genome assembly GCA_030864215.1 of Capsicum pubescens. NCBI lineage: Eukaryota > Viridiplantae > Streptophyta > Magnoliopsida > Solanales > Solanaceae > Capsicum > Capsicum pubescens. The sequence goes on along the minus strand of CM061543.1, from coordinate 163,602,066 downwards.
AACGGGTCTATAGGGTGTGTGTGGTATCAGTTGGTGATAACTAGACCTTGGTAGATCTATTTGAGTTGGGAAAAGTGGATTTTGATGTAATTTTAGTTATGGATTGGTTGCATTTTTGTTATGCCTCTTTAGACTATCAGACTCGTAAGGTCATCTTTAGATTCCCCAGTGATCTACAAATAAAATGGGAGGGTTGTTCTTTAGCTCCTAGGGGAAGATTTATTTCTTATCTTAGAGACAAAGGTTAATCTCTAAAGGGTGTCTTTATCACTTGGTTTGGGTTAAAGATTCTGACTCAGAAGGTCCTTCTTTGCAGTCAGTTTTAGTAGTTAATGAGTTTCTATAGGTCTTTTTGGATGATCTTCCTGGTGTTTCTCCAGATAGAGAAATAGAGTTTGGTGTTGATTTTCTTCTTGACACTCTTCCAATATCTATTCCTCTATATAGTATGGCTCTGGCTGAGTTAAGGGAACTCAAAAAGAAAATTAAGTATCTTTTCGATAAGTGGTTTATTAATCCTAATGTTTCTCCGTGGGGTGCACCATTATTATTTATGTTCAAGAAGGATGGTTCCCTTCGGATGTGCATTGATTACAGGAAGTTAAACAAGGTAATAGTCAAGAACAAGTATCCTCTCCTAAGGATAGATGATCTGTTTGATCAGTCGTAGGGTGTCAAGTTCTTTTCCATGATAGATCTATCGTCTGGTTACCATCAACTTAATATTAGGGAGGTGTATATCCCTAAGATGACTTTTTGTACTCGATATAGGAATTTTAAGTTCTTAGTGATGTTATTTGGATTAACAAATGCTTCGGTGACGTTTATGGATTTGATGAATAAGGTATTTAGGCAGTATTTGGATCTCGTTATTATTGTGTTTATTGATGACATTCGGATGTATTCGAGGAGTGAGGTAAATCATGTTAATCACCACCATGTGGTGTTGCAGACCTTAAAGAAACAACAGTTATTTTGCTAGTTCTCTAAGTGTAAATTTTTATTGAATATTGTGAATTTCTTTGGTCACATTATTTCTAGTGAGGTGATAATGGTTGATCCTAAAAAGGTTATTGCGGTGAAGAGGTGGCCTAGGCCCACGACTCCATCTGATGTTTAGCTCCTCTTGGGTTTAGCTAGGTATTATAGGTAGTTTGTGTAAAGCTTCTTATCGATAGTTGCTCGTTTGACTAGTTAACTCAGACGAAGGTTAAGTTTTCTTGGTCGGATGCTTGTGAGGGGAGTTTTAAGAAATTGAAGGATAGGTTGACGTGGGCTCTAATTTTAACTTTGCCGAAAGGCAATGATGGTTTTATGGTTTATTGTGATACATCTCGGGTAGGGTTTGGTTATGTTTTGATGTTGCATAGAAAGGTCATTGCCTATGCTTCCAGGGAGTTAAAGGTGCATGAGAGGAATTATCCTACACATGATTTGAAGTAGTTGGTAGTTGTGTTTGCTTTGAAAATATTGCGGTATTATCTTTATGGTGTTCATGTGGATATCTTTTTTGATCATAAGAGTCTTTAGTACGTATTCACACAGAATGAACTTAATCTCAGGAAAAGAAGATGTCTTGAGCTTCTCAAGGATTATGATATGAGTCTTCACTACCATCCAGGTAAGGATAACGTGGTTGTCGATAATCTTAAAAGGTTGTCAATGATGATTTTGGCTCATGTGGAGGAAGAAAAGAGGGAATTGGTGAAGTATATTCACTGCTTGGCAAATCTTGGAGTTCGTCTCTTGGATTCCAAAGATAGTGGTGTGATGGTGCAAGAACTGGTTCGATCATCTTTTGGTTCAGAGATTAAGGAGAAGCAATTGTTGGATCCGACCTTGATAAAAATTAAGAGTGATATTGGTGTGAAAAAGGTAATGGTGTTTAAGATTAGTAGTGATGGTATTTTGTGATATTAAGAGAGGTTTTGTGTTCTGAATGTTGACAAGTTTCGATAAAGGATTTTGGCAGAGGCGCATGAGTCGCACTATGTTGTCCTTCCTGGTTCGACAAACATGTATCATGATCTCAAGAAATTCGATTGGTGGAGTGGTATGAAAAGGGATTTGGTTGACTTCGTGTCCAAGTGCATAGTGTGTCAATAGGTTAAGGATGAGCACATGAGGCCTAGTGGGTTGCATTAAGAAATAGAGTCTCCAGAATAGAAGTGGGTGATGATCAATATGTATTTCATTACCGTTCTTCCTCGGTTTCAAAATCATTTTTGATTTGATTTGGGTCATCATGGATAAAATGACCAAGTTTGCTTACTTTTTGTTGGTAAAGACTACCTTTTCAGTGGAGGATTATGCAAAGGTGTATATTCAAGAAATTGTGAAGTAATATGGGGTTCCTATTTCGATTATTTATGGTCATGGTACACAATTTACCTCTCATGTCTGGCAATCTTTCCAGAAAGGATTGGGGACTAATGTTAGTCTGAGTACTGTTTTCCATCCACAGTAGGATAGGAAAGCATAGAGAACTATTCAAACATTGGAGGATATGTTTTGGGCATATATGATTGATTATAGGGGTAGTTGGGTTAAGCATCTACCTTTGGTGGAATCTTTTTACAACAATAGCTATTATTCTAGTGTTGGTATGGCTCTTTTTGAGGCATTATATGGTAGGAGTTGTAGATCTCATATTGGATGGTTTAAGATTGGTGAGGCAGATATGTTTGATCCCAATTTGGTCTATCAAGATATAGAGTAGGTGAAGGTGATACGGGATAGGTTTAAGGCTGCTCAAAGTTGCCAAAAGTCCTATGCAGATGTTAGGTATAGATATTTAGAGTTTGAGGTTAGGGACAGTGTGTTCCTAAAGGTGTCTCCTATGAAGGGAGTAGTGTGGTTTGGCAAGAAGGGGAAGCTCAGTCCTCATTTTATTTGTCCTTATGGGATTTTGCACATAGTGGGCAATGTTGCTTCTGAGTTGGAGTTTCCTGCGAATTTGGGTTTGGTTCATCCGATCTTTCATGTTTCCATATTAAGGAATTGTGTTGACGATCCTTCTTTGGTTGTTACTTTGGAAGTGTTGGATATCTCAGATTCTCAGTCATATAAAGAGGTCCCGATTGAGATATTGGATAGGCAAGTTTTTCAGTTACGGACCAAGGATGTGGCTTTGGTTAAGGTTCTGTGGCAGAACCATAAGGTGGAAGAAGCTACGTCGGAAGCGGAAGAGGACATGAAGTCTAAGTATCCGCATTTTTTTTTGCTCCTGGTATTCGTGCGGAAGGTATGCGTTCTTGAACATATCCTTATATTTTTAGTTTGCTAAAGGAAAAATTAATATCTTTGCCTCTTTGTTTTCAATCTTGTTAAAGGGATATTTTATAATGCAAATGACTCTGTGTGAGGTTACCCCTACCTTGTCAGTCATTCGGGGATGAATGTTCCTAGTGGGGGAGAATGTTACATCCTAGGTTTTGGTAGAAATTTTTCCTTGAAAACCATTCTTCAGACCCAATACGACTTATGGATATAAGTCGTATGGTCCTATCATAAGCTAACCATTGTTATTTTGTGGGATGGTGTTTATCATGGTAATGGTCACGTCTTAAGGCTTGGATACGAGTCATATCAGGGACTCATATAGTGGGCAGTGTTTGATTCTCTTGCTAATTCATTCTGCCAGGGATACAGATCATAGGTACGACTAGTATGCTGAGGTTATGACTTAGTTAGATTAGTCATATACTAGACAGAGTTTGATCTAAGGTTAAGGCCTAGTTACGACTGGTGATAACCAATCGTAAGAAAGGGCACGTCTCGTAAGAGGGTTAGTCGTATCCCTGTGACGGGTTTTTGAGGGACTTAAGTAGGGGTATTCTGGATATTTCCCTACTTACCCTAATTATGATCCACAACTTCTAATACACTTAGGAGGTTATTTACCCTATTATTCTATTCATTAACACAAAGAAAACTATTCCTAAACATTCAACAATTCTCTCAAGAGCTTTTGGGGCAAGAGAGCTAGGGTTTCTACTTGGTGGTTGCTTTGGGACTTTCTTTGGTGATTTTATTCCTTCATCTTTCTCGATTTAAGGCATGTGTCTCTTCCCTACTTCTTATTTCTAAAAAGGCATGGATTTTATGGTTGTTTTCATGGGCTATGGTTTTCCTCTAATAATTGGGGGGTTTGGTGTAAACGGTTTGGTTATGGTTTCCTATGGTTTAACTGTGCCTTTATATGCATTAATGGTGGTTTTGGGGAATTGGATTGTATGGTAATGGTTTAATGGTCTTTCCAAATGGTTTTGGTTATATTATGTCCCTAAGGTCTTTGATAAAATGCTTATAAAAATATATTCATTGCATTGACTTCTTTAAATGGGACTCTTGCTTGTTTTTAGCTTATACATGAAATTATAAATGGTTTAAATGGTTTACAAAGGTTAAAGGCCTATTGGTTTTCTTATGGAGTACATGGAAGCATCCCAAGAGGTTAATATGGTAAATGGATAGGGTGCTTGAGAGCCCCCTAAACCTAATTTGTTTGGCTATGGATAAATCTTGCAAGCATGGTCGGTATGATGATATCACTAATAAATGAACTTGGGTAATAAATGGTAATTAGATTTGTTTTGATATGGTTTTAATTTGGGTATTAATGGCGGGATGTGTAACTGAGCCGTAAAAGGTAGAGGTTCCGGGGGAACCAAAGATGGAAACTCATATTTGCCGATATGAGAGGTCCTTGATGGCCACGTACGAGTGCACATTTTATATTGGAGGGATGTACTAGTCATCCCATGGTATATCTCCTGGTCATATGGCTATACGCACTTAGACTCTTTCACTAGGGGGAGCTGAACCCATATGACCCATGGGTATGGTTAAATGACAAGGTTACACAGCCCAGAAAAAGGTTTTAAATGCATGTTAAACACGAATTCCCCTTCCCGGCACTTATATATATGTATGGATGTATGCATAATGGATGGTTTTACTTTGTTGTTTAAATGTCATTACTTTATCCTTATCTTGAGATACATGCTAGCAGTTATTCACTAACCCATCTACTAGCGGTTGTATACCCGCACTATGCAGGAACTAGCCGTTCGACTCCTCCTATATAGTGATTGACTCTGGAACAACATTTGAATTGAAGTGGTGAGATACCATTTTTCTGGAAGGCTCCATTTTATGATATGGATACTCTTAGACATTTTGTTTTCATTTTGGATATTGGCTTTGACCATGGTTGGGGGCATGTCCCAATCGAATAATTTTATTCTTTTGGATAGAGGCTTTGTGGTTCTTCTGGGGGTTGGTATGTGCGGGATCGGTATTGGTGCCGGCCTTGGAATTGGAATAAGCTGGGAGGCCGGGATCATCGAACATAACTTCTCACTATTCCATCATATTACATTTTGGGATTAATTGGTAGGTTATGTTTTGATATTTTCGTTGGTTTGGTATGGTATGGATAGTTGGTTTGGTACGGTTAGACTTGGTTGGGTCGGTCACGGTCGTGATCCTATCCCAGATTCTTGATGAGAACAATAACGCTATCTTGTTATATGTTCAGAATTCAGTCCTTCTGAGGCTGTATAAGGTGGTTGGGTTGGGTTAAGAGGGCAATCCCCGGTCCTTGTTGGACTTGGAATGTCCATTACGTTTAGGTCCTTCTTCGGGTCATGACCCCCTTGTACTGATACCACCAGGTTTTGGGATTTTATTATGTATTGATCTTTATTTCATTTATTCCACATTCTTTTCCTTATATTATTTAATAGTCCGTTACTAGCCGTTCTGGGCTACGAGTTGGCTTGCCTACTAGTGAGTTATAGTAGGCGCCATCTTGACCTGAGAAATTAGGTCGTGAACTTATTTGGCGGGCTTTAATCAAAACTCATATTATCAAGATCATTATCAACTGTTAGGATCAAACCGAAACTCATAATTATAAACCATATCAACGAACCATATCAACAAGTCATATGAAAAACTAACCCAATTGACTATACCAATACCACATCTATTAAGACATGCCAACAAGCATACCCATAGGCCATGTAAATAGTCATAATCATAAGTTATTTCAATAATAGTATCTATAAGATATTAATCATATCTATAAGCAATTATTATATCTATAAGCCATATTATATCAATAAGCCATATCATATCTGTAAACCATTAATTATATCTCTGATCCATTAGTTATATCTATAAGCCATATCGTATATATAAGCCATATCATATCTATAAACCATTAATCATATCTATGAGCCATTGATCATATCTATTAGTCATATTGTATCTATAAGCCATGTCATATCCATGAACCATTAATCACATCTATAAACCATTAATCCTATCTATGAGCCATATTCAAATTTATAAGCCATATCATATCCTTGAGCCATTAATCATATCTATAAACCATTAATCATATCTAAGAACCATTAATCATTAATTATGTCAATATCTATATCATTAAGCATGTCGATAGGCTATATTTTTAATCATATCTGAAAGCCATATCAATAATTATTTATATGTAAGCCATATCATTAGTAATGCTCGAAATTAGGATAAAACATTCAATATCTAACCACAAGATCATTAAATATATTCAATCTCCTCAAGTCCCAAATCACGAAATTATAAGGGCATATCATACGTAAATAAGTCTACAAAGTTAACACAAGTCTTGGCCTATGATGGGCCGAAGGATCCCACTTCTAATCCTCGAAATCCATGTTAGGCAACTTCTACTCTAGACTAGACTAAGGTATCTAAGTTTATTTCTATAGGTTGAATAAGCCATAAATAGCCCTAAGATAGTAGTTCTTCCCAATAAAAAACAACTAAGTTAATATCACCTAAAATAATAGAAACTAAGGTAATTTCTCCGAACTTACGCAAATAAGACCTATTCCACCCTAACATATGGGAGTAAGGCAATTTATCCTAGCTTAAGAAACTAAGGCATTTCAATTCCAAACATGTGCCATAAAGCTAAATTCACCTAAGACATGGGTAACTAAGCTAATTAATCCTTATATACTATTTTCAAATAGCCTAAATGATTCAACTGATCTAAATATTCTCATTCATACCTCCAACACCTAAATCCCATCCCATATATAGCATATTATCATAATCATACTTTGAGATAGCTCAATCAATGGAGAAGGTAAACCTAGTCTACCTGTACACTAAAGAAAAGCTTAAAGAATCTAATATATCACAAATTTCCTATTTTGAGAAGCTTTCGCAAGGTGCCACAATGTCAAAATCACAATCTACTAATCAAAACTAGAATAATTATACCCATATTGCACTATTTTCCTTTATGAAAAAAATTATGTAAAAATTCCATCTGGGGTCAGTTTACGTAAATCACATTTTTGAAACCAACACAACGTCCCTTTATGCTTAAGGGACCTTTACCCTAAAAATTGGGTGTATTCTGAGCGATAATGGTTCTAAAATTAAGCCATTAATATTTTAGGGATTTTAGATAAGAATGGAAAATTTAAGCACAAAATTAATGGAAGCCTACCATAATTTCAATGAAGAATCACGTAAATAACTTTTTTCCAAGCTCCAAGATTACCCACAAATGTTTCTCCCAAGTTTCCAAACTATTTAGGGTTTTAATCTCTTGGGAATGAGATACGAATGGTGAAATTCAGGCTATGTGAGGTATTTATACCCTTCCTAGGCACGCGGGCTAATGCGGACACTAAACTGCTTTAGCTGTCACCACTAAAGCGCATGGGTACCACTAAAGTGGTTCCCACCCTTACAAGCCAAAACTCTAAAGAAACAAGATGTCACTAAAGTGGTACTTTTTGTCAAATCTAGGGCCACTAAAGAACCTATTAGATCGATTAAGGACCTAAAGGGCCGCCTTAGCAGTCACACCAGACATCAGGCACCAATTGTAGACTTAGAATTTATTCTAGTCTCCATTAACCCATCGGGATTTATCCAAAATCCCATATGCAAAAACTATTAAATTATAACGGTTTGATGTTCCAAATTTAATGGCGGAGTCAAAATTTCAATCTGATGTCATTTCAACAAAAAATAAGACCCACACCCACTTTCTATTTTTTTAACTTCTATCCAATAGCAGAAAATGAGTCTGTGAGTATCTGGACATGTACCGAGGGTCCACCCAATCTAAAATAGACTTTGTAGATCTGTTGGAACTATCAAAATTGGCATACAAAGTCGTTTAACTAAAGATTTCACCCGATATCCAATTTGACCAGTGATGGTTTCAAAATAGGAATTGGCTCTAAAAACCAAACAAACTGCCCGATAGTCGAACTATCAGTTCTAGTAAGTCAAAAATTACTTAGGGATGTTTTAAGAAATCTCGAAATGGAAAAAATGAGCATAAATACAAGAAATGACCTAGAGGGTCATTATAATATCCGATACTAAAATAACTTTCATCCTAGAAAGTAAGGGACTAAGATGTACCTGAAGTCTCGAATATGTTAGGATATTGGGTTCGCATGTTGCTCTGATCTCCCAATGATATGAACCAACTGGGAGTCTTATCGTAATGGGCGTTGCAAGTCTTTCTGGTATCAGAGACCACTCCCGTTACCCAACCCAATCTCTTGTTGTCTTCTTTGAGTTGGCTGAATATTGAGCATGTAACAGAATAGTGCAATAGCTCACATTAAGACTCTAGAATAAGGTAACAACAGTGAACGATGCAACCGATTCCAACCATCTTATACCAACAATCCAACCATACCAAACCATACCAAAATAAGGTCCATAAACCAAGCCATAACCAAAGAAGTTCCAAAACATAATATAATTAATCCCAAAATGAAATAGGATTGAACAAATAACAATATAATCCAATGATGTCAACCCACTGACTTATTCCAACACCAAGGCCGACACCAATACCAATTCCGCCTATTACAACCCATAGAAGTACCACAAAGACTCTAACCAAAAGAGTAATAAAATCTGGTTAGGACATGCCTCCAACTATAGAAAAAACCATTATCCAGAAATAAACAAATATGTCTAAAAGTGTCCATAACATAAAATGGAGCCTTCCAAAAGGATGGAAGGTCACCACTTCAGTCCAAATATTTTCCCCGAGTCACTCACTATGTAGGAGGAGTAGAACGGCCAGTTCCTACATAACGTGAGTATACAGCGGCCAGTAGAAGGGTTAGCGGGTAAATGCTAGCATGATCTCAGGATATGGTTAAATAGTTCCATTTATAAAACCAAGTAAAACCATCCATTTGCACAGTACCATATATATATATATATAACAATGTTGAGAAAAGGGACCGAGTTTAGCATGCCCTTAAAATGATTACCTAGGTTATGTAGCTTTGCCGTCCTAAGCCACCCATGGACTATATGGGTTCAGCTCCCCCTACTGAAAGGTCCCCAATGCGTGAAGCCGCATGACCAGAGTAGAAAACTTGGGATGACTAGTACATCTCCCAAAATATAGTGTGACATCATGCACACGGTCACCAAGACAACCTCACAACGGTAAATATTAGTTTCTAATTTTGGTCTCCCCAGGACCTCCACCTTCCACGACTTTGCTACACATACTGCCATTATTTCCCAATTAAATTTGTTTTTATAAATAACCAAACCATTAACCAATTATTAATCAAGGCCATTACTATTGGTATCGTCATATTAATGATTACTTGTACGTATTATCCATAGCAAACCATATATATGTTTAAGGGGACCTTCAAGTGCCCTTCCATTTACTATATTAAACCACTTGAGGGATTCCATGTTCCCCACAAGCATAACCATTATCCATTTAACATTCCAATCCATTTAAACCATGCATAATTAATTTACCAAATTTTAAAACAAGCAAGAGTTCTATTAAAAGTAGTCAATGCAATCAACATATCTTTATAAGCATTTTGTCAAACACATTAGGGGCATAATATGACCAAGACCAATTACAGTTACCATTAAACCATTCCCATGTAATCCAATTATCCAAAACCACCATTAATACATATAAAACCATAACTAAAACCATTGAAAACTATAACCAACCATTTAATATCCAAACCCCCAAATCATATTTGGAAACAAAAATCATACAATTAATGAAGTCATGAACACATTCATAAAAACCATGCCTTTATCTAAAATTAACAATGAGGTAATATAAAATTCCTTAAACCAAGATGATGATGGAAAGAAATCACCAAGCCAAGCCCAAATCAATCCTCTAGTTGAAACCCTAGCTTCCCTTGCCTAAAAGCTATTGAGAGAATTATAGAGTGTTTAAAAGATCTTTTAAGTGTTAATGAATGAAATAATAAGGAAAATAACCTCCCAAATAGGTTAGAAGTCATGGGATCTTATTAGGATAAAGGGAAATATCCAGAATACCCTCATTTAAGTTGCACCAAAATCCGGTCACAAGGGTACTTTTGAACCACACGAGTTGTACCTTGCCAATATGATTGGTACCCTCCACTCGTATTCTAGGCTCATCCTTTGGATCAAACACTATCAATCATATGACTCTTCTAACTAAGTCATATCCAAAGCATATAATTCATACCTTCCACCTGTACCCCTGGAAGATTTAGACCCAAGAAAAATTTAGATGATGTACACCATACGAGTCCTGGGTATGACTCGTACCCTGGCTTACATCTCATAGTGAGCCACTCGTACTTAGATCCAACCAAAGTAACTAAGTATAATATTAAGATAAGGAACCAAACAATTCATAACCACCAATACGTCTTGTACCCCTTAGTCGTACCCATTCCAGTAACCAAAATCTATCCCACCAACCAACACTGGTCAGCATACGACTGGACCATATAATCTGTACCCCAACATACGGCTCATACCCATGAGTCATATTGGTTCCAGAGATTACCATTCCAAAAAACTTTTAAGGTCCAAAACCCAGGGTGTTTCAGTCTCTCCCACTAGGATAATTCATTCCCAAATGGCGCATTAGGCATGGGTAACCACAAAAAAAGTCATTTGCATTATCAAATATATTTCCAATCTCTAATAAAGTTTGAAAACAAAGAGGAAAGGATATTAATATTTCCTTTATCAACTCTAAAAATAAAGATGTGTTGAAGGCATAAACCTTCTTCACGAATTCCAAGAGGAGAAAACAAATACGGATATTTGGATTTCATGTCCTCCTCACTTCCCATGTAGCTTCTTCCATCTTATGGTTCCTCCAAATAACCTTAACCGAAGACATATCCTTGGTCCGAAACTGACCAACCTTCCTATCTAAGATATCAACCGAGACCTCTTCATAATACAGAAATTCCGAGATACCCAATCCTTCCAAAGAAATAACCAAAGATGGATCACCAACGCACTTCCTCAACATGGAAATATGAAAGACCGGATGAACCAAGATCAAGATAAAAGGCAACTCTAGCTCATAAGAAATATTACATACTCTCTGCAAAACCTTATAAGGACCAACATACCAGGTACTGAGCTTCCCCTTTTTTACCAAACTGCACTACCCCTCATCATAAGAGATACCTTGAGGAAAACCTTATCCCGAACCTCAAACTCTAAGGTTTTATGCCTAAGATCCGCATTGGACTTTTTGTAAATTTGGGTAGCTTTAAGCCTCTCTTGAATCACCTTTACCTTTTCTATTGCCTAGTACACCAAGTCAGGACTAATCATATATGAATCACCTTTACCTTTTCTATTGCCTAGTACAACAAATAGGAGACCTATACCTCCTACCATATAATACCTCAAAAGAGGACATTCCAATACTAGAATGATAGCTATTGTTGTAACAAAACTCCACCAAAGGTAGATGCTGAACTCAATTACCACCATAATCAATCACACAAGCTCGAACCATATCCTCCAATGTATTAATAGTTCTCTCTGTTTGCCCATCCTATCTATGGGTGGAAACTAGTACTCAAATTAACCTAAGTCCCCAACCTTTCTAGAAAGATCGCCAAAAGTAAGATGTAAACTGCATGCCACAATTAGAAATAATCAAAATAGGCAACCCATGCAGCTTCACAATCTCATGAAGATACAGTTTTGTATAATCCTCCACCAAGAAGGCAATCCATATTGGCAAAAATTAGGCAGACTTGGTCATCTTATCCATAATGACCCAAATCAAATCATATTGATTTCGAGATTGAGAAACACCGGTAATGAATTCCATATTGGTCACTTCCTACTTCCATTTAAGCAAATTAATTTCTTGATACAAAATTCCTAGGCTCACGTGCTCAATCTTAACTGATTGACTCACCATGCACTTGGCCATAAAATCAACCACATCATACTTCATGCCATTCCACCAATAGATTTCCTTAAGATTATGTAATACCCCGCATTTCCCTAGCTTAGATTAACTCTCAATATATGAGTAATATAATATAAATTTTTCTAAATAGTTAGAATTTTTCATTTTAGAGCCTTCTATTATGTAGAAAATATAATTATCTTTCCAATGATATAAAATTCGCCTAAATCCGATAACTGGGTAAGAAGTTATGGTTATTTTAAGTTTCAGTCGTTAAACACCGTCATTCAGGCTAATAGCGCATCACGGAGTATTTCTAAATAGAAATTTTCATTTTCTTGTAAGACAATGTGATACGACCACATTGCGCCACCAATCAATTTCCTAATTATTACTTTTCTAGTGTTGCTCTGCGATAATGGTGCATCACGCCAAGGCCCAATTTTCTATTCACTAAGGCACCGCGATGGCGCCGCATCGCTCCTTCAATCCATTTCCCAGGTTTTCACTTTCCAGTGAGTCAGTGCGATTGTAAAGCATCGTGCTGGGGTAAAAAATTGGTATTCCCAACTTCCATTATTTAATTTCAGGGGCTGTTTGGTCAATTCTTAAAACCCCTAATCAACCTAAACATGGGATTTATACCCTAAATAACCTAATAACTCATTATTCACTCACTCTCTCAAGATTTAAAACATTCTCTCTCAAGAGGCAAAAACCCTAGCTTCAGGAATCAAGGTCAATCCTCTAAGAAATCTTCTTTTTAGGTATGTTGGGTGTTCATTCATGGGTCCCTTTCACCCATGAAGTCCAATAACCCATTTTAAACATACAAGATCTTAGATTCACGATTTCTATGTTTGAATTAGATTTAATTCATATTCATGATATTAGTTGGATTTCAATACATGATTTAGTTGCAAATTTTATATAAATTGAATAACATATGTGATGAATATGTGATTATCTATATAAACCCTTGAATTTACAAATTGATTAATGTATCATGATGATCATGTATTGGCCATTATCATGTAAATAATCCATGCTCTCTAAGTGTTTGCTAAATTGCCAATGTGAAGTAAATAGTGGAATCAGGACATGTTATTATTGGGTCTCAATCATGTACAAGCTTTTGACCTATAAGTGTTTGATGAAATGCTTTTGTGAATTGACTAGTAAAAGCTTGACATGTTATTATGTGATCCCATTTATGCACAAATTCGTGTATATCAAGTGTTTGACAAAATGTTTAAATGTGTGCATTGTTAGCAAAAAAGTATTGTTATGCCTTTATGATCAAGTTATGTCTTTATTTTTATGCTATTGAGTCCTGGGGGTATTTAATACCCGATAATCTAGCTGTTTACAGAATAGTATCAGTCATGTTTGAATCAGTAGAATCCAGTCAGTTACAAAACTCAGGGAAACTTAGAAAACTAAGTATCAGTCTAGTCTAGTTCCGTATACTCATTTCAATATATTTAAGTAGGGAGTAGGATTTAGCACTGAGCGAGTGGAGGGATGACAACTTCCCCATTAGAGAGGAAGATTCGTTAGGAGTAGTCCCTGTGCACCAGAACTACTTAGCAAGTACATAATGAGTAGTCACCCATAAGACTAGGCTTGTCTACCTCTTAGGGGTCACCCGTTAGATTAGGATTGGCTCCACCAAGGTGTCACCCCTCAGTTAGGCTTGGCATCCTAGTTTTCCAGTATTAGTACCCATGGCACGAAATTAGTACCTTTCATACTTGGGTCATAGGTTGGACCCTATCAGCTCAGATTTTGGGAATTCTGGTTAGATGATTACCTCTCACAGTCTCAGTTTAGAATTTAGTTCCATTCTACAGAATCAGGACTATCAGACACAGTCACTCAGTATCAGTAATTCAGTTATTAGTAACTTCAGATATTTATTACTAAGTTATTAGAACTCAGTACTTAGCTTCGAAAAAGCTCATTTATTGTATACATATATGTACAATATTGCAAACTCAGTATTTATAGTAGTTTTAGTTATCCATGTACTCTCATATTTAGTTACTCTATATCATTCAGTCAGTTACTGTTCATGCATATGAACCCTTGAATTCATCCTTACCTCATATAACATTCCATTACATTCCACGTACTGACACATACTCTTTATTTTCTCTATGCTGTCTTATATCATAGGTTCAGACGCTCAAGTTCCTGACTGCTCTTAGGTAGATCCAGTCAATAGTCAAAAATTTAGTAGTGAGTCCTCATCTATCAAGGAAGTTATTTTAATTTAGTTTATCAGTAGTTCAATAGTTAGAGTTAGTTGGGGCATGTCCCATCAAATCCCTATTCAGATAGTTCAGTTAGTGGATTTTAGACTATACCAGTTCAGATAGTGTTTAGTTTTCATATATTTCTACCAGATGTTATTATTTATCAGAATTTAGATTTTGAACCTTATGGAAATTCAGCTTAATTATGCACTTATTTTAGTAATATTATTCAGTGCTCACAGTATATATCAATCATGAGTTAGCTTATGGTCCCTCGGGGACTGTAAGCACCATGTGACACTTAGGGTGTACTTTCAGGGTATTACAAACTTGGTATCAGAGCCTAAGGCTCAATAGAGTCCAAAGGAGTCTGAAATCCATATCAAGTAGAGTCTTGTGCATGGGTGTGTAGCGCACCACACTTATGGACAGAAGGCTATGAGATGTTTTAGGAAAAGTTTCCCTTCTTTCAGTATTCATGTCGTGCGAGTAAGCATGAACTCAAGTTAAAATCTCAGTCTAATCCTTTTCTTCCTTCTGGTTACAGAACATGTCTCCCAAAAAATACTAACATAAGGAGAACTAGAAATCAATCAACACCTCAACCTGTTCAAGTAGATCTCCTAGACGAGTATGTCTTCTTTGCAAAATTCAAAGTTGTATTCACTACTCTAGCTAATTCTATTGCAACAAAAAATGAATGAATAGTTGTTGTTTAGGCCAACCCAGTGACCAATACTGCTGCATCCAGGATTTAGGACTTCACCTGAATGAATCCTCCCCTATTCTCAGGATTTAAGTCAGAAGAGGATCCATAAAGTTCCTTGATTAGGTTTAGAAAGTCACAGATATTATGGGAGTGACTTCCAATGAGAGTGCTGAGTTAGCTGCCTATTAGCTACTAGATATAGCTCATACATGGCTTAAGTAGTGGAAGGTAGACAAGGGCATAGATTCAGAGCCTATAGAGTGGGAAGAGTTTTCTACTACTTTTCTAGAGATATTCTTTCCCTTAGAGCTGAGAAAAGCCAAGGTGGTAGAGTTCATTAATCTCAGGTAGGGTAGTATGAGTGTGAAAGATTATTGCCTTAAGTTTATATAGTTAGCCAGGTATTCTCCCCATGTAGTAGCAGACAGTAGGTACAGAATGAGAAAGTTCGTGTATGGGGTGTTAAATAATGTGGTTAAGGAGTGCAAACACTACAATATTGATTAAGGAGATGGGCATATCTAGACTTATGTTCCATGATCAACAAATTCAGGAGTAGAATTTTAAGAAGAAGGAGAGAGAGAACAAGAGAGCTAGAACAGGTAGTTTTAATTTTAATCAACCTAAGTTAAGGGTCGTAACCATTCCCTGTTTTGCCTAATGCCTTCAGTTCCAGCTCCGTCCTCAACTAGTGCACCAGTACCAAAGTTTAGGAATGACAGTCATAATGGGACGCCAAGCTAAAAAACCCAGCATAGTGTGAGAAGTGTTCGTACCCATCTATTTTACAAAGAATTTTGTAGACATCACCTAGGTGCGTGTAGAGTTGATAGTGATGTATGTTTTGGATGTGGTAAAACAAGACATAGGATGCGGGAGTGTAGAGTAATGGCTCATAGGGGAAGGGATTTTTAGTAATAGGTTAAGTTTAACCAACCTTCAGCTCAGTCTAGTCTCCCAAGTCAGCAGGGTGCCACTTTCAGTGCCGCCAGTTAGAAACGCCCAAACAAGTTTTATGCACTTCAGTTCAGACAAGATCAGGAAAGTTCTCCTGATATGATCACTGGTACATTACAAATCTTTGATTTACTTATTCACGCCTTATTAGATCCATGATCTTCTCTTTCTTTTGTAACTCCTTACATAGAAGCCAACTTTAAGTAAGACTAGAAATCTTAACAGAACCTTTCTTAGTGCTTACCTCAGTAGGTAAATCAATTCCAATAAGATGAGTATACAGGAATTGTTTTATTATAGTATTTCAAAAAGTTCCTTTAGTTAATTTCAGTAATAGAGTCGTTCCATTTCAGTTTCTTAATGAACCAGTCCTTAAATGAAGGGGTAGTATCTCAGTTTAAGTTGATTTAAGTTTAAATCTCTAGATTGAACTAGTAGAAAAAGAAGTTGAGAATTATAAGTTAGTCAATGTTAAGGTTGCTATATGATAATTGTTGGGGCAATAGAAAGATAAGAATCATGTATCAGAAGGAAGTACTAGCAGTGGGCCTTACATTATCTAGATTAGTCCTTCAGAATGAGTTTAGTGTTTACGAGTATTGTTATATCTCAAGATCTAGAGTAAAATTGTTTTAGTTTGAGTTGTATTTTATTAAGGGTTTCATAGACTTAGAATAAAGACTTTAAGCTAAGGGGGAGATGGTAGAACAAGTAACAAAGTGAGACTTTCAGATTTAAGTAGTAATGTCGGTATGTATAAAAAAGAAGTGGGAGAGGTTGATACCCAACCCGTCCTTACCTCAGTGCAACGTATTGCACTTCAATTGTCATGATATCTACTTAGGCCTTACATATGATCTCTACGATCATAGTTCCTATTCGTGCATATTATCAAAAATTATGTACGTTTATAGTTTCTAATATAAGGAGTTCTAGTTTCCTTAGTATTATGAATCATGTTCCATGAATACAAAAACTTCAAACTCAGGTCATGCTTCTCATGACTCAGGTACTCATGCCTTACAGTGTGCTCATTTTTATGACTTATGCAATACTCCTAATGATCAATTAAATTAAGATTTATGTTATGTATATCCTTAGTCTAGATCTCTTGATAAATCCAAGATATTGATATTCTATTCCTCGAGCCTCAGTTTAGTGTCAAGTTTAGTATAGTGTCTATTGATGCTTCAAGTCCTGATGTTTTAACCTTCAGTGAACTCTCCTTATTAGATGGTGTGGTTATGAGCAGTTTCTTCGATGGGAGAGAGAAAATGTTTTATGTTAAAAAAGATTGTTCTATGCTAGTTTTACATGAGGCTGTAGTTATAAAGATAGGCTTGAATGTCATGATGATGTGTAAGGGGATAAATGCATTCCGAAGATTTAAGTAGTCTTGAACATAGTGAGAGAATTTAGTCTAGATCGGACCTCAGTAGGTAGAGTTATTAGTGCCTATATCACAGTATTTTAGTCATGTTGTGATTTCTTATTGGGATGTCTCATTCAGACCATGCCAAGATTTCCTTTCTCCCTAAAGGTGGTAGATCTTTATAGAAAGAGTGTCAATAAATTCTCCAATTCATTATAATTTTTTAGTATGAGTTAGTCCGTAAAGCCAAGAATTCAATTTAGCAGTCAGGCAGACAAGTTTGTATGGTTTCCCATCTCTCCGTCCAGTCGCCTTATCAAAGTCTTCTGAATATCCTGATTCTAAGATGGAGCATCTAGGTAGTTACGAATTCATACCAGTTCATGTATCATGCCTCAGGTTCAGATCCTAAATATTTAGTCACAATTCAGTTAGTAGGTTCCCCATTGTAATACCCTGTATTTCGCTAGCGTAGATTAACAATTAGTACATGGTTTATCCTAATTTTTTTTTGAAATACTCAGTAATTTTCATATTATAGCATGCCATTGAATAGGAAATACAATTAGCTTTCAATGATATAAAATTCACCTAAATTCGACAATCGGGTAAGAAGTTATGGCGATTATAGGTTTCAGTTGTTAAACATCATCAATCAGTCCAGTAACGCATCGCAGAGTGTGTCCAAATAGAAATTTTTAATTTCCAGTGCTACTCCACAATATTGGCGCATCGCACAATAGACCTAGTTCACAATTGTCAAATTCCAGTGTACTAATGAGATTCCACCGTGTTGCAGTGCACTTCGAGTTCACAAACAAAGTGGCAACACAATACCATCGTATTGCGCCACCATGCAATTTCCCAATTGACATTTTACATTTACACGGCATGATAGCGCTGCATCGCTCTAGGAGTCTAGATCGAGAATTTTTTTTTAAAAAAATAAAGTTGCGCCCAGGGTTAAAATAGTCTTTTCCCAAGATTTTATTCTGCCCAGATGTGGGGTTTAAGCCCTAAAAACCTTCATTATTCACTTCTCCCCAAAATTAGAAGGTATTTCTCTCTCAATAAAAACAAACCCTAGATCTCAAGAATCAAGGTCAATCCCAAGAATCTCTCCAAAAACTCCAAGAATCTCACGAATTAAGGTATGTTAGATGTTAATCCATGGATCCTTACCTTCCATGGAGCCCAAGAATCCTTTTTCAAATTACAAGATTTATGATTTATGATTTCCATATTTGAATTAGATTGAATTCATATTCATGGTGTTATTTGAGTTTTAATCCATGATTTAGATTACAAGTTCCAAGGATTGATTCTAGTATGTGTTGAATTACATGATATTCATGATAAAACCTTCAATTTTGAAGTTGATTGTTGTAACCATCGTAAATCTAAGTGTTTATGATTTAATGAACCAAGTATGCTTCTTATGTGTTTGATAAATTGACTATGAGAACGAAATAATGCCATTGTAGCATGCTAACATATATTCCCTATCTATGTACAAGTTAATGCCTTAAAAGTGTTTGATGAAATGTCTCTGTGAATAAATTATGCCCAAGTTAAGATTGTTATGTTATTCAAGATGATGTTTTTCTTTTCTTTTCAAGCTATTGAGTCCTGGGGATTTTTAATACCCGATAATTTAGATGTTACCTAGAGCCAGTGTCAGTGGTAGAATAGTATCAGTCATGCCAAGATTAGTAGTACTCTCAGTCAGTTATGAAACTTAGTAGAATTTAGTCAGTTACAGAACTTAGGGAAAACATCAGTATCAATTCAATCCAATTCAGTAGACTCAGTTCAGTGCTTTTAGTTGTGAGTAGAAACTAGCACCGAGAGAGTATGGAGGTGACTACTTCTCTTGTCAGGCAGGCAGAGTCATTAGTAGTAGTCTCATACTACAAAACTATATAGCCAACATACGATATGAAGATTCACCCATCAGATTAAAGCTTAGCTACCTCCCAGGGGTCACTCGTCAGATTAGGCTTGACTTCCTATTTAGGGTCTTCCATTAGGTAAGCTTGACAAGAGCAGTGTCTTTATCCGAGAAACAGTACTGGTACCCTTCCAACTGGGTTTTCATGTTGGACCCCACTCAGTTTACTCAGGGGGTATGTTGGTTAAGTTAGAGTTCCCACAGTTTCAGTTTTAGTTTGTCATCAGAATAGAACCTAATTCAATTATACCGAATCAAAACTATCAGATACAGTCACTCAGTTATCACTAATTTACATTATCAGTGATCGCAGATTTTTAGTATATTCAGTTATCAGTTATCAGTTATCAGATTCAGTTCAAGTATACTCAGTTACAGTATGCGCAGTATGTTCAGTAGTTGTAGATCCTCTATATATGATAATCCATCTCTTGCATATAATTCATCTAGTTATTGTTCATGTATATGAACCCATGCATTCAGCCTTAACTCATTTAGAATACTAGTACATTCCCACGTACTGATCACATACGCATTTCTTATGATATGATGTTTCATATCATAGGTCAGGATGCTTAGGTTCCTGACCATGCTTAGATAGATTTAGCCAGCAGTAGCAGATTTAGCAGTGAGTCCTCATCTATTGAGGATATGCTTTTATTTTAGTACTTTAGTTTAGCAGTATTTTAGTAGATGGAGTTAGTTTGGGGATTGTCCCATTAACTCCATTTTCAAACAGTTTCAGTTATAGGCTTTTCAAACTAGATTTTCAGACAGTATTTCAAATTCAGATGTTATTATTCATTATTAGTATTTTAGATACTTTGAACCTTATGGCATTTCAGCCTATTATTATGAAATTATTTTAGTATTGTTGTTTAGTGCTCGCAGTAAATATCATTCATGGGTTAGATTGTGGTTCTTTAGGGTCATAAACACTGTGTAATGAGTAGGGGTTAGTCTTGGGTCATTACACCCATGCATCATATTAGATTTTCCTCAGTATCTCAGCCAAGTTAGCGTTCTTTAAGGGACATAATGTCCTAAGAGGGAGATGCACTATAACCCCCGAGTTTTCATGTCTTAAACCTTTTAGTTTCTCTTCACGTAACAAATCTATTTTGGAGTAATGGGTACTCATAAGTTGACCCTCAAGTTTCAATCTCATCTGTATGACATATATTCAAGGAAAACAGTTCAGTTCACAATATTCAATTTATGTATCATGTTTTGAGACTCAGTCAGGTTCTCATATTCCCGTTCATATGTATTCAGTAAATGATCTCAGGTTCATTAGTATTCTCAGCTTAAGGTGACAGTCTTCCTTAGGTTTACTTAGTTCCATGATTCAGTTACAGTTGTAAACTTGGTATCCCTTACCATTGCATAGCCAGTCATGCATTAATGAATCAGTTTAGTCATGTATTCCATGCATCAGATATGCATTTCAGTATGAAAATTCATCTTGTCAGTAGTTCAGTCATGTATTTTATGCATCAGATATCTATGTTTAGTGCATAAACTCAGTATATTATTATTTGTTATCTTAATCAGTCTTAATCGAAGGTGAATGTTCCTAAGGGGGAGATATTGTAATACCCCGAATTTCCCAATACTAGATTGACTCTAAGAACATGAGTGATCTAATATAATTTTTTCTAAATACTTAGTATTTTTTATGTTAGATCATGCCATTGAGTAGGAAATTGAATTAGCTTTCCAATGATATAAAATTTGCCTAAATAGGATAACCGGATAAGAAGTTATGGCTATTTTAAATTTTAGTTGTTAAACACCGTCATTTAGGCCAGTAGCACATCGCGGAGCATGTCTAAATGGAAATTGTCATTTTCCAGTGTGCAAACGCGATGCCACCGTATCACACCACCAACAAATTTCCCAATTGTCACTTTTCAAGTATTGCTCCACAATAATGGTGCATCGCGCCAAGGCCCGGTTTCCCATTTAGTATGGCACTACGATGGCCCCGCGTCGCGCCATCATCCCAGTTCTCAATTGTTCACTTTCCAATGAGCCGGTGCGATTGTACCGCGTCATGCTAGGGTGAAAAATTAGGATTCCTAACTTTTGTTATTTAATTTCAGGGGTTGTTTAGTCAATTCTCAAAACCCCTAATCAACCTAAACATGGGATTTATACCCTAAATAACCTAATCCCTCATTATTCATTCACTTTTCTCAAGATTTAAAACATTCTCTCGTAAGAGGTAAAAACCCTAGATTCAATAATCAAGGTCAATCCTCAAGAAATCCTCCAAGAACCTTCAAGAACTCTTCTTCTCAGGTATTTTAGGTGTTCATTCATGGGTCCCTTTGACCCATGAAGTCCAAGAACCTTTTTTAAATATACAAGATCTCAGATTCATGATTTCCATGTTTGAATTAGATTGAATTCATGTACATGATTTTATTTGGGTTTGAATCCATGATTTAATTACAAGTTTCATAAAAATTGAATAGCATGTGTGATGAATATGTGATTATCTTGATAAACCCTTGAATTTACAAATTGATTAATATATCATTATGATCATGTGTTGGACATTATCATGTAAATAATGCATGCTCCTTAGGTGTTTGCTAAATTGCCTATGTGAAGTAAATAATGGAATCATGGCATGTTATTATGTGGTCACAATAATGTACAAGCTTATTCCCTAAAAGTGTTTGATGAAATGCTTATGTGAATTGACTAGTGAAAGCATGACATATTATTATGTGGTCCCATTCATGTAGAAGTTCATGTATATCAAGTGTTTGACTAAATGTCTAAATGAGTGCATTGTTAGCAAGCAAGTATTGATATGCCTTTATTATCATGTTATGTATTTCTTCTAGTGCTATCAATTCCTGGGGGTATTTAATACCTGACAATCTTGTTATTTACCTAGAGCCTGTGTCAGTTATAGAATAGTATCAATCATGTCCCAATCAGTAGAATCTAGCCAGTTAAAGAACTCAGAAAAACTTAAAAAACTTAGTATCAGTCAAGTCCTGTCATGTATACTCAGTTCAGTGTCTTTCTGTTGGGTGTAGGATTTAGCACCGAGCGAGTACAGGGATGACGACTTCCCCTTCAGAGAGGCAGAGTCGTTAGTAGTAGTCCTTGTACTCCTGAACTGTGTAGCCAGTGCAGGATTAGGATTCACCCAGCAGACTAGGCTTGACTACCTCCTAGGGGTCACCTGTTAGATTAGGCTTGGCTCCGCCTAGGTTTCACCCGTCAGTTAGGCTTGGCATCTTGGTTTTCCAGTGTTAGTACCCATGGCACGGTATTATCACCCTTCCAACTGGGGTCACATATTTGACCCCTATCCGCTCAGATTTGGGGTATGTTGGTTAGATGATTACCCCCCACAGTTTTAGTTTTCGTCTCAGTTTAGATTCATCAGTTCTACAGAATCAGGACTGTCAAACACAGTCACTCATTATCAGTAATTCAATTATCAGTAACTTTAGATATAAGTTACTCAGTTATCAGAACTCAGTACGTAGCTTCAAAAAAGCTCAGTTATAGTATACATATATGCACAGTATTGGAAACTCAGTATTTATAGTAGATTCACTTATCTATGTACTCTCATATTTAGTTACTCTATATCATTAGTTATGTTAATATTCACGCATATGAACCCTTTCATTCATCCTTACCTCTTCTAGCATACCATTACATTCCACATACTGATGCATACTCTTTCTTTGCGCTATAATCTCTCATATCATAGGTTCGGATGCTCAGGTTCCCAACCCTGCTTAGGCAGATCCGGTCAGCAATCGCAGATTTAGTAGTGAGTCCTCATATATTGAGGATGTGCTTTTATTTTAGTATTTTAATTTATTAGTAGTTTAATAGTTAGAGTTATTTAGGGGCTTGTCCCATCAACTCTCTATTCTGACAATTCAGTTAGAGGCTTTCAGACTAGACTAGTTCAGACAGTGTTTATTTTTCAGATGTTTCTACCTGATGTTATTATTTATTAGAATTTAGATTTTGAATCTTATGGCAATTCAGCTTAATTCTGCATTTTTTAAATATTATTATTCAATGCTCAAAGAAGATATTAGTCATGGGTTAGCTTATGGTCCCTCGGGACTGTAAGAACCATGTGATTCCCAGGGTGTACTCTCGGGGTATTACAGATCATGATACATCTTAGTCGAGCTAGGATGAACAACATAGCATGGCTTATATGCTTGAACCAAGATACTTTGCTGCAAACTGTCGATATTAGAAACATACAACCTCCCTTGGTATCATAAAGTACCATCACCACCGATCTCCAACACTACTACCTTTTGCCCTCCAATGTCACTCATTATTTTCATCAAGAGAGTATCTAGCACCTGTTTCTCCTTAATCTTCATACCAAGAGATGATAAAACCACTTTTTGTACCACCACACCACCTTCCTTAGAGTCTTAAAGGAAAACTCTAAGATTATCCAAGCGGTGAATATCCTTCACTAATTCCTAGTTTCCTACCTCCACATGAGCCACACTCCCTATGGATAATATGCTAAGAGAATCAACAACCACATTATTCTTACCTAGGTGATAGTGAAGACTCATATCATAATCTTTGAGATGCTCTAAACATCTTCTCCTGATATTAAGCTCCTTTTGAATGAGCACATACTGTAGACTCTAATTATAAAAAAGGGTATCCACGTGAACACCATACAAATAATGTCGCCATAATTTCAAAGAAAACACAACCGAAAATATCTCCAAATCATGAGTAGGATAATTTCTCTCATGAACTTTCAACTACCGAGAAGCGTAGGTAATCACCTTCCCATATTGCATCAAAACACAACCAAGCCCCATACGAGATGTATCACAATAAACCATGAACCCAATATTGTCTTTTGACTAAGTCAGAATTTGAGTCGTAGCTAACTTATCCTTCAACTTCTTGAAACTCCCTTCACAAGCATCTGACAAAGAAAACTTGACCTTATTCAAAGTTAACTTAGTCAAAGGAGTATCTATCAGTGAAGAGATTTCGACAAACCACCTATAAAACCTAGATAAACCCAAGAAGCTCCGAATATTGGATGGAGTTATGGGTGTAGGCCACCTCTTCACTATAGCAACCTTTTTGGTGAGCCAACATAATCCCCTCACTAGGAATAATATAAACCAAGAAAGTTACTGCGTTTAACCAACACTCACATTTAGAGGACTTGGCATACAACTACTATTCCTTTAAGGTCCGCAACACCACACAAAGGTAATTAGAAGGATCTAACTCACTCTTCAAATAGACCAGAATATCATCAATAAACACAATGATGAAGAGATACAAATACTAATAAAAAACCCTATTCATCAGATCCATAAATGCCACCGAAGCATTAGTCAACCCAAATGACATTACCAAAAACTCAAAGTGCCTAAACCGGGTACGAAAATACATCTAAGGGATATCCACCTCCCTAATATTTAGTTGATGGTACTCATACCAAAGATCTATCTTAGAAAAGAACTTGGCACCTTGAAACTGATCTAATTGATTATCTATCCTTGGAAATGATATTTGTTCGTGACTGTCACCTTGTTTAATTACCTATAGTCAATGCAAATTTGAAGGGAACCATCCTTCTTGAGCACAAACAACACTGGTACACCCCATGGGGAAATACTAGGTCGAATAAATCCCTTATCTAAAAGATCTTTAAGTTGCTCCTTCAGTTCCCTAAACTTAGACAAAGCCATTCTTTATAGTGGAATAGAAATTAGACGAGTGTCTAGAACTAGATCAATACCGAACTCGATTTCCCTATATGGAGGAACACCTGGAAAATCATCCAGAAAGACTTCTAGAAACTCATTAGCCTTTGGAACTAATTGGAAAGAAGGACCTTTCGAGTTAGAATCTTTAACTTGAACCACGTTATAAATACATCTTTTAGAGATTATCCTCCGAGCTCTAAGATAAGAAATAAATCTCCCTCTAGGAGGTAAGGAACCACCCTCCCATTTTATAACTAGTTCTCCAAGGAACCTAAAGATAGCCCTACGGGTCTGACAATCCAAGGATGCGTAACAAGAATGTAACTAATCCATACCCAGAATAACATTAAAATCCACCATACCCAACTCAAATAGATCATCCAAGGTCTTCTTGCCACCAAGAGATGCCACACACCCCTTATAGACTCTCTTAGCAATAACCGAATCACCTACTGGGCTAGAAACAAAAAAAGTATTCGTAATAACTTTCATATTTAAACCAAAAGATACAGCAGCATAAAGATCTATATAAGAGAGAGTGGATACTAATTCAAGCAAATAATATTAATCATGAGAGCTATAATGTACAAATAATAACATCGAGTGATGCCCCGGATTCCTATTAGGACATCAAAGCATCCAACCTATTTCGATCAACACTAGAATCAAGACCAGTAATTGAAGTAGATATAACACCAATGGGTGTAGGAGCAGAAGATAAAGCCGTAGGAATCTTATTTGCCCCTATAGAAACCTTATTAATCAGACAATCCCTGAGATGATGGCCTATCTTTCCACAGTTGAAGTCCCTTCCTTCATTGCAATAATCCGGATGAGGACGACCACAGAACCGACAAAGAGGGTATGAAGAAGCTAAATGACCTCTGCTTTCCTGAGATTGGGCAACTTATTCCCAAAAATAGTCATCACCATAATGAAGCTTGTCACCTGAATCGTAAGAAGCACTAGCAGAAGAGTAGGAACTAGAACTCCCCTACTTTTTTTTTGCCACTTTCCACTATCTTGACAACCCTGAGACTGAGCACCTCTATGGTAAAAAAACCTTCTCCTCTTAACTTACCTATCTCCAAACTCCACCCGTTTCCTTTTTTTATCCTCCATTTGCTGCATATGAAAAGTCAACCTAGAGATGTCTATATCTTTAATCATCAAGATAGTCTTGTTCTCTAAAATCAAATCTCGATTCAACTTAGAAGCAAACTTCCATATTCTTGCATGAATATCAACCACTAAGTCAGGAGCATACATTAACAATTGATGAAACTTCAACACATATTTCTTGATAGACATCCTCTTTTCTTGAGGTTCACAAACTCCTCCATGTTTACTTCCTGCAACTCTTAGAGAATGAACCGATCTAAGAAGGCCTTAGAAAAAGTATCCTACAAAACTAATTTTTCCACATGATCCCTATCTCTGTCCCACTCTTCATACCACTGATATGGAACCTATTTGAGCTGATAAGCTATAAAGTTTACCCCTTCCATAGTAGTAGTTTGCATCACCTAAAATATCTTTTCCATTTCATCCAAGAAACCCTGTGGATCCTCCTCTACCTTCACTCCAAAAAAAGTTGGAGGACCCATCTTCATAAATTGGACAACCCTTGTGGCCTCGGCAGAAAAAAACACTAGTCGCATCCCACTAAGCCTGAGTAGCAACCATCTGAGCAATAATATAAATAGGCTGATGGAATTCTTCATTAGTCACCTCGCCTTGAGGAGGACTAGTAGCAATTAGTGGAACTCTAAAACTATCAAAGATAGGACTGTAAGATCAAATATAAACCCCAGAAGTGGGATGCACCCCTTCAACATTACCCTCAGATATGATAGAATATTTTCCTTGTGTTCTAGATCTATGAGGCATGATCTGAAAGACGAACAAACAAGGATTAGAGAAGATAACAGTACTGAGACTCTAAGATCTAAAATATAATACCAAGAAAGTGAATCATTCCCAAATGCCTTGTAGCCTCTCTCTTATGAGTGTGGCATCCTACATACCCTTAAAAGAGACTCTACCCAACATGGATTTTTGGACTCCTAATTGACCACGAAACTAGGCTCTGATACCAACTTAATGTAACCTGACCAGGGGCCTTGTTATTATAGGTGACCCAAGTCCATTCGGGATCGTAGACCACTGCCGTTACCCAACCCAACCTCCATCTGCCTGCCCTGAGTAGGCTAAATTTTTAACATATAACAGGATAGTATAATAGCTTACATGAAGACTCTAGAATAAGGTCACAACCATGACCAACCCAATCAAGTCTAACTATCCCTTACCAACAATCCAACTAAACTAAACCATTCCAAAATAAGGGCCATAAACTAGGCAATAATCAACAAAGTTCCAAATCATAATATAATTACTCCCAAAAGGAAATAGGATAGAACAACTAAAAATATCGTCCAATGATGTTAGCCCACCACTTTTTCCAATGCCAAGGCTAACACCAATACCGATCTCGCTCATTCTAACTCATAGAAGTACCATAAAGCCTCTAACCAAAAGAGTAATAAAATCCTTTTGGGACATTCCCCTAACCACAGCCGAAACCAATATCAAGAAATAAACAAAAATGTCTAAAAGTGTCCATATTATAAAATGGAGCCTTCAGAAAAGATGGAAGCTCACCACTTCAGTCAAATGTTGTCCCCAAGTTAATCACTATGTAAGAGGAGTAGAACGGCTAATTCCTGTATAACATAGGTATATATCTGCCAGTATATGGGTTAGCGGGTAAATTCTAGCATAATCTCAAGATAAGGATAAAATAATGCCATTTATAAAGCCAAGTAAAACCATTCATATAAACACAACCATACACATATATATATACAATACCCCATATTAGACTTGGCTTGGTTCATATTCTAGTGCATACATTAGAGTCTTAAAGCCTAAAAATTTAGCTAATTATTTGGGACATAACCATTTTAAGACCTCCTAACTTCAAGGATTTTTAAGTTGACCTTCTAGACTCTGATAAAATGGTTTTTAAGTTAATTCATATTCAGTGGTGTAAATAAAATGTCTCAAGGAAGTTTTGGATTTTTTAGATGAGGATTGGGTTACTTTTGGATTTCAATTTTAGATCATCACCACGATAATGGTGCATTGTGGTGGGTAGAGCGATGGGCATCTCATCGAATCTTGGTGAAAGTGTTTTCATCTAGTTCTTGACTTATAATTTAAATGCATGTGTCATAATCTTTAAACTAGAGTGTGAAGTTCTTATGAGATGAAAAATGTTCATAAGAATAACTTAGAACAAAGTTGAGTTAAGAGTATTTGATACATCCAATGTTTGGCGTTCGATCCTACAAGGGTCAACTTTGAACATGTACAACTTTTGACATATAAGGAATTTTTTCAGCACAACAACCAAAAAGTTGTAGATAATTGAATTAGCTTTCCAACAATAACCATTTTGCCTTAATTCGATACCCGAGCGAAATGTTATGATCATTTTCGTAAGAACCATTAAGCTACCATGATAGATCGTGTCACGATGAGCCTTTAATCTGTATTCCAATTACAATTTTTTGGTTTTGAACATATTCAGCGAGTATATCTCTTCAGATTATTTCTTTAAAATTAATTTATCTTATTTAGTTGTTCATGAGTTATGCCAATATAAGGGTTATACTTGGATTACTTGTGGTCCTAAGAACCGTGTGACGTCCAGGGGGTAGTTTTAGGGCATTACAAACTTGGTATTGAAGAATGAGTTCAAGTGTCCCAGGGTATCTATAAATTCGTGTCTAGTAGAGTCTTACGGAATGGTACAAAGACGTTTGTACTTTTATTCGAGTTGCTATAGGTCATTTAAAAAATATTTCCCTTCTTCATGCTCTAGGTCATGCTATAAAGTTGTTCTCTCAAAAACTTCTGTAGATTTATGTGTAACGACATTCTTCTCCATCTATGACTTATTCTTGAGATAACATGGTTAGTATGTTCCAATTACTCCCAAGATGATGCTCTCAGATTTACTATCAATAACTTTAGAAGTTATACAAGTGGATTGGCAGGAGCTCGCTAGTGTGGTATAAGTCCCTTAAGTTGAAAGTTATGTGCTTATCCATATGAGTTGTTCTGTTAAGACAAAATAAGATATCTATTCAGATTCCTCATTAACCCTTTAATACAGATAGTGCTCATTAGAGGAGATAGTATGAACCTAGATTATTAAATAGAGTTTGTATTCAAGGGATTTACAACATAGAGTGTTATTATTTATAACTAGTAGAACCTTTTTATAGTTGGAAGTGTGGATTTAGAAGTGTAGTGACCAGAAAGGTGGGAATAAAGATTAATTAAAAGTATATAGATGAACTTATGCATACTATTGAGTTTGTGTTAAGGTGATATGTCCTTGTGTGTAAGCTTAGGGGTAACAAATGTGGTATAGGTTCCTTGGTTTAAGATAGAGAAGGAGCTATTAGTTAAGATAAATTGTTGCTTGCTTGAAGTAGAAAAGAAGTTATTGATGGTATTTTTTGTATTAGAAAATTTTAGGTTATTAATGAAAGTATTTGGTGGTTAATGATTGTTAATATAGTCTTTCCAGCGTGACTGTGAAAAATAAGATTAGTTGATGCTTTACAAGATTTGAATATTATTGTGGTATATGGATAGGTGAATAGTAGTGATATGTAGAAGTAGTATGTTCTAATTGATTATAATAAGATAGGTCATACGATCGTGATCAATTATTGTTATTATGAGGTTCTAGTGGACTAGCATTTCTTGATGCTTTATTTTATAGCTTCCAAGTGAGAATAGTATGTGAGGTTGATTTGTAAATCATGTTTAGCACTAAACGTTAAGTTTGAACATTGGATGATCATCAAGGTGGAAGTAATGATATCTCAGTTAATGATGCTAGTTATATAGAAGTGATCTAGTAGCCTTGAACAGTGTATGCAAGAGTTAATGTTCAGTTATTCATAATTAAGTATGATGTTGTAAGTATAACGTAGAGGTATTCTCAATGTGATATAGTGTTGCATTCTTTTCTAAGGTTATTAAGTGTTCTGTGTGGTTAGTAGTACCCTTGTGTTGCTAAGTGGAAGGAGGCTAGTTATATAGTATATGGTGTTCTTAATAGCTAAGTTAAGAAGATTAGATAGATGATGTTGATCCTTTTGGTATGATTTTGTTTCTCATGGTTTAGGTAAAAATATAAGTTTAGAGAGGTGATATTAGTAGACCATGATGGAAGTAGTATGGTTCATTAAAGGTTTGGAGATATCTATGTTAAGTGTTAGAATCTAAGTTTGAATCTTTGAAGATTGAGTTAATCGAAATAAGAGTTGAAGCTCTAGATGGTGTGCACTCCGGGTATGATGATACTCAAGAAGATTCTAAGTTACTAAGTGTTCAAGTTATTATATGATGACTATTGTTGCTATAGAAAGACAGAGTTGTATCTCAAAAGGAAGTATTAGCAGTGGGTTTTATACTTTCAGGTGTAGTTTTTCATGGTAAGTTTATTAGTTATGTGTATTGTTATATCCTATATTCTAGAGTATAGTAATTGTAGTGCAGTTTAGAGCTTAGTAAAGGATTCCACAGACTTAGAATGAAGGCTTAAATCTAAGGGAGAGATACCAGAACAAGTAACCAAGTCAGGCTCTCAGATTTTAGTAGTTATTCTAGTGTATTATAGAATATTAGTCGGGGAGGAAAATGCCCTATCCATTCTCATCTCAATGCAAGGTTTTGTAATTTAGTCCTTATTATATCTACTCATGCCTTACATGTCAGCTCCATGATCACAATTTATGTCCATGCACATAAAAGATAATCATGTACTCTCCCAGTTCCTAGTATAAGGAGTTACAATTCACTAAGCGGTACAAATCATATTCCATGAAATTTATGAACTCCAAACTCAGGTCATGCAGCTCATGACTCATGTACTCATGTTTTACAGTATGTTCAGTTCTAGGTACTCATGCTACACTCCTAATGATCAGTGAAATCCAGTTAATGTTATGTATGCCCTTAGTTTAGATCTGTTTGATGAATCCATGACGTTGATACTCTACTCCTAAGGCCTCAGTAAAGTGTCAAGTTATGTACAGTATCCCTTTATGTTTCAGGTCCTTATTTTCTAACCTTTCAGTGACCTTTCCTTGTGTCAAGATAGTGATGATAAAAAGTTGTTTAGATGGGAAAGAATAATTGTTTCTTATTTATGAAAGATTATTGTATGTTTGTTTTAGCTAAGGCTATAAGTGTGAAGTATGGCTAAGGCAAGATTTTGATACATTTCATGCTTAGTTAAAATTTTGTATGAATGTTCTTGGGGTGGTGCATGGAAGTTGTCAATGATGGAGGTTTGGATGATGTGAGAAAGATTCTATTATGGGTGTTTGTTTAGAAGTGCATATGAGGTTATGAAGATAGGCTTGAATCCCAAGTTTGTATATGTGTTGATGAATGCATTGCGCATTAGTGAATGTCTAGTAAGAGGTTTAATGTAGTTATTGAAGTGGTAATGAGAATTATTCATGATACAAGGAGTTTTGAAAATGCAGGGTGTACAAAATTCATGATTCAGACTAGTATTTCAGTGTGATTTGTGCACTTTGTAGATTTGGGTAGGCTTGAACATAGTGAGAGAATTTAGTTCTGCTAAGACATCAGTAGGTACAGTTATCAGTGCCCATGTGATTATTTTAAGTAGCATCAAGTGAAGTGCAATTTTGAAGTGGAATGTATAGTTGAGTATAAGCTTTCAGTATAACTCAGTCCATATAGACAGCAATGCAGTCTAGCAGTCGGATAAACAAATTCCTATAGTTTTTCCATCTTTTGATCTAGTCTTACTATCTGAAGTTTCATGAATATGGACATTCCAAGTGGTAGTTTGTTCACATCCATGTAAATTATGAATACAGTTTAGTCCATGCATTATTTTTTAGATTCAGATATTCAGTGATGATTTATTTCGTAAGTGTCCTATGCATCATGTCAGTCTTCCTTAGTATTTCAGTTAAGTCAGTCTCATTCGAGGAAAAATATTCCCAAGGGGGAGATATTGTAATACCCCATATTATACCTAGCTTCGTTCAACCCCTAATGCATGTATAAGAGGTTTAAAGCCTGAAAATTTAGCTAAGTGTTGGGGGTTTAGCCATTTTAAGACCTCATAACTTGGAGGATTACTAAGTTGACCTTTTGGACTCCTATATGATGGTTTATGAGTTAATTCATGTTCAGGGGTGCAAGTAGCATGTCTCAGGGAAGTTTTGGATTTTTCGAATGAGGATTGGGTCACTTTTGGATTTCGATTCCAGAACCTCACCGCGATAGAGGTGCGTCGTGGTGGTATAGCTATGGGCACATCATCGCATCACAGTGAATGTTTTTTCATCCATTTCTTGACTTATAATTTGAATTCATGTGTATGAATATATATCCTAGAGTGTGAAGTGCTTATGAGGTGAGAAATGTTCATAAAAATCACTTAGAACAAAGTTAAGCTAAGAGAGTTTGATTCCTCCAATGTTTGGTGTTTGATCCTACAAGGGTCATCTTTGAATATATATAACTTTTGACATATAAGGAATTTTTAAGAATAAGTCCCACATATTGTAAATAATTGAATTAGTTTTCCAATGATATCAATTTCGCCTTAGTCCGATACCCGAGCAAAAAATTATGATCTTTTTCGTCAGAACTAGTAAGACACCGCAATAAGACTGCATTGCGATGAGTCTTTAATCCATATTCTAGTTAAGAACTTTTTGTTTAAATGATGGAGGGGAAATTGGGTCCTTTCCCACCTCAACCCAATTCATAAAAACATGACCTAAGGATTCAGTAAGGGTATTATATGCCTAGATTCTCTAAATTTCCTCTCTAGAACAAACCCTAATCATCCCCAAGTTCATCCATCCGTCATCTTCACTTTAATGAAATCCAAGAATTTAAGTTCCCTAATCCAAGATTTTCAAGAAAGCTTTCAAGATCATCTCCAAGGATATCATGGTCAAGAATTCTCCACCAAGTCTGGTCTATTAATGTATGTGGGGTTATGAACAAGGGTATCATTTAACCCTTGTGCCCAAAGTGCATGATTTTATGATTTTATTTATTTGTTTTGAAGTATGGTTTATACCCAAGTTTATATTTTCTTGAAGCATGTGATTATCATGAGATTTAAAGTTTTAAGTATATCAAGGAGTGCTTATGTTTATGTTTTTAACTTAGAAAATTTATAATATGAACGAGATTGCACTATCTTGACTTGTTATTGTTGAAGTATTTCAAGAATTATATTTAGCATGAAGTTTTGGTATTAATTACCATGAGTTTAAAGCATGAATTTTAAGCCCTAAGTGTAAGTGTTGAGATTTCAAGAAGATTCTGCTTTTAAGCATTCTATGATAAGCTTATATCAAGATTTAAAGAAAGAATTGATCTTTTGATCCTAAGCTAAGATATGGAATCCACATTTGTTCATTTTTATTATAGTTTATAGCAAAGAGAAACATAACTGGTTTTCATTATAAACCTTTATGCTATTTTAAGGTGGATTTCCTAAAGTATGAGCATTAAGTAATAAGGGAGTAGTAGTTAGCACCGAGTTGGGTATGCATCCAAGGCCATATGCCCCATAACTACGAGCCAAAGTAGGTTAAGCTTATTCCCAATATGGATGAAGTTACAGATAGTGATCAGTTAAGTTAAGGTCCTATTCAGGTGGCAAGGGTAGGACAGCTCTCCCCAACATCAGTAAGATGTTAGACTCCATGATAGCTCACATAGTTTATGTTGGTTAGAAGAACCACCTTAATAAAGAATAAGAGTAAAGCTTTTAGAACTAAGTGTTATGTCTCACAAAGTTTATCAATTTGCTTCACTACTCAAGTTTAAGATTTTACAACTTTTGGTTAATTCAAGCCAAAGGTGGGTCATCTTTACTTTGTATGCATTATTTGAAATGTTCTAAATTGTCTCATAAGGTAGGTACCAGTTGTGGGACATCATAGTCAAACAGTTCGTAGCTTCCAGCAAACAGGTGATGAGTTTGTTTGATTCGAGGACTTGAGTCATCTTTAGTTTCAGTATTCATTCTTTTATTCAGTTGAATTGATTAGAGATAGCTGGGGTCATGTCTCGGCTACCTATTGTCAATATTAGAAGAGGCTTCATACACATCAGTATAGATAATATATTTAATTTAAATTTTGTTTTGTATGACCAAAGTTGTAATCCTTTTTGATAGTTTTTGTTTTGAACATATTCAGCAAAGACACCTCTACCGCTTGTTTCTTTCAGATTAATGTATCTTATTTAGTAGCTCAGGAGTTATGCTAGTATAAGGGTTATCTTAGGATTACTTATGGTCCTAAGAACCGTGTGACGTCTGGGAGGTAGTCTCAGGGTGTTACAATATATATATATATATATATATATAACCATAATGGAAAAAAGGGATCGGGTTGAGCATTCCTTTAAAGCCATTACCTGGGTTGTGTAGCTTTGTCGTCCGAAGACACCCATGGGCTATATGGGTTCATATACCCCTGCTGAAAAGTCTCTAGTCCGTGAAGCTGCACGAACAAGGAATAAAACCTATGATGACTAGTACATCCCCCAAAATATAGTGTGACATCATGCATACGGTCACCAACACCAACTTCACATCGGCAACTATGAGTTTCCAGTTTTGGTCCCCCCGAGACCTCCACCTTCCATGGCATTGCTACACATCCCAATATTTTTTCCCAATTAAAACCAATTTTCCAAATAACCAAACCATTAACCAATTATTAACCAAGTCCATTATTATTGGAATCGTCATACCAATCCTTACTTGCAAGTATTATCCATAGCCAACCATATATAGGTTTAAGGGGACCTTCAAGTGCCCTTTTATATACCATATTAAATCACTTGAGGGATTCCATGTTCCCCACAAGCATAACTATTAGCTATTTACTATTCCAATCCATTTAAACAATGCATAATTCCTTTACCAAGTTTTAAAACAAGCAAGAGTTCTATTAAAAGTAGTTAATGCAATGAACATATCGTAATAAGCAATTTGTCTAACACATTGGGGGCATAATATGACTAGAACTAATTCTAATTACCAGTAAACCATTCCCATACTATCCAATTATCCAAAACCACCACAAATGCATATAAAAGCATAATTAAAACCATGGAAAACCATAACCAACCATTTAATATCAAAACCCCCAAATCATGTTTGGAAACCAAAATAATACAATCAATGAAGTCATGAACACATTCATAAAAACCATGCCTTTAGCTACAATTAATAATGAGGGAAGAGAACATTCCTTAAACCAAGATGATGATGGAAATAAATCACAAGGAAAAGCCCCAAATCATTCCTCTAGTTAGAACCCTAGCTTCCTATGCCCAGAAGCCTATGAGTGAATTATAAAGTGTTTAGAAGAGTTTCTAAGTGTTAATGAATGGAATAATTGGGTAAATAACCTCCGAAATAGGTTAGAAGTCAAGGGACCTTATCAGTATAAGGGGGAAATTTCCAGAATACCCCCCCTTAAGTTGCACCAAAATCCCGTCACAGGGTATGACTGATCCACACGAGTCATACCCTTCCAATATGAGTGGTACCCTCCACTCGTATCCAAGCCTCAACCTTTGGATCTAACATTGTCCAGCATACGACTCATCCAACCAAGTCATATTCAAAGGATACGATTCATACCTTCTACCTGTACCCCTGACAGACTTAGAACCAAGGAAGATTTAGACACTATCCACCATACAAGTCCTGGTATGACAAATACCCTGGCTTACGGCTCACGGTGATCCACTCGTACTCAGATCCAACCCAAGTAATTAAGTCTAAGATTAAGTTAAGGAACCAAATAAAATGTAACTACCAATATGAATCATACCCCTAAGTCATACCCATTCCAGTAACCAAAATCCATCCCACCAACCAACACTGGTCATCATACAACTGGACCATACCATCCAAACCCCAACATACGGAAATACCCATGAGTGTTATTGGGTCTGTAGATCATAATTCTAGAAATTTTTCTAAGGTCCAGAAACCAGGGTGATTCACCCAAATAGCCTCCTCTACTGGGTGGTGTCACCATTAAACCTTAACTATTGGAATCTCTTTAGTGCGTAAACGCCTGATGTCACTAGCTAATATGAGCACTGGCTCCTCCACAATGGTCAACTGCTCATCCAACTGCACTTTGTCCCATCTAAGCACATGAGATGAGTAAAGTATATAACTCCACAACATAGAAACATGGAAAATCAGATGGAAAACAACAAACTCTGGAGGTATGGTAACTTATAAGCCACTTTACCAACTGTGCAAAAAATATCAAAGTGCTCAATATATCTAGGTCTTAGCTTGCCTTTCCTACCAAACCTTACCACAGACTTTATGGGAAATGCATGGAGTAATACTTGGTTACCAACTTCAAATTTCAAGAAACAAAGTCTAAGATCTATATAAGCCTTCTCCTACTCTTCGCTACCCTCAATCTATCAAAAAATACTTTGACTCTATCTAACGACTCCTGATGAAACTCAGTGCCACGAGGCCTAATCTCAGAAGTCTCATCCAATAAGAGAACAACATCGCCTACCATACAAATTCTCAAAAGACTCCACCTAAGTACTCAAATGGTAATTATTATTATAGGCAAACTCTGCCAAGGAAAAGTGTTTTCCCCACTGACCTCCAAAATCCATAACAAAAGCTTGGATTATATCCTTGAGAACCTAAATAGTCTTCTCCAACTGTCCATCGATATGAGGATGAAAGGCTATACTGAGATCCACCTAAGTACCTAACTTTTCCTGAAATGCTCCCAAAAGCTAGAAGTTAACACTGAACTCCGATATGAAATAATAGATATAGGCACACCATGCAAACAAACTATCTCACTAATATATACATATGAGCAAAACCCTCAGCATTGAAGGACATCTTATTAGGAATGAAATGTTTCAACTTTGTCAATCGATCCACAATGATCCAAATACCATCGAAACCACATGAAGAATGAAGCAACCCACTACTAAAGTTTATGGTAATTCACTCCTACTTACATTCAGGAATAGTCAACCTTTGAATCAAGCCACCAGGTAATTGATGCTCAGCCTTTACATATTGAAAACATAGCAAAAAATCTACAAAGTCTACCATATATATCTTCATGCCACTCCACCAATAATGTTGTTTCAAATATCTATACATCTTAGCTGTACCTGGGGGAATAAAATATCTACAGCTGTGACCCTCATGAAATGTCAACTGGAAAAAGTCATCAACCCTCAAAACATAAATATGGCCATCAAATCTCAAAACACCATCAGAATCTAGGGTATCCCTCTAGTACTCACCACTTAACACCGGATCATGGATGATGCAAAGTCTCTTATCCTAAAAATGGTGATCCCAAATCTACTCAAATAGAGAGGTTCTTGCCTCAACACTAGCAATAATCTTTATAGGGTCTGAAATATCAAGTCATACCATCAAGTTAGGTAACAAGTAAATATCCTATGCCAACAACCTCTGAGAAACTAAAATACAAGACAAGCTACCCATTGTCACTGCC
Organism: Capsicum pubescens; assembly: GCA_030864215.1. NCBI lineage: Eukaryota > Viridiplantae > Streptophyta > Magnoliopsida > Solanales > Solanaceae > Capsicum > Capsicum pubescens. The sequence goes on along the minus strand of CM061543.1, from coordinate 163,564,151 downwards.
TTCCGACTCAAGGCATCCGCCGCAATATTCGCCTTACTTGAATGATGGTAAATAGAGTTATCATAATCTTTAAGAAACTTTATCCACCTACTCTACCTAGAATTAAGATCTCTCTAGGTTATAAGATGTTGAGGACTACGATGATCCAAGAAGATCTCCTAATACACACCATAAAGATAATCCCTCCAAATCTTAAGTGTGAAAACAATTGCCTCCAACTCTAAATTATGTTTAGGATAGTTGTGCTTGCTCACCTTTAACTGCCTCAACATATAAGAAATAACACTACCCTGCTGCATCAATACACAGTCTAAACAAACTAAAAATTATCACAATATATGGAGAATCCCTTACCCTCAATAGAAAGAGCTAAAATAGGAGTTAAAGTGAGAAATTTCTTTAACTTTTCAAAGTTCAACTCACACTTCTCAAATGATTGAAAAGAAACCTTCGATACTGGAATAGTAGAAAACCCTCAATGAACCGTTTATAATAACTAGCCAAACTAATAAAGTTATGAACCTCAGTCAGAGATGTTGGTATGGCCCAATCATAAATAGCCTTAATCTTCTCTAGGTCTACCATAGTCCTACCCTTAAACACCATATGCTAAAAAAATGTAACCAACTTAAGAAAAAACTCACACTTAGAGAACTTGGCGAAAAGCATAAGATCTCTTAATGTCTCAAGAAAAATCCTCATATATTGCATATGCTCTTCCCGACTCTTTGAATACACAAGGATGTCGTTGATAACATAATCACAAAGAAATACAAATAAGGTCGAAACATGCTATTAATCAAATTAAAAAATACAATTAGGGCATTAGTCAATCAAATAAACATCACTAGGAACTCATAATGACTGTAATGGGTTTGAAAGTCCATCTTTGGGATATCCTCGACCTGAATCCTAAAATAATGGTATTCGGACCTTAAATCAATCTTAGAGAACATTGTTTCTCTCTAAAGTTGGTTAAACAAATGATCAATGTGAGGTATAGGATAACAGATCTTCACCATCACTTTATTAAGATACCTATAATCAATACACATACGTATAGAGCCATTGTTCATCTTCAATAACAACATAAGAGATCTAGAAGAATACATACTCGATTTAATAAAACCCTTAAAATAAATGTCTTAAAGCCGAGAATTAGCTTCTTAAGTTTGAAATGGGACATATGATATGGTTCCATAGAAGTAGGTTGGGTACCCAACTCAAAATCATAACAAACTCAATAATATGCTCGAGGGAAGGCTAGTTAGATCAGTAAAGAAAACATTAAAAAACTTATGAACTATAGGAATAGAGTCAAGCAATAGACTTTCTAAACTAATATCACAAATATAAGAAAGATAAGGCTCGTAACCACTCAAAATAAGCCTCCTAGCATAAATATGAGAAATAATCCCTATTAGCTCATGGCTAATATCTCCTTGACACACGAATAATGATATGTTAGGCATGGATAAAGTAATGGTCTTGGAAAAATAATCCATGACCATATGTTAGTAGAATAACTAGCCAATGCCTAGAATCATATCAAAATCCATTATATCTATCACAATAAAATTATCCTGAGTATCAAACTCTCAAACAATCACAACACATGATCTAAAAACCTAATATACAACTAAAGAATCACCCAAGGGAGTAGATACACATAATTTCATAGATAATAAATCCTAAGATAACTCTAATCGTGGATCATAATAACAAGACACATAAGAATAAGTGGATCATAAAAAAAGTAAAAGCAGACTAACGGCACACCAAAAACATTCTTTTATTAAGAACATTTAAAGACTCAGCCTTGGGTCTAGCTGGTACTATATAAAATTGACCATACCTGCCACCAGGTGTAATAACCAAAGTTTTAGACTTTGATATTTCTGAAGTAAAATCAAACACTTCTAAGGCAATTACTCAAATGATGAGCCATTTCTACTCATCATGAGTCTTATGATGAAATTTACTTCCTGACTAGTAAGGTTTCCCTAGGTAATTATTGTGATCACGACTAGAACCTATGAGTCGTAGGGTAAGGTCATAAGTAATGGTAAGTGACTCATGACCATAACAGTGTAAATGCCTAAATTTTTTGCTCATTCCACGAGTCCAAGCAATGATTCATGACTAGTTATCATTAGTCATTACCCAAATCATAATGATTGGGGGTCATTTCTCCTTCACGTTTTTAATAAAGGGTAATTTGTTTTTTTCTTTCCTTTACACTTTCCTAACAACCTTACGATATCTAAGGGACACTATTAAGATCAGATAATCAAATCAAACACTACTCTCATCATCTAAAATTCCTCAAAGCAAGAGAAAGCTAGGGTTTGTAAGGAATTCAATATTCAAGTTCTCAACTTTAGATTTTTTTCCTATTCTTGTGTGTTTCAGGCATGTATCTCATGCATACACTTATATTTTTCATTATGGTATAAATTTCTTTGATAATCATGTGGTTTATTTATGGGATTGAAAAATCAAATGAGGATTTTTAAATGGTAATCACTTGGATTATTTTCCCCATGGTTTTAAATACATTGTTTGTACTTTAATTAATGGTTTGGGGATGAATAGGGGCAATATGGTATGGTTTGGAATGGGGAATAGTGGTTTCTCCAAATTGATAGATTTTGGCTTTATGTTAGCATTAACCTTAACCCTTACATTACTTTACTTTTTCCTCTAAACTATTGCATTGAATTAAAGGCTAAACAATATAAAAACTAGTTTTTGAAAGGGATTGGTGTCCATGATTTTTTATTTAAATGAAACATGGGAGTCTAATGATTAATTCAATGGTTATGGAATAATGGAATTAAGTTTCTAGTATAATTGGTATGATGATACCAAATGGAAAATTCCTTAATAAATGACTCCTAGGTTAGTGGACTAGTTTATATGTAATTTTTTTTAACTTGGACATAAACGTGGTTGTGTAGCTCACCGTGAAGGTGGAGATACCAAGAGGACCAATATTGGAAATCACAATTGCTTGTGTGGGGGTCATTATAATTGTTTGCATGGTTCACTCTTCGTATACATATTTTGGGATGGTTGGAGCCTTGGTGTCTCTGGCCCTCCATCAAATATCCTCAGTTTGTATTGCTAATACGCACAGGGTCTAAAAACTCTCATATTTATTACCCTTACCCTATACTGGCATTATATATATATATATGTATGTGAATGTGTGCATGTGGTTTGACTAATTTTGACATGGAATTATTTTATCACTTCCTACAGTTACATGCCAGTGCTTATCCTACATACCGTCCTAGGAAGCTATATCATATCAAGATATAGGTTCTAAAGACATTTTTGTTACCGTGTGCAACATTAGGTGGGAAAGTTGTTTGTTGAATTGTTGTGAAGTGTTGAGCTTTCATCTTTCGAAAATCTTTGCCATTTTTATAAGTTTATTTCCATTTTTTGGGAATTAAAGAGTTTTACCATCACGGTTGGGGACATATCCCTACCTAATATGGTATTTTGGTTAAGAGGTTTTTGTGGATAAAGTTTGGATTGGTTATTTTTTTTGGATTCTTAGAACCTTAATATTGGTTTATATATCATTCTTATTGTTTGTTTTTTCTTTCACTATTTTTTTATTATTCTCTGGTGGTTAGGGTACGAGGTGGTCTCTGTCCCACAGTGGGATTATGATACCTATTATGACTAGGCCCTAGTTCTAGTCATGATAAGCTTGGTATCATAACGGTTCAGGGTCATTGGGTGTCCACCAAGCCATGTCGAGTAGAACCTCATTTATGGGTGTGCAGCACATTATACATATAAGGGGAAGGCTACAAGAAATTTTGGAATATTTTCTTTTCTTGTGCTCTATTTCAGGCTATAGAGTTTGGTGTCATAAATTTCCCTAACTCCTGATTTACTCACATTTTAAATCATGCTTCCTTGAAGATATAAGGTTTGTGGAAACTCTGTTGGAACCTCTGTCCCACCTAAGGATAATACGGAGGGAACTCACCCTATTTATAAAGTGTAAACCTGATCTCGGGTCCCCCTCCTGATGTATTGCACCATGTAGAGTACCTCCATTCCTTCTTATACCTCTTTGGGATCCTCAAGATGTTGATACCTGTGATCAGATACCTCAGGTAGACATCTATGATTCAGAGTTCTGCTAGTCTATTTACCTACTTACTTAATTAGTGGTATCTAAGTGTCACTAATCTAATCATGTTGGTTCTGCTGCTCCTTCTTCTGAGGTCACTCAGGTTGTCCAATTTATAAGGTTAAATCCCCCAACCTTTATAGGCTCTAAGGTTGAGAAGGATCCTCAGGGGTTTGTTGATGAGATAGAGAAGATTTTTAAAGTGATGTATGCTACTAATTCAGAGGGTGTAGAGTTTTTTGTGTATTGGCTGAAATATGTAGCTTTTTAGTTGTATTAGGAGTGTAAATAACTAAGAGGTGATGATGCTTAGCCGATGGTGAGGGGTAAGTTTTTAGGTGCCTTTCTTGGTCAGTTCTTTCCTCAAAAGTAGAGGGAATCAAAGGATGAGGAGTTCATGAATCTAAAGCAAGGGAGATTGAGTGTGAAAGAGTATGCATTGAAATTTCAGTAGTTGTCTTTTTATGCCCCAGAATTGGTGTCTACCATGAGATCCATAATGAGGAAATTTTCTTCAGGGTTGTCCAATGACATAGTATTTGAATGTAAGACTGCAATATTGAACAATGATATGGACATCTCAAGGCTTATGGTTTATATATAGTAGGTAGAGGATAAAAAAAGAGATAGGTAGAGATGTTAGAGAGACAGAGTAAGAAGTTTAGCTATTCAGAGCAGGGGTGAATAACAAGAATGGGTAGAGGGATAATAGGCAATGGATCAAGAAGAAGACTTAGAAAAATTCTAATTAATATTCTTTTGTTAGTGCTCCTTATCTTAAGATATTTGGCGGTCGTTGTTTCTAGGCTAGCAGTGGTCCTAAGGTAAAAGGTGCCTAGTCTCACACCAATGGAGCTCAGTTGGCCCCACCTTATCCTTCTTGTATATTTTGCAAACATCTTTACCATGTTAATTAGTATGAGGGATGGAACTTGCATTTTAATTATGGTTAACCTGGACATATATAGAGGAACTTACTGCAACTAAGGTAGCCATTGGAGCAAACAAAGTCTCGATCACCACTTTTTCGCCTCCTACTCCAAATTGGCCAAAATCATCTTTATACTCTTGCCACCCATCATGAATATGAGTCATCTCCTAATGTTATTACTGATAAGTTACAACTCTTCTCTCGTGTTATTTACTATTTACTTAATCCAAGGTCTACCCTTTCTTAGGTGACCACTTATGTGGCTGTACATTTTGGTTTTCGTCTTGAGATTATTTTTGACCTCTTCTATTTTTCTACTCTGATGGGTGATTCTATAATTTCTAGAATAATCTATAGGGTTTGTGTTGCATCTATTTTTCATAGGAAGACATTAGTGGATCCAATAGAGCTTGACATGGATGATTTTGATGTGATCTTGGCGATGGATTACCTTTATTCATGCTATGAGTTTTTATATTATAGGACCGGAAAGGTCAGTTTCTAATTCCTTAACAAACCAATAATTGAATAGGAGGGAAGTTCCTTAGTTCCTAAAGGGAGGTTTATTTCCTTTCATAGAGCTCAGAAGATGATTTCCAAAGGGTTCGATATCATTTGTTTTGGGTTAAGGATTCTAGTTTTGATATTTCCTCCTTGCAATCTATCCACATGGCTAGTGAGTTTCCTTAAGTGTTTCTTGATGATTTTCCTGGAATTTCTCCTAATAGGGAAATATATTTTGGGATTGATCTTCTGTCGGATACCCATCCTATTTCCATTCTTCCTTATAGGTTGGATCTAACCAAATTAAAGGAGATGAAGGAGAAATTAAAGGGTCTTCTTAATAAGGGTTTCATTTGTTCTAGTGTTTCAATATGAGGTGCTACTGTGTTTTACCTGAGTAAGAAGAATGGGTCCTTTAGGACGTATATATATTATCAATAATGAAAAAAGTTGCAGTGAAGATTAAATGTCATGTTCTTATGATTGATGATATTTTCAACCATTTTTAAGGTGCTAAATATTTCTCTAAGATTGATCTTCATTCAGGGTATAATCAGTTGAAAATTAAGGAGGTTGATATTCCTAAGTCTGATTTTTGAACTCGGTATGGCCATTCTGAGTTTTTGGTTATGCCATTTAGGTTAACTAATGCTCCTACTACTTTTATAGATCTTATAAACTATGTATTTAGGCAATTTCTAGATCTATTTTTGATAGTCTTCATTTATGATATTTTGGTGTATTCTAAGAGTGAGGAGGATCGTGCCAATCACCTCTGAATTGTGTTATAGACTCTTAAAGATTAGAGGTTGTACGCTAAATTTTCCAAGTGTGAGTTTTGGATAAATGTTGTGACTTTTCTTGGGCATTTAGTGTCTAGTGAGGGCATCAAGGTGGATCCACAGAAAGTTGAGACCATTAACAAATAGCCTAGACCCACGACTCTGTAAGACACTAGGAGCTTCTTGGGTTTGGGATGGTATTATAAGAGGTTTGTGAATAACTTTTCATTTATTGCTTCTCTACTAACTAGGTTGGCTCAATAGAATATTTAAGTTTTTATGGTTCAACTCTTATGAGGATAGCTATGAGAAGTTGAAGGATAAGTTAACTTTTGCGCCAGTTTAGACCCTGTCCAAGGGTACTGATTGGTTTGTTGTATGTTCTGATGTATCATGTGTGGGAATGAGTTACATATTATTGCAGCATGATAAGGTTGTATCCTATTTTTCTCGGAAGATTAAGGTTCATGAGAGGAATTATCTGACTCACGATTTATAGATGGCGGATGGGATATTTACTTTGAAGATTTGATGCCATTATCTATATGAGGTACATCTGGAAATCTAATCAAATCATAAAATCTTACAGTGTGCATTTACTTAGAAGGAGTTAAATCTCAAGTAGAGGTAGTGGCTCGAATTACTTAATGACTACGACATGAGTCTTCACTTCCATCAAGGTAAAGCTAATGTTGTTACTAATGCTATTAGTAGGTTGTATATGGGGAGCTTATCTCATGTTGGTAAGAAGAAGAGAGGGTTGGTGAAGGTCATTGATAAGTTGTCTAACTTGGGAGTTCATCTTTAGGACTTATAGGATGGAGGAGCCATTATTCAAGAAGTGGTTAAATCATTTGTTGGTGCTGAGGTAAATGAGAAGCAAAATTTTGATTCGATACTTATACAGATTAAGGATGATGTGGGTCAATAAAGGTTATGGTTTTCGTGATTGGCCAAGATGGCACCTTGAGGTATCAAGGCAGATTATGTGTTCCAACTATTGTTGGGCTGCGAGAAAGGATTTTAATAGAGTCTCATGGATCAAGATATATAGTTTATCTAGGATCAACGAAGATATACCACAACTTGAAGGAAATCTATTGGTGGAACAACATGAATAGGGATATGGAAATTTTTGTTGCCAAGTGTATAGTTTGTCAGCAAGTTAAGGTAGAACACTCAAGGCCTAACGGCATGTCTCATGAGATAGAGTCGCCCATGTAGAAGTCGAAGGTGACCAATATGGATTTATTTATGGTTCTTCCTCAGTCTCGGAACCAGTATGATACTATTTGGGTCATTTTGGATAGGATAACTAAGTTTCTTAACTTCTTGCCTATGAGGACTAATTGCTCTGGAGAGGACTATGTCAAGTTATTTAATTAGAAGATTTTCAAGTTGCATGGAGCACCTGTTTCCATTATTTCAAACCAAGATATGTACTTTAATTCTCACTTTTGGTGTTTATTTCAAAAAGGTTTGGGGATTAAGCTGAACCTTAGGACCGCTTTCCACCCTTAAATGGATGGACTAGTAAAATGGACTATTCATACATTAGAAGATATGGAAGGTCCTGTGCGATTGATTTTAAGGAAACTGGGGTGATCAAATGCCTCTCTATAAATTTTTGTACAATAATAGTTATTATTCGAGTATTTTGGCGGCTCCTTTCGAGGTCTTTATTGTATGAGGTGCAGGTATCCTATTAGGTTGTTTGAGGTTGGTGAGACTAAGTTATTTGGTCCTAACTTGGTTCACCAAGATATGAAGAAGGTCAAGGTGATTAGATAATGGATTAAGACAACTCAAAGTTACCAAAAGTCTTATGCCATTGTTAGACAAGGGGAGTTGGAGTTTAAGGTTAGTGATTGGGTGTTCTTGAATGTTTCTTCTATGAAAGGAGTGATGAGGTTTCGTAAGATGGGGAAGCTCATTCCCTATTATATTGGTCTGTATAGATTTTAAGAAGAGTTGGGAATGTTGCTTATGAGTTGGAGTTGCCCCCAAGTTTTGCTTCTATTAACCCCGTGTTCCATGTGTCTATGCTAAATAAGTGTGTGGGTGATCCTTCTTTGGTCGTACCTATGGAGGATGTTGACATTTTGGGTTCCTTGTCTTATGATGAAGTCTTGTTGGAGATTTTTGATAGGCAATCTCATAGGTTAAGAACTATGGATGTGGATTTAGTAAAGATGCTTTGGAGAAACCAAAAGGTGGAAAAAGCTACATAGGAAACTGAAGATGATATAAAGTCTAAATATTTGTTCTTGTCCCCCGGGTTAGATGAAGATTCTTAAGGTATGCGTTCTCTTATTCTAACTGCATTCCAAATTTGTTCATAGTTATGGTAGCATTTTGTTTGGTATTCTTGCTAGGGTGCCCTAAATTTTAATTCAGTGATAAATGATCCTAAAAGGGGTAATGTTATACCCTAGATTTTGGAATCTGACATTTCTGAAGTAAAATCGAACAATTCCAATGAAATGACTCAAGTGACTAGTCCTTAGCACTAGTCACAAGTCATACAGTTCCATTCATTGTCTGACCAGTAAGGTTACCCTAGACCACTTTTACGATCACCACTAAACTCCATAATTCATAGGGTAAGGTCATAAGTCTGTGACCTTAACAATGTGAATGCCTAAAGTTTCTACTCAGGCCATGAGTCCAGGCAACGACTCGTGACCAGTCATCACTAGTTGTTACCCAACCCATAACCATTGGGAGTCATTTATCCTGTATGTTTTTTAATTAAGGGTAATTTGGTCATTTTTTTCCTGTACTCTTTACCCACGACCTTAAAACATCTAACGGACCCTAATAACATCAGTTAATCAAATCAAACACTTCTCTCATCATTTTAAACTCCCTAAAGAAAGAGAAAGCTAGGGTTTTCAAGGAATTCATTCTTCAAGATCTCAACTTTGGATTTTCTTCCTATTCTTGTGTGTTTCAGGCATGTCTCTCATCCCTACACATATATTTTTTATTATGGCATCAATTAGTTTAATAGTCATGTTTTTTATTTGTTGAATTGAAAATTGGGTTAAGGGGTTTAGAATGGTAATCACTTTGATTGTTTCCCCCGTGGTTTTAAATTCCTTGTTCATATGTTAATTAATGATTTGGGGATGATTGGGGAAATATGATATGGTTTGGAATAGGGAACATGGGTTTCCCAAAATTGATGGATTTTTTCTTGAAGTTGGCATTAACCTCAACCCACTTTGAAAATGGGTTTTGAAACATAGGTAATTGCATGACTTTACATTTTCCTCTAAACTATTACATTGCATTAAAGGCTAAATTAAATAAAATCTTGTTTTGAAAGGCCTTGGTGTCCATGGTTTTGGATGAAATGGAACCCGGGAGTCTAATGGTTAATGAAATGGTTATGAAATAATGCAATTAGCTTGCAAGTATAATTGATATGACAATACCAAATGGTAAATGCCTTAATAAATGATTTCTAGGTTAATGGACAGGTTTATGTGTAAAGTATTTTAATTTGGGATTAAAGAGGATTATGTAGCCACCATGAAGGTGGAGATACCGGGGGGACCAATACTAGAAACCACGTTTGTCAGCATGGGGTCTTTATGACCGTGTGCATGGTTCACACTTTATATATATTTTTGACATGATTGGAGCCTTGATGTCTCAAGCCCTCCCTCGAATTTCCTCGGTTTGTACAACTGAGATATTATAGGGACCTTTTAGTAGGGGTAGACAAACCCATATAGCTCGTAGGTGTCATAAGGATGGATAAATATACAGTGTCTAGGTTAATGGTTTTAAACTCTCGTATTCATGACCCTTACCTTATTCCGACGTCTAAGATATATTTATATATATATGAATGTGTGCATGTGGTCTAACTATTTAGATGACATTATTTTATCACTTTGCCTGAGTTATATGCTAGTGATTATCCCAGTAAACGTCCTAGGACGCTACATTGTTTCGTGATATAGGGTTTGAATACTTTTCTGTTACTCCTGTGAAGCAATAGGTGGGGTGATTGTCCATTAAGTTGTTATGAAATGATGAGAATCCATCTTCTGGAAAACTTTGCCATTTCCTTATGTTTGTTTTTAGATTTTGGGAATTGAAGAGTTTTATTATCATGGTCGGGGGCATTTCCCGACCTAATTTGGTATTTTGGTTTAGAGGTTTTCGTGGAAAAAGTGTGGGTTGGTTAGTTGTTTTTTATTCATAGAACCTTCCTATTGGTTTAAATATCATTCTTATTGTTTGGTTTTGCTTCCGCCATTCTTTTATTGTGCTCAAGTGGTTTTGTAAGGGATGATATCTGACCTAAGATGGGCTTGAGATATCCATCATGGCCCAGGCCCTATTTGGATTGTGACACCTGGCTGGGCTCTTGACCGACTTCCTATCCTACCTACCTGAGAACCTCCAAGAGAACCCTGTGGACCAATCCTACGACAATGCAAACCACCTCTAGCTGGGGGAATAATTTCCCAAATTTATGGAACATTTTGAATTGAAGAAACCATTGCCCTATGACTACGACACTCCCTCAAGAAATGACCAAATTCTCCATAACCATAGCATTCCCTAAGAACTGAGCCCAAAGCAGAAGATCTGGATGACCCAAAAGAACCACCAAGAATAGAATAGCCAAAACACGAACCCCTCAAACACCGACAATGACCCTGGATAGGATAATAACTGGAGATATACTGGTCTCTACCGATAATCTGAAGCGCGACCTAAACGGTTCTACAAGACTAACTCTGATGTTGATAAGGATTACGCGAGGGTGTCAACCTTAAGAACCACTGCCTCTGGACTGGGAGCTATTATGACTCCCACTAACCCTACCCTGATATAGCAGCATCTTATAACTATCTCATGGGCCTCACGAATTATCTCCTCTATAATCTGAGCATGATCATAAACCTCAACAAAAGACTTACTCGCAATAAACCAAAATCTACATCGACATGCATTGAGGAAGTCTCAATCCTTCGACAAACCAATGAATTCTCTTATACGCAATAGTAAGAATTGAAGTAGCATTCCTAGACAAATCACAAAATAGAGACTCATACTCTATAATAGTCATGGTTCCATACTCCAACCTCGAGAACTGATCTCTCTAACAATCCCTAAGATAGTGAAGCATGTACTTCTCCAATAAGATCTTGGAGAAATATGTCCATGTTAAAGCAGAAGATACAGTTTCCTTAGAATCAGGATGAACTGTCCACTAATGTCGAGTTTCTAAGTCCAATTGAAAAGTAGTGTAATTCACGCCACTAGTCTCAACTAGGACCTAATTATAAAGCCTATCCTTAAAAGAAATCAAGAACTCATATGCATCCTCACCCGGTGCACCAGAAAACCTAAGCGGATCCAATCTCAAGAATCTACCCAACATCTTCTGATCGTTGGTAGACATAGAAGACTAGGCAACGACTAGCTAAGCAACTAGCGACGTAGGAGGGACCTCATCGCTGAAATTTAAATCTATAGGTTGCATCCCTTCCTATGTATCACTATGATCAGTAGAGTGTGCATCATCAGATGGTACACCACCAACCAATCCCAAAAGATGAACCAAAGCATCCTTGAGCACTAAAGAAGAAATAAATCTCAATGGATCTTGGGAAGGCTTCTGGCCCACCGTTGGCTGGGTAAAAAGAATCTCTAGCTCAAGACCGGGAATAGGGTCTGGTGAAGTCATCCTATATTGGACCATAGATGGGGACACATCTCTAGATTGTCCACGACCTCAAGGTCATCCACGAATAGCAATAGGATCCCTATGCTTGGTCTCGGAACACCTATCTCATGTAGTGGTATGGCTTGTCCTAAACCTCTGTGAAAGTGTAAAACCAAAGAGAATGCTTTATAAACCAACTTAGACTCTTACCACAAAATAAGTGAAAGAATCAAAGAAATCCTAAGAATGTCCTATAGCCTCCCGAATATAAGAAACAAACATCATCATTTTGACCCGTCGGACACTATTAGACACTAGATCTTGTACAAAAAATATTGCTAAAACCTAGGATCTAGTACCAATTTGTCATGACATAATTTACAACTCATGGTGGTACCTACTCAATCTTTCTAGTAGATAAGCTGAACCATAGCTCGAAGCTAGATGCAATGGACTAACTTGGTGGAAAATGGCCTAAAGTCAAAATTTACAATTTAAAGATTTAACTAGCAATAATACTGTCAGAAGGGTCTAATAGATAGATAGGAAATCACCAACCATCCCAAGACTCAGTAATATCTATAAAAGAGATAATATAAATAAGCTATGAGTGCTGAATAGTCAACTACAACTAGTCTCGAAGATGAAGGACTAGAGATAGATAAATCAAAAGGAAAAGGGTAACTCTATCTCTAAGAGCTCACCCAATCTCTGAAATCAATCCTACATAAATGTCAAATGAGCGACGGTAACTAGTACCCAAAACTACACTAGAAAGGTACAAAGGTGTAGTATGAGTACAGAAACAACACGCACATAACAGGCATCATTTACCGACTAAGCTAAATCCGGATATAATTATGATAAGATACAAAATGGAATAAGCTAAGTCAAGGAAAAATGGTCAAACATGGAAATAATCTCTGACCTCATTATACATAAATAAATGAATACATACGAGATAATAACATAAAGGTCATACCACTATAACTACAAGCTTAGCCCCCATAAGCCAATAAGTCCAAAAACTAAATAATCCAACGCAGGCCCCTATAAGCCTGGAGGGTCAATCAAGAAAGATATGCAACTGAATATCCATATATTACCAAATTACTATGTCATAACCAAGGATCTATCTAAAGCATATCATCTCATAAAAAAATCCCAATGCTGGACTTGACCATGAACTCAATAGTAACATCATCATTATCATTATTTGTCGGGCTTGAATCGAAACCCATATTATCACGATCATTATCAACCAGCGGACTCAAAATGGAATCATAATTATAAACCATATCAACAAAACATATCAACATGTCAGACAGATAAATAAACCCAATAGACTATAGCATTACCGTATCTATTATGCAATCCCCCAAACCATGCCTATAGGCCATGTCAATAGTCGAAATCATAAGTTATTTCAATAATTGTATCTATATGATATTAATTATGTCTATATGCCATAATTTATATGACACGGCCCGAATAGAAGCCTTTTTGTAATGGGCATCCCAAGTCCCACCAGGATCGGGGACCAGCCCATTATCCACCCAACCTTTAAACACCTACCCCGAGTCTGATAAATTCTAAACATATAACTAGATAGTATTTTGTACAATTCTAAACTATGGGAAAAGTCAGTGTAACCCACCCAAGAAAATCCAACCATCCAATACCGAACTAATAACCATACTAAAACCAAAATAATAAACAAGTAGAAGTCCATAACATAATAAGATGGAACAATCATAAATACAGTCAAACGGTATTAGCCATAATACAAATACCAATGCAAAGGTTGACACCACTACTGACACCGCCCATACCAACCCATAGTAGCTCTAAAAAGCCTCTAATAAAGAGTAAAACAATATCCGATAATGATAAACCCCCGACCGTAGCCAAAACCAAAACCTATGAAATATCCAATGTAATGAAATTTATGTCATAAAATAGATCCTTCCGAACTATGGAAGCTCACCACTTCTATCCAATTGAGTTGATCCCAAATCCAATTGCTATGCAGGATGAGTAGAATGGTCGCTTCCTGTATCGCATGGGGATACAATGCCCAAAGATGGGTTAGTGGGTGAATGCTAGCATGCACTCAGGATAAGGATAAAATAATTCCAACCTTTAAAACCAAGTAAACCAACCCTATGAATTCACAACCATACATACATATATATAACCATGCTAGCAAAGCGAACCGAGTTTAGCATGCCTTTAAAATAATTAACTTGGGTATGTGTAGCAAAACCATCCTAAAACCATCCACGTGCTATATGGGTCTAGTGTAAACCCCTGAAAGGCCCCGATGTGTCTAGCTGCACGAACTGGAGATACAATAAGAGTAGGGGATTCACGAGTACCCTTCTCTCTCCATGATACATATGTACAAGTGTACTTAGGGGATTCTTGTGTACCCTGTATGTATCATATATGGTATCCATGAGCAATCCCTATGTCGGCAAACATGAGTTTCTAGTGTCTGTCAATTAGAATCACATCTTCATAGTTAGCTATCACACCCTACTATTATTTCCCAATTAAAACCATTACCACACAACCAAACCACAATTCCATTTATTATTAACCAAATCTATAAGTAGTGGTATCGTCATGCCGACTATAGCTTGCAAGCAATGTCCTTAGCCATCCTTATTAAGAAGAATGTATTCCCATAAACCTATAGATTTGATTATTAAGTTGACTTGGGGGAATCCCATGTACCCCATAAGATGTTGTTAGAAAGTTTGCTTGGGGTATTCCCTTGTACCCTACAAGGCTTTCAACTAGAAAACCATAACTACCAAGACCTTACCATTTAACCATTCCAAAACATTTAAACCATTTAGGGTTCCATTACCAAGTTATACCATAAATAGTATAATGAATGTCCAACAATTTATCCAAAAACATTCTCACAGACATTTAATAAAACAAGTTGGGGGCATAGTGTTTCTAGAGACAAAAATATGTACCAATTAACCATTCCCATGCAACAAAATTCTCAAACCACCATAATAATATGAAAACCATAATTAAAAGACATGGGAAACCCTAACCAACCATTATAACTAAAAACCCCTACATGTATTTGAAAACCCAAAATCATACAATATTTATGCCATGAAAACAATTCATAAAACATGCCTTTAGTTGGAACTAACATTGACGGAGGAGTACATGCCTTAGATTACAAAAATGATGGAGAGAAATCACCCTTGTAAGTCTCAAATTGACCACCTTGAAGGAAACCCTAGCCTTCTTTATCCCAAGATCCTTGAGAGAATTTGAGAGTGTTTAAGAGAGTTTGATTGATTACAAATAGATAAAATAATGTCCCAAGAGTGTTATAAGTCATGGGTCCTTAAGATGTTAAAAGAGGAATTGTCCAAATTACCCCCAACTTAAACTGCTTAAAATTCCCGCAAGATGGTACGACCACCCACCCTAATCGTACCTTAGGGTACGAGTGGTACCCTTATCTCACACCCTAGGCCTCCCTTTGGACTCCAACACTATCCAACATACAACCACCCAAGCCAAACTATACTCAACCATATGACTAGTGCAATGAAGTCATACCTTAGGCATTATAGAATCATCTAGACTAAACTTAGAGAAAATACGATTGAAACCTTACCATTAGTTCCCTAATATACGACTCGTATGTTCCAACAATACTATTGACTGAAACCATTAAACCTACAGTGTCCACCATATGATTAAGACCTACCAAACTGTACCACATCATACGAGTAGTACCCCAAGTCGTATGATGTCCAAAATACAAAAACCAAGATATTTTCTAAATGTCAAAACCCAGGGTGTTTCAGTCCCCCCACTAGGATTATTCGTCCTTGTATTACGGACAAGGTTGTACAAGCGTAATTACGTCCCACCATAATTAATCCAGCCTTTAACTAAGTTAGAAAACAAATATGCACGGAAATCAACCTTTCTTTAATCAAGTTAGAATATATAGATTTGATCAAGAACACATACGTTCTGGATAAATATTTGTAGAAGAGAACAAATACGGATACTTGGACTTTATGTCCTCTTCCGCTTCCCAACTAGCTTCTTCCACCTTGTGGTTTCTCCATAGAACCTTAACTGAAGCAATATACTCGGTCCATAATCAATGAACATGCCAATCCAAGATCTCAATCGGGATCTCTTCATAAGACAGAGAAATTGAGATATCCAATCCTTCCTAAAAAACAACCGATGAATGATCACCTACACACTTTCTCAACATAGAGACATGGAATAGTGGAGGAATGAGCTTAAACTAGAAGGAAACTTCAATTCATACGCAATATTACCAACCCTTCTCAAAACCATATAAGGTCCAACATACCGGGGATTGAGCTTCCCATTTTTCCCAAACTGCATTACTCCCTTCATAGGAGACACCTTTAGGAACACCCTATCCATAACCTCAAACTCTGAGTCCCTATACCTTACATCCGCATAGGATTTTTGGCGACCTTGGGAAAACTTAATCCTATCCCAAATCACCTATAACTTCTCCATAGCCTGATAAACAAAATCCACACCAAACATATTTGCCTCACCAAACTCGAATCACCCAATAGGAGATCTATACCTCTTACCATACAATGCCTTAAATAGATCTATCCCAATGCTAGAATGATAGTTATTGTTGTAAGAAAACTCTACAAGAGGTAGATGCTCAACCCTGTTACCACCACAATCAATCATGCATGCACGAAGAAACTCTTCCAATGTCTGAATAGTCTTTCATACTAGTACATCAATCTACGAGTGAAAAGAATTACTCAGACTAACCTTAGTACCCAAAACCTTCTGAAACGATGGCCAAAAGTGAGATAAAACTGCATACCACAATCAGAGATAATCAAAATAGGTACCCCATGCAGCTTCACAATATCATGAAGATACAACTTCACATAATCCTAAGATAAAAAGTTAGTCCTCACTGGTAAGAAGTGAGCCGACTTTGTCATCCTATCCACGATGACTAAATCGAATCAAATTAGTTATGAGACAAAGGAATGCCGGTTACAAAATCCATGTTGATCACTTCCCATTTCCATTCAGCTAATTCAATTTCCTGATAAAAGCCTCCAGGACTCATGTGCTCAACTTTCCCTTGTTGACACACCAAGTATTTGGCCATAAAATCAATCACATCCTTCTTCATATCATTCCACCAATACATCTCCTTGAGATCATGATACATTTTTGTCGAAGCGGGATAAACAACATAGCACATGATTTATGCGCATCGACCAATAACTTTTCTCGCAAACCATCAACTTTAGGAACACATAACCTTCCTTGGTACCGCAAGGTACCATCACCACTTATATAAAATACCATTACCTTTTTCCCACCTACATCACCCTTTATTTTCATCAAGACAGGATATAACATTTGTTTCTTCTTAATCCTGCACCAAGAGATAACTGAACACTACCTGTGCCAATGCACCACCATTCTTAGAGTAAAAAAGATAAACTCCAAGATCAGCCAAGCAGTGAATATCTTTCACAAACTCCTGCATTTTTTTATCCACATGAGCTAAACTCCCTATGGACAACCCGCTAAAAGCATCAACAACAACATTAGTATTAACTGGATGATAGTGAAGACTCATGTCATAGTCCTTGAGAAGATCAAGTCATCTCCTCTGCCAGAGGTTAAGTTCTTTTTGAGTAAGTACATACTGCAGACTCTTTTGATCTGAGAAGATATCCATGTGCAGTCCATACAAATATGCTGGCAGATTTTCAATGCAAACACCACAGCTAACAATTCCAGATCATGAGTTGTCCTCTATGCACCTTTAACTGCCTAGAAGCATAGGTAATTACCTAACCATGATGCCTCAAAACACAACCAAGTCCTACTTGGAATGCATCACAGAAAACCACAAACCCCTCATTGCCTTCAAGCAATGTCAAAATCAGAGTCGGAGTTACCTTATCCTTCAGCTTCTTTAAACTACCCTCAAGAGCATCCGACAAAGAGAACATCCCTTCTTCTGAGTCAACTTAGTCAATGGGGCATCTGTCATTGAAAAACTCTCCATAAACCTCCTATAATACCAGGCCAAACCCAAGAATCTTTGAATGTCGGTTGGAGTCATGGGTCAAGGCCACTTCTTAATCACTGCCACATTTTGTGGATCCACCATAATCCCCTTAATAAAAATAATATGACCTAAAAAAGTGACAACGTTCAACCAGAATTCCCATTTTGAGAATTTGGCATAGAACTGCTGCTCATTCAAGGTCTGTAACACCACACAGAGGTGATTGAAATAATCCTCCTCACTCTTAGAGTACACCAAAATATCATCAATGAACACAATGACAAACAAATATAGGAACTTACAAAATACCCTATTCATCAAATCCATGAATACCTCTGGGGCATTAGTCAAACCAAACTGCATAACCAAGAACTTAAAGTGCCCATACTGGATACATAATGCCTTCTTAAGGATATCCACCTCCCTAATCTTAAGATGATGATACCAAGGCCGAAGATCTATCTTTGAAAAGAATTTTGTACTTTGAAAATAATCAAACAAGCCATCTATTCTAGGAAGAGGATACCTATTCTTGACCATCACCTTATTCAAATGTCAATAGAAAATATACATCCGAAGGAAACCATCTTTTTTGTGCATGAAAAACACCGTTGCACCCTACGGGGACATACTAGGATAGATAAAACCCTTATCCAAAAGATCCTTAAGTTGTTCCTTGAGTTCCTTTAACTCAGTTGGAGCCATTCTATGTAGAGGAATGTATATTGGACAAGTGTTCAAAACCCAATAAATCCCAAACTTAATCTCTCTATCTGAAGGAACACCAGGAAGATCGTCCAGAAAGACCTCAGGAAATTCATTCACCACCAAAACCAAATGCTCAAAAGGACCTTTTGAGTTATAGTCTTTAAACTGGACCAAATGATAGAGACACCATTTGAAGATTAAACTTCGACCTTTAAGATATGATATAAACTTCCCCTTAGGAGCTAGGGAACCACCCTTCCAATCAATAACTGGTTCACAGGGAACATAAAGACAACTTTATGGGCCAAACAATCTAAGGATGCGTAGCACGAGTGTAACCAATCCATCCGCAGAATGACATCAAAATCCACCATATCTAATTCAAACAAATCCACCAAAGTCTCCTTACTACCAATAGATACCGCATACCCCCTATATATTCTTTTAGAAACCATAGAGACACCTACCAAGGTAGAAATAAAAAAAGGATCCAAAATAACCTCAAGATCAAAACCAAAATATATAGCCAGAAATAGTGTCATATAAGAGAGAGTGGACCCAGGATTAAGTAAACAATATACATCATGAGAAAAGAGTTATAACATACAAGTGATGACATTAAACGATGTCTTAGACTCCTATTGGGATACAAAAGCATATAACCTATTTTGGCCTGTGCTGGTACCAAAGCAGAAGAAAATACAGAAGCAGTACATCTGGGTGCAGGAGCAGATGAAGAAGCTATCAAAACCTTGTTCACTCCAAAATTAACCTTATAAATCGAACAATTTCTAAGAACATGGCTTGACAGACCATATTTAAAATACCTATCTCCCCCTCATTATAGAAGCCCTGATGCAACCGACCACATAACCTATAAGAAGGACATAATGAAGCCGACTAAGACATGTGCCCTAAAGTTATCTCCACCCTATTAACACCCATCTCCTATTTTTTTTGGGTAGGGAACACTAGCTGTGGAGAAAGAATAAGAATTCCCCCACTTATTCTTTGTATACTTACCACTATCCCAACTACTTTGTTGTTCACGACCACCCTACTCAGAGAATATAAACTTCTTATCCTACCACAGCCAGCTTTCTTTTTTTCTCTTCCACTTGTTTCATATGAACAACCAGCCTAGAGATATCTATGTCCTTGATTAGCAATGCAGTCTTGCTTTCAAGGATCAACTCACGAGATAGTACTGAAGCAAAAATTTTCATCCTGTCCATCATATACAATACAATTTCTAGAGCATACCTAGTCAACTAGTGAAATTTTAATGCATACTCCTTGACTGACGTCTTTCCCTATTTTAGATTAACAAATTTCTCAGCTTTTGCTTTCCTCAACTCCTAAGGAAAGAAACAATACAAAAAATCATTAGAGAAAGTCTCCTATAGTGATGACTCATCAACTTCACCCCTTGCCTGATCCCATTCCTCATACCATTGGTATACTACATCGTTTAGCTGATAGGCAGCAAAATTTATCCCTTCCATATCCATGGCCTTCATGACCATAAAGATCTTTTCTATTTCATCTAGAACCCCTTAAGGATCCTCCTCTTTGTTTACACCAGTAAAAGTTGGAGGACTCAACCTCATAAATAGGCCAAACTATATGGC
Organism: Capsicum pubescens; assembly: GCA_030864215.1. Classification (NCBI taxonomy): domain Eukaryota; kingdom Viridiplantae; phylum Streptophyta; class Magnoliopsida; order Solanales; family Solanaceae; genus Capsicum; species Capsicum pubescens. Next base: position 163,543,650 of record CM061543.1, on the reverse strand, counting down.
CTCAGAAAATACAATACCAGATTTAGAACGCTCATCCTGAGAAGCTACCAATTGAGAAATCACATAGATCGACTGATGAAACTCTATATTCATCACATCTTCCTGAAGAACCTAAGGAGGATTAGAAGAAACTAGTGGAACTCCGGAACAATCAGGGATAGGATTCCTAAACTGAGTATAGATATCATGAGTAGAGCATGTCCCATCAACATTGTCCTCAGTTGGAACAGAGGAGTTTCCATGAACATCATATCATCGAGGCATAATCTAAAAGACAAGAAAACAAAAATTAGAAGAATCCAAGACCTTATACTCCAAGCTTGAAAATAGAACATAAAAAAGAGAAACATTCCTAAATGCCTTGTATCCTGTCTCTTATGAGTGTGGCGTGCTACACACCATTAATAGAGACTCTACTCAACACAACTTTGTGGACACCCAATTGACCCTGAACCTAAATCTCTGATACCAACATAACCCAAACTGGGGCCTTATTGTAATGGGCATCCTAAGTCCCACCAGAATTGAGGACCACCCCCATTACCTAACCCAACCTAAAAGCACGTAGCCCTAAGTTGGATGAATTCCAAACAAATAACAATATAGAGTTTTGTACAATTCTAGACTCTTGGATAGTCCCATAACCGTGACCTACCGAAGCAACTCCAACCATCCAATACATAACTAATAACCATATCGAAACAAAAATAATAACCAAGTATAAGTCCATAACATAATAGGATGGAATAATGATAACTATATTCAAATGATATCAGAAATAACACCAATACCAATGCCAAGGCTGACACCGCTACCAGCACCACCCATACAAACCGATAGTAGTTCCACAAAGCCTCTAACAAAAAGTAAAACAATATCCAATAGGGAAAACCCCCTGACCATAGCCTAAACCAAAACCTATAAAATATCTAAAGTATGTAAAGAAAACCATGACATGAAATGGATCCTTTTAAAATATGGAAGTGTACCACTTTAATCCAATCGAGCTAATCTTAAATTCAATCACTAAGCAGGAGGAATAGAACGACTGATTCCTACATCACGTGAGGTTACAATGCTCGAAGATGGGTTAGTGGGTGAATGCTAGAATGCACTCAAGATAAGGATAAAATAATGCCAACATCCAAAACCAAGTAAACCAACCATTTGTATTCACAACTATACATACATACATATTATCATGCTGGGAAATAAAATCAGGTTTAACATGCCTTTAAAATCATTAACCTGGGTATGTGTAGCTTAACCATCCTAGAACTACCCACGGGAAATATGGGTCCAGTGTAACCCCCTGACCAGGCCCTAATGCGTGTAGCTACATGAACTGAAGATACCATAGGAGTAGGAGATTCCCGAGTACCCTTTGCCCTCCATGATATATATGTACAAGTGTACTTAGGGGATTCTTTTGTACCTTGTAAGTATTATATATGGTCGCCATGACCAATCCTCATGTCGGCAAACATTAGTTTCTAGTGTCCATCCATTGGACTCACACCTTCACAGTTAGATATCACACCCTACTATTATTGCCTAATTAAAACCATTACCACACAACCAAACCACAATTTAATTTATTATTAACCAAAGCTATAAGTAGTGGTATCGTCATACCGACTATAGATTGCAAGGAATGTCTTTAGCCACCCTTTTAAAGAAGAAGGTATTCCCATAAAACTATAGATTTATTTATTAAGTTGATTTGGGGGAATCCCATATACCCCACAAGATGTTTGTTATTAAGTTTACTTGGGGGATTCCCTTGTGCACCCCAAGGCATTCAACTAGACAAACCATAACCACAAAGACCATACCATTTAACTATTCCAAACCATTTAAACCATTTATACCATTTCGGGTTTCATTACCAAGTTATACCATGCATAGTTCAATGAAAGTCCAACAATTTAACTATAAAAATTCTTGTTTTCATTTTAACAAACAAATTTAGGGCATAATGTTTCCCAATACAAAACCATGTACCAATTAACCATTCTCATGCTACCAAATTTTCAAATCACCAAAATAATATGAAAACCATAAGTAAAATACATGGGATAACCACAACAAACTATTATACCCAAAAAACCCATCATGTATTTAAAAACCCAAAGCCATACAACATTTATGACATGAAAAGAATTTATAAAACATGCCTTTAGTTAGAACTAACAATGATGGAGGAGTACATGCCTTATATTACAAAGATGATGGAGAGAAATCACCCTTGTAAGTCCCAAATTAACCACCTTGAAGGAAACCCTAGCCTTCCTTAACCTAAGAGCCTTGAGAGAATTTGAGAGTATTTAAGAGAGTTTGATTGATTGCAAATAGGTTAAATGATGTCCCAAGAGTGTTATAAGTCATGGGGACTTAAGGGTTACGAGGGAAAATGTCCAAATTACCCCCAAATTATCTACTTAAAATTCCCATAGGATGGTACGACCACCCCACCCCACCGTACCCTAAGTTACAAGTGGTATTCGTATCTCGTACATCACGCCTCGCCTTGGACCCCAACACTATCCAACATATGACCACCCAATCTAAAACGTACCTAACTATATGATTAGTACTATGAAATCATAACATAGGCAGAATAGAATCATCTAGACTAAACTTAGGGAAACATATGATTGATACCTTACCATTAGTACCCTAACATACAATTTGTATGTTCCAACAGTACCTTGGATAGAAACCGTCTAACCCACACTGGTCACCATATGACCAAGACCAACCAAACTATACCATATCATACGAGTAGTACCCCAAGTTGTATGATATCCAGAAACCAAAAATCAAGAAATTTCTAAGAGTAAAAAACCAGGGTGTTTCATTATATCTATAATACATATTATTTCAATAAGCCATATCATATGAATAAACTATTAATCATAGCTATAAGTCATGTCATATCTATAAGCCATATCATTAGTATAACCATTAATCATATTTATAAGTCATATCATATTAATAAGACATATCTTATCCATGAGCCATTAATCATATATATAAACCATTTATCATATCTATGAGACATTAATCATATATATAATTCATATCATATCCATGTGCCGTTAATTATATCTATAAACCATTAACTATATTTATAAGCCATTAATCATTAACCACATTGATATCTATATTATTAAGTATGGTGATAGGCCATATTATTAATCATATTCAGAAACCATATCAATAATCATGTATATGTAAGGCATATCACTAGTTATACCCAAAATTAACACCAAAATTTCAATATCTAACAACAAACTCATTAAATATATTCAATCTCCTCAAGTACCAAATTAAGCAATTATAAGGGCATATCATACGTAAATAAGTTTAGAAATTTAACACAAGTCTTGGCCTAGGGTGGGTGGGAAGGGCCTAGTTCTAATCCTCAAAATCCATATTAGGCAACTTCTACTCCGGACTAGGCTATGTAATCTAAGTTCATTTCTAGATATTGAATAAGCCATAAATATACGTAAGATAGTAGTTCTTCCCAATAACAAATTATTAAGTCAATCCCACCTAAAATAATATCAGCTACAATAATTTCCCCTACCTTATGCAAATAATACCAATTCCATCCTAACATGAGTGACTAAGGAAATTTCTTCTAGCTTAAGAAACTAAGGCATTTCTATTCCAAACATGAGCCACAAAGCCAAATTCACCTAAGACATCAGTAACTAAGATAGTTACCCTTACTCGTGATTTCAAGATAGCCTAAATGGTTCAATTAATCCAAATATTATCCTTCACACCTCCAACACCTAAATCCTATCCCATATCTAACATAATATAATAATTATACTATGATTTATCTCAATCTATGGAGAAGGTAAACCTAGCCTTCCTGGATGATGAAGAAAAGCTTGAAGAATTGACTAAATTACCAATTTCCCTTTTTGAGAAGCTTTTCCCAGGTGCTACACTACCAAAATCACAATCTACTTATCAAAATGAGAACAATGATACTCATATTGCACTATAGTGTTTTGAATCCAAAATTACATAAGAAATCATATGTGGGGTGTGCTTGCAGAAATTGCATTTTTGAAACCAACAAAACATCCCTCTATGCTCAAGAACCTTTACCCTAAAAAGGATGTATTCTAGCTATAATGGTGCTAAAATTAAGTCACCAAGCTTTTATGGAATATAGATAAGAATGGTGAGTTTAAGCATAAATTTAATAGAAGCCTACCATAATTTTGATGAACAATCATTTAAACAACTTTTCCCAATCTCAAAGATCAGACACAAATGTTTGTCCCAAGTTTCCACACTTTTTAGGGTTTTTGTCTTTAGAGAATAGAAGAAGAAAGGTGAAAATCAGGCTAAGTGGGGTATGTTTACTACTTCTGATTACACAAGTGCCACTAAAGCAGAAACTGGGTTGCTTTAATGATTACCATTAAGCCTCCTGGGTGCCGCTAAAGTGGTACTCATCCCCATAAGCTAGGCCGCTAAAGTGGACCATGGGTCGCTTAGAGCTAACTGCTAAATCGCCCAGGTGCTGCTAAAGTGGTACTTGTTGGATAATATAGGGCCACTAAAGCACCCAATTAGCCGATAAAGTGCCTTCTGCCAAAGTTCCCAAAGGTCACTATAGCAATCACACCAGATATCAGGCACCAGCTGAAGACTTGGAATTTTTTTGATTCTCTACCAACCCCTAGGGATTCATCCAGAATCTTGTATGCATAAACAAACTTTGATATCCTATCAAATTTAGGTTCTAGACATAATAGCGTAGTCAAAATTTCCATCTGAGGTTGTTTCGGTGAAAAGTGGGTCTTACTCCCACTTTCCATTTTCTTTATTTTTATCCAATAACCCAAAATGAGTCCAAGAGTCTCAGGAACCAAACCAAAGGTCCACCAAACCTAAAATCAACATCCAAAAGTGTTGGAGCTTTAAAATTAGTCATACAAGGTTGTTTGACTAAAGTTTTTGCTTGGTAGCCAATTTGAACCAATGAAGGTTTCAAAATAGGAAATTTTCTCTAAAAACCACTTCTAATCATCGAAATCCATTTTAGACAAGCTTCTACCTTGGCTAGTCTAAGGTTGCAAAATTCACTTCTAGATGTTAAATAAGCCTTGACTAGCCTTGAGATAGCAATTCCACCTAGAACATGAGAATTTGAGTTAATTCGACCTATATTATCGTTCTAAGATAGCATAAACAGTCCTAATAAGAGTAATCATACTAATAATGTTTCCAATACCTAAATCCCATCCCATATCTATAATATTATCCTAATCATACTATGAATTAGCTCTATCTATAAAGAAGATAATAGTATTATAGAAGTATAATAAGTACTTTAACTTAAGGGTCAAATACCATTCTAGCCCTAAACATATAAATTATACTAAGTCATAGTGTTCTACCCATAATCATATCCTAATATCCCTATTTAACATGCAACGCACATCAAACACCATATCAAGAAGAAGATTAGATAGAAGCCTACCTAGATGCTGAACCATAACCCTTGGATCATCCACGAATTATTCATCTTCACTCCATAATTCTAAAGTGATGTCACTCTATAAAAAATAGTAATATACATGTCATTGGGAGTACAATGAGACACGTATTGCAATATTAAGGGTCAAGTCAAATTTTAGGTCAAGAATGGGCCTGTGAGGCCTATAAATAGAATCCAAAATTGAACCCGTGAAAGTAGAGCACAAACAATGCATAAATCGCGCATCAAAATCTACCCATATAGTTTAGGAACTTAAGACCTAATTTTTAAGAACTTTACCAAGAATATATACGGAAATCGAAGGAAATATTAATGGGAATTTACCTAGAAGAGTTAAGTTAGCTTAACTTAAAATAGGTCAATGATTTCCAACTTTTTTCTTTCTTTGTGCTCTCAATTTGGTGTTAAAATAGTGGAAGAAGTGATAGAAAATTTTGTGGGGAAGAGGGAATTTAAAGGCTACAGGTTTCTCTGAACCAGACACTTGAGGGCTAAAGCACCTACCGCTAAAGCAGTCTGGCAGAAAATATGGATACCGCTAAAGCGGCCCCAATGGAACTAAAGTGGTGATCCCTCTAGATTCCATTGGGCGTTATGCGTACCACTAGAAAAGGGACAAGGCTGCTAAACTGGACCATGGGAGTTAAAACAACTAGTTCTGCAGTGGCCAAATATGTGCTTAAGTGGTCCTATCAGGTGCCATGCAGAAGAAAGTTTTCTATGTTTGAAATAAACTTTGATCGGATGCTCAAGATTCATAAAAACCTCGTATGTGCAAATAAAATATGCAACCATACCAAATTTGATGTTCCAGACTCAATACAAGTAATAAAAATTTCATCTGATACTGATTTGACTAAATGTGGGGCCCACAACTACAGTTCTCTTTTTATATAATCGGCCCAATTACCCAAAATGAGTTTGGAAGACCAGAAACTTGAACCAATGGTCCCCCTAACCTAAAATTAATGTTTCGTATCTGATGGCACTATCATAATTCTCATTCAAGGACATTTACTAGGAATTTCGGTATGAGACAAATCTTAAATAACAAAAGCTCTAAAATAGAGAAATGAGCCTAAAATCCAAATGAATTGTCTGATAACCAAACCAATAGTTCTAGAAAATCATAAATGACTTATAGCCACTATGGAAAGGCTCAAAATACTTGAAATGCATGAAAATCAAGGAAATAGCCTGGAAGGTCATTATAAAACTTATTGAAGAAAATTTTTCAAGCCATGTGGTTAAACTAAAAATGTTAGATGACTCAAAAGAAAGTTACTAAAATGATGAAATGGCTCAACCAAAACAAGAAGAAATATTGAACTCTTTGTGAAGGCAAATAGAAGTGATATTAAAGTACAGAATAAAAGAATAAAAAATATGGGAAGGTTATGGAAATAGTGGGACCTAGTCCAAGATGGTGATGATAATGTCTTTGAAAATATTGAATTTTCCATAGAAGGACTCTTAAAAGAGATAATTGAACCAAAATATTGACAAGGAAGAAATTGTGATCCAAAAATTGCTAATGAATCAAACTCAACAACTTGAAGTTCATAAGGGTCAAGTTGATAGTATATTTCTAATGATGGATGAATCTCTCAAATTTTATGTTTAGCAATGTAAAATGTAGATTCAATTTCAAATGGCTACCCAAAAATTGAATACCAATAAAATGCAAGAATTTAAACATGGGGTGTGAAAAGATAAAATGATTATGCATGATTTTCTTAAAGAGGTTTCCAATGAAGATAAGGGTGATATTGATGTTGAAGAATTCATAGTAATTTATCAACCAACCAAATTAGAAATAATGATTGGTGACAAAATTGTAAAAGTGATACTAGAATTGCCAGAGAAAGTCAAGAAAATTCTTTGTGAAGACTCTAGTTCATTTTGAGGTGAGAATGTCAATAAGAATGCAGATTAAGAAATAGGAAACCAATCTCATTCAAACCACTTTTCAACATTATGTTTTGTGGAAGTGATGAAAGTTGAATAACCCGAGAAAATAAAGAATTATGGAGATGGAACAAAACCCTTACATTTTGTAGTTTATCATTATAAGAGGGGAAAATGATGTCCCTCACTTGATAGACAAGAAGTCAAAATATGGTATTAAACTAGTGGTCTATTAATGTTCTCACCAATGCACAATGAGCGTAGATGGAATTTTTATATGAAGTTGGGTAAAAGGTTCAAGTCTTCAAAATGGAAAGATGAAGTTAGTCTCGTTGCTAATTTACCTTAGGCCCAATTACCTCAAAGAAATATTGATCTAAAGTTAGGCTGAAGATTGAAATCCTTTAAGTGGAGACATAAATGGTAAAGTTGCTTACATTGTTTCGTGATGTTATATCAAGTGCTAGAAGGGTGGCAACCCATCATTTCAAAAAAATAGTATCTATCTTTTGAATTTCAATGGTTAGAAAATTTTAGGATGTTATTTTTAACTAATCCAAAAAAATTTGTAGTGTTGGAAGTGATCTAAACAGGTTTGGATGCAACATGATGATTGAAATGAAGTGTGTTTCAAAAAAGGGTTGTGACTTCTCAAAACATGATTTTCTCAATCATTTAACTAAGACTCAAATAACACTAAAGTTGAATGAAGACCGCTAAAGCAGACATGTGCAAAGGTATCCCAAAAGCTTGCTAAGGCGGACAGTCAACGTTGGGTCAAGGGTGCTAAAGAATCCCAAATGTCTATTAAAGTTTATAGTCAGGTAATGGGACAAAGGCGCTAAAGTGGCTCATTTTTTCCTACAGAAAATTGGTGCTACAGTGGACTGTGGTCTGCTAAAGTGGTACCCGGTTATTCAAAAAGGTACAAGCAAGGTGACAAATTGTAAATGACTCATTTCTCCTTCTACTCTTAAATATTTGAATTCCATTAATTCTAATCACTCTAAAAAGATAATGGCTCTACATTTCTATTCCATGAACATAAATTTAAGTATGATTCCTACTCTCTTCTTTTTTTGGTAAAAGTCCTCCTTAGTTTATTATTTAGGGTCAATTTTTATGTAAATTTTTCATGTCTTGTGCTTTAATTCTAGTAATTTTTTAGTATAAAAGGATTGTAGAAGAAAATATCTTGGTTTTTAAATCATTGAGGAATTCTTGAGTCCACAAAATTTATTCAAAATGATTGAGAATTTGATTGCCCACTAGGTATTTGATGAATTTCTTAAATGAAATTTTGAGAATTGTTCTTTGGTTTCTCATAAATTGATAAGTTATTATGAGTTATAGTTCATGTTTCTTAGGCTGTAAATCATGTGTGAACATGTTTGTGTATAAGAATTTAAAATTTTAATTTTGGGTTATTAGGGACAAAGAGCCGCTAAAGTGGTGCCCGCTAAAGTGTCTAAGGATTACTAAAGAAGGGTTTGACAAAGTAGCCAAGGACCATTTTAACAATACTTGAGGTATGTCTGCAGGTCTGAGCAAATTCTGGAAACTGACGCTTGAGCTTAAATTTGATCCTTAAACCATTTCTTTATCTTTCCTAAATCACATTGAGTTATTCTTACACCTTATTCTTACAAGTTCATGTGTGTGTATAGTTTTTAGGTTTTCAAACAAAAGGCTAAGAATGGAGCACTATCTTATTGGTAAAGTTGATGCTGGATGAGAGTATGATCAAAATAGTTTCCATTTTCTTGAGTTTCAAGATGTATACTATTCGAAACAAGCTAGAAAGAATTTATTCCCAAGAGGGATATTTCACTTGATCAGGTACTGAATACCCTCCCTGAGTGTTACCAAATGTTAGAGACCACCACTGTTATGACACAAGACTACTCCCTAGTCGTAACATGTTGCTTAGAGTAACAAGTGACCCTGAGCTAACCTATGTCTGGTACTTTCTATGAGAACTAATAAAAAATAACAAAATATTGTGTGGAAGCTAACTGAAAAATCTGATATTACATGATACTGAAAATAATACCAATCATCTCTAAATATCTAATAAAACAAAAAACATGTCTGATTTTCTGAAAGCCTCAAAATATGACGAGATGATAGGACAAGCCCCCAACTAACTCAAGATGACTGAATTAAAATAAGTTACTGAAAATAATAACTTATAATCAGTCCTTGAGGAATGAGGACTCACCACGACTATTTTTGAGTGGCTCGAGAATGGACTAGGTGCGATTTAGGAATTGGGCATCCAAACATATATTTTAAGACAATATAGCGCAAAAGAAAGTATATGATTAGAACATTGAATGCACTTAGTATACATGATGTGAAAGATAACTAGTATAAGAGAGCCTGAGTGTCTGAATAGGAAAACTGAATGCAAGACCAAGTATAACACGTGCTGAATAAATTGGATAACTAGATAACTTTATACGAGGTCAAGCGTATCTGTGTTAAACATAAGCTGAATATATAAACTAATACTAAACTAAAGACTATGGGAGCTAACTAGAACCAACATACCCTAATTTGAGAAAAATGGGGTCCAACTAGTAACCCCAGTTGGATGGGTGCTAGTACCTTGCCAAGGGTACCAACACTGGTTGTATTAGATCCACTAAATTGGTGTCCCGAAGGACTAGGGTGTCATTCCTCTATTTGTGGGTGACCCTTCATAACCTACAGTAGCAATTTAGTTTTAGAACTTAGGGAGTTCTACTAAAGGTCTCAGTTTTCAACTGAAGAGTGAGTCTTCATCCCTGTGTTCACTCAATGCTAAGTATTACTTATAATTGAACTGATACGGGTACTGATAACTATTTAACATAATCTAATATGGCTAAATGCTCAATATGAAAATATTTTAGATTTAATGATACAAGCATGATGGTTGACTACTAACTTGAAAACTGTAACATGCATGAGTACCTAGGTGTCGGGTGTTCATAACCCACCAACATAATGTGAGTTGTTCATGGTAATTATGGAACTAAACATGCTACAAAAAATCATGAACAAAATTCAACATTTCAATAACTAATCATGATGTAGACGATTGCATTATCAAAGGAACATATTTTCATGGTGCTTCCTTGAAGTTTGAATCTTTAATTGGAAGCCCTACGGTTTTGTTCTTGAGTAATTTTAGAATAGAGAATGGATTTTTCCTCTAAAATGTCTTAATATCCTATTTTGGGGGATGATATAATGTGGAAAAAGACCCATTTACCCCTCTGGATACGTGCTTCTAATGACTGAAAATGTGCCCAGGGACGCACAACCTAATGCGTCGCGTCGATGGGATCCATGCTATGGGCGGCGTGACATGTTGAGTCCATGTAGGCTCACTCGAATTTGACACTGGAAGTTGGGAAAAACATTTATCAATGTAATAGGTGACACGGCATATTGAGATCACATTGATCCACTGGTTTGGACTTCCAAAAGTGCCTCAACCGATGTTTGAAAAATCCAAAACTCACCTAAAAATTCCTACTGACATTTTGGATCTTGAATCAACATAAAGATCAATTTTTTAAGGTCATAAGGGTCATAAAATATGATCTCCAACTTACGAAGGCTAAAATACTTCTAAGTATAAAGACTTAGCTAAAATTTCTAAGTCTGGGACCACTTTTCTAGCATTAGCGAACTGAATAAGCTTAGGATTTTGCGGGGTCATACAACATCTCCCTCTTGGGAAAATTCAGCCTCAAATGAGACTGACTAAGCTGAGAAATACTGATAGATTGAATTTATATACTGAACACACCCAATTGAAGAATGATTACCTGACTAAAAATACTGAAATATTGAGATTTTTATACTGAACATACATAAATGAAGCATGACTGAGTTCTGAAGACATGACACATGACTGAGCTACTTCATGAAGGTATTCATGATATAAAATGATATGCAATTGAACCAATATAGAGTTGTAAAGGTAATCTGATCATGGAACTGAATAAATTCAAGGAAAACTGTTACCTTGAGCTGAGTCTAAGTTTGCGTAGATAAGGTGAGGATACTTGGTCCGCATATCTGCTTCTAGTTCCCAAGTATCTCTCTTAATGGACTGATTCTGCTTAAGAACTTTGACTAGAGGGATTTCATTGTTCCTTAGTCTGCGAATCTGATAATCAAGGATTTCAACTGGAACCTCTTTGTAAGAGAGATTGTTCTGAATATCTGCACCCTCTATAGGGAATATAACTACTAGTTCACCCATGTATTTCTTTAGAAAGGAGACATGAAATACTGGATGGACTGAACCTAAGTCTACAGGAAACTCAAGCTCGTAAGCCACCTTTCCAAAACAGCTGAGAATTCGGTAAGGACCGACATATCGGGGACTGAGTATCCCTTTCTTGCCAAACCTCTTCACTCCCTTCATAGGAGAGATTTTCAAATATACATAGTCACCAACATCAAACTTGAGGTCCTTTCTTCATACATTTGTGTACAATTTTTTCTCGCTCTAAGCTATCTTATGTATTTCCCTGATCAACTAAACTTTTTGTAGGGTATCAAATACCAAGTTAAGACCTACCACTTCAGCCTCACCTACTTCAAACCAAAATAGGAGATCAACATCTCCTCCCATAAAGTGTCTCAAATAGAGATATCTGAATACTGGAATGGTAACTGTTATTATATGAAAACTGGATCAAGGGAATGTGGTCATCCCAACTACCCTTAAAGTCAATGGTACACTCCCTAAGCATATCTTTCAAATTCTAAATGGTCTTTTTTGCTTGCCTATCTGTCTGAGGATGGAAGGTTGTACTGAGGTGATCTTGGGTACCAAGACCCATTTGGAAGGCTTTCCAGAAATGAGAGGTGAACTGCTTACCTCTATCTAAAATGATGGATAACGGAATTCCGTACAATCTAACCAACTCTCTAACATAGAGCATAGCATAATCCTCAGCTAAATAAAAGGTATGGACTGGTAAGAAATGAGATAACGTGGTCATCATGTCTATAGTAACCCATATGGAATCATGCTAGCGATGAGTATGAGGAAAACCCATCATAAAGTCCATGTTTACTTCTTCCTATTTCTATGCGGGAATACTAAACTCCTGCATGGACCCACTAGGATTTTGGTGCTCAATCTTAACCTGCTAACACGTTGAGCACTTAGCTATAGAGTCTGTGATGTCTCTCTTCATCCCATTGCACCAATATACTTTGTGCAAGTCGCGGTACATCTTGGTGGCCCCTGGATGAATCGAGTAGCGCACACCATGCACTTCTGCGAGAATCTATTTCCTCAAGTCATCTAAATCTGGAACACATAGCCATCCTTAACAACGTGATACACCATCTCCCCCTTGGGAGAAACCATCTATCTTCTGTTCTTTGACTGGTTCATTCAACTTTACTATATTGGGATCTCTGTCATATTTCTCCTTTATCTTGAAAACTAGAGATAACTCTGAACTACTCTACACCCATACACTATCTTCTGCTAAATCGACTAAGCGAACACCTAGTCAGGAAAAATTGATGAAGTTACTGAACTAACTTTTTCTTCTCATCATGCACGTGAGAAACACTACCCATAGGCATTCTACTGAGAGCATCAACCACTACATTTTCCTTGCCCGTATAATACAAAACACTCATGTCGTAGTCTTTTAGTAACTCCAACCACCTTCTCTGATTGAGGTTTAGAACTTTTTGAGAGAACACATACTACAGGATCTTATGGTCATTGAACACATCAATGGGCACTCCATACAAAAAGTGCCTCCAAATCTTTAAAGCAAATACTACAACTGCTAACTACAGATCATGAGTGGGATAGTTCTTCTCATGAGGCTTAAGATGTCTAGAGGCATAGACTATAACCTTACCTCTCTCTATTAAAACACACCCCAAACTAACTCTTGATGCATTAAAGTATACCATAAATTTGTCTGAACCATCTGGTAGAGTCACAACTGAGGCTGTAGTGCGTCGAGTCCTCAATGCCTGAAAACTCTTCTCATAAGAATCTGACCACTAGAATTTGATTTTCTTTTGAGTCAATCTGGACATAGGGGATGCAATAGATAAAAATTCCTCAATAAACTTTTGGTAATAGCTGGCCAAGCCCAATAATCTCTTGATATCTAATGGAGAGATAGGTCTGGGCTAGTTTATTAATCCTTTGGTCTTTTGGGGATCAACCCTAATGTCAATACTGAAAATGATATGGCCGAGAAAAGCTACTGACCTTAGCCAAAATTCGCACTTACTAAATTTGGCAAACATCTAATGGTTTCTAAGAGTCTATAATACTATTTTGAGATGGTCTACATGATCATGCTCACTTTGAGAGTAGCCAAAAATATCATCTATGAAGACTACGATGAGCATGTCCAAGTTGTGCTTAAACACACAGTTCATCAAGTCCATGAAAGCTGCTGGAGCATTGGTAAGAACAAATGACATGACTAAAATTTGAAGTCACCATACCAAGATCTGAAGGCTGTCTTTGGAATGTCACATTATATGACTCTGAGATGATGATAGCCTGACCTGAGGTCTATCTTAGAAAAGTAACAGGCACCCTGAAGTTGGTCAAACAAGTCATAGAATTTGGGAAGTGGATACTTGTTCTTGACTGTGACTTTATTTAGCTGATGGTAGTCTATACACATTCTGAAAGAACTATCTTTCTTACGCACAAATAGAACTAGTGTACCCCATGGTGATACATTGGGTCTGATGAATCCCTTATCTAAGAAGTTATTCAACTATTCTTTTAACTCCGTGACTTCTGTTGGAGCCATTCTGTATGGCGGAATAGATATGGGTTGAGTATCTAGAAAAAGGTCAATTTGCCTTTCGGGAGGAACTCTGGAAAGATCTCAAGGAAATAGATCTACGAATTCACATGCTACTAATACTGATTCAAGATTAGGGGTATCTGAACTCGAGTTCCAAACTCGAATAAGATGATAAACATATCCTTTAAATACCATTCTTCTCTCCCTAAGGAAAGGAAAAAGTTGACCCCTAAGTGTTGAAGTACTACCTCTCTACTCTAGGATGGGTTTATTTGGAAAGTGAAATTGGAAAACTATATTTCTACATTCAACTGAGGCATAGCACGAATAAAGCCAATTCATGCTGAGAGTGACATCAAAATCTGTCATCTCTAATTCTACTAAGTCTGCTGAAGTGACTTTCTGAGTTACCATGGACGGACAGTTCCTGTATACCCGCCCGACTATGATAGATTTACTTACTGGTGTAGAGACTAAAAAAGGTTCTGCTAGGGTTTCGGGACTAACACCGAAGTCAATAGCTATATAAAGAGTCATAAAGTATAAAAAAGCTCCTGGATCTAGTAAAGGATAAATATGTAAATGATAAACTTGTAATGTAGCAGTGACCACATCAGGAGAAATTTCCTGTTACTATTATGATTGAAGTACGTATAATCTTTTTGGATGCTGACCATTGGTAGCACTAGAAGCAGCACCCTGTTGAGTTGGGTGATCAGTTGGAATGGATAACTGATGGGATTGGCCCTGGTGGCATAACTTCCTACCTTTCTGAGAAACTACCCAACACTCCCAAATCTGATGGCCTGGCTTGCCACACCCAAAGCACACTGCACTACCAGCTCTACACTCATCCTGATAGTGTCTGTAATATTTTTGACATAGAGGATTTGAATGGGCACTGTTAACATTCCCTTAGGACTTAGGAACTAGTTCCTTACCCCTATTATCATTTCTGAATTTAGGTACTAGGGCACTGGAATACAAGGGTACTATGGCGGAAGACCTCTAATGAAACTGAGGACGATTCCCCCCTTCTAACCTAGGCTAAGTAAAGTTGATGTTAACTATTCTAGTTATCTTGGTCTCCCTCTCCTTTTCTTTATTCTTAGCTTTTTCTATTTCCTCAGAATGGACCATAAGAATGGAAATGTCCATCTCCTTAATCAACATTGCAGTCCTACACTCCTTGAACACACTGTTAGAAACACCCGAAACAAACTTACTTATCTTAGATCTACTATCTGCTACCACATGAGAGGCGTATTTGGCTAACTGAGTAAAGTTAAGAGAATATTCTTGCACTGTCATGTTGCTCTACTTCAGATTTATAAACTCCAAAACCTTAGCTTCCCCCAACTCCTGTGGGAAGAACCTATCAAGAAAAGTAGTGGCAAACTCCTCCCATTCTATGGGCCTTGCATCTGTGGCCCTCTCTACCTTTCACTGCTTGAACCATGAGTGAGCCACATCCTGTAACTGATATGCGGAAAACTCAACACTCTCATTTGCAGTCACCCCCATAATATCTATAACCTTCTGCACCTGAACAAGGAATTCTTGTGGGTCCTTATCTAACTTAGACCTAGTAAATAATTAAGGGTTCATTCGGGTGATGTGCCAAATTTTTTCTGTAATAGTATTGTCCACTGGGTTGGCGGGAAAGGCAGTTGGGCGTTCATTCTGGGCTTCTACCTAATTGGATAGAGTGGTAAATGCAGCCCTGAATTCTGCATGGGAGACATACTCATATGGAGGATCTGCCTGAACAGGCTGAGGGGCTGGCTAATTTTCCGTTCTTCTTCCATTTTTTATGGGAGGCATATTTCATAAATGGAAGGAAGAAAAGGATTATACTGAGATTTTAAATTGAGCATATGCTCACTCGCATGACATGAATACTGAAAGAAGGGAAACTTTTCCTAAAACATCTTGTAGCCTTCTGTCCATAATTGTGGTGTGCTACACACCCATGCAGACAACTCAACTTGATATGAATTTCAGACTCACTAGGACTCTGTTGAACATTAGGCTTTGGTACAATGTTTGTAATGCCCCGAGTCTGTACTCCAAATGCTACACGATGCTTACGACCCTGAATTACCACAATCTAATACATGACTGATATCTATTATGAGCACTAAATAATCACATGGTAATAATAATAATAATACTGAAACAAATGCATAAATTAGGATGAAGTTACCATAAGGTTCACAACTAAAAAAATACTAAATACTGAAAACTCAATATCTATCTAAAATACTCTTTTCTGAAAACCTCTAACTGTCTGAATAAGGAGTTGGTAGGACAGGCCCCCAACTAACTCCATCTACTCAATGTATTGAGCTACTAAAATATTGAAAGATAATATCATCTTCAAATAGTAAGGACTCACCACTAAATCTGTTTCTCATACTCTGGGCTGCTAAGTGTGGTCAGGAGCCTGTGCATCTAAACCTATGATATAAGACATCATAGCGCAAAAGAAAAGTATGCATCAGTACTTTGAATATAATGGCATGCTAAGTGTGGTTGAATGATATGCATAAACAATAAATGGTTGAGTAACATGATCATAATTGAATGAGAGTACATGCATGAATACGTTAACTGCAACTGAGGTCATGATAACACTGAATACTGATTATCTGATATCTGAGTTTACTGATACTATATTACTAATAGCTGAATGACTTTTTCTAACAGTTCTAATTCTGAAGAACTGATTTAAGTTATATACTGAACCGAGTGACGGTATCTTATAGTATTGAATTTATAGAATTGAACTGAGTTCTGTACTTAGATTGAAACTAAAACTGAAACTATTAGAGGTAATCATCTAACCGAAATGCCTTTCTCCAAAAGGATAGGGATCTAACCTATAAACCTAGTTGGAAGAGTGTCAGTACCGTGCCATGGGTATTAACACTGGCTGTGTGGATCCACTATACTGATGTACTGTATTGTCCTGAAGGACAAAGGGTGTCAAGCCTGAACTGACGGGTGATCCCTATGAAAAAGTCAAGCCTATTCTGATGGGTGACTTCTCATATCCTACGCTGGCTACATAGTTCTGGAGTACAGGGACTGCTACTATTGACTCTGCCTATTTGACAGGGAAACTGTTATCCTTGTACTCACTTGGTGCTGAATCCTACTCCCAACAGAATAGACACTGAACTAATTTTCTAGACTGCACTAGGCTTGACTGAACTGTTATTGATTGTGTTGTGTAACTAAGCTGAGTTCATTGGGTTCCATTGACTGACGGAATGCTACTAAGTTCTATTAATTGACTGAGTTAACTTAAGGTCTGAACTGAATACTAAACTGAGACTAAGACTGGGTACTTAGTGCTATTATTTGTAACATTACCGAGACTGTTCTATAACTACTGTAGCTCTAGATAAAAAACTTAAATTTTATGTATTGAAAACCCCCAGGACTCGATAGCATGAAAAGTAAAGCATACAATAACTTGAAAAGAATAACCATGTGTACTTATTTCTAACTAAATCATAGAGACATTTCATCAAACACCTGTAAGATATGAACTTGCACATAAGCTAGCATGACATGATTTTTCCCTTTTAGTTCACATGAGCAATTCATCAAGCACATAGGAAAACATAATCTATACACGTGATACTAAGAAACATGTAGGCAACATAATTTCAACTACCAATTTACAATTTCAAGGGTTCAACATGAATTCACATGATAAATAATTTCACATGATACTTATAATAACCCATGGATTAGAAATCCAAATAACATCAAAATCATGAATACATTCAAAATCCAACAAGGAATTTAGAAAAATTATTTAACTTATTGTTTAAAAGAGTTTCTTGAACTCCAAGGGTGGAAGGAAACCCTTGGATGAACACTTCACATAACTTGAGGCTTGAATTAGTAAAGATTGATGGAGCTTTCTTGAAGTTTAAATCTTGAATTGGAATCCCTAGGGTTTTGTTCTTGAGTAATTAGAGAATATAGAATGGATATTTCCTATAAAGTGGCTTAATCTCATGCTTTGGAGGATTATATAAGGTGGGAAAATACCTATTTACCCCTCTGGATGCAGGCTTCTAATGACTGAAAACGTGCCCAGTGATGCATAGCCTAATGCACGGTGTCGATGGGATCAATGCTATGTTCAGCACGCCGTATTGAGTCTGCATCGGCTCACTAGAATTTGACACTGAGAGTTGGGAAAAACATTTATCAACGCGATAGGTAACGTGGCGGCTTGAGATAGCGTTGATCCACTAGTTTTGACTTCCAAACATGCCTCAAATGATGTTTAAAAATCCAAAACTCGCCCGAGAATGCCTACTGACATTCCGGATCATGAATCAACACAAAGATCGATATTTTAAGTTCATAATGGTTATAAAATAGGATCGCCATCTTACGAAGGCTAAACACTTCAAAGTATAAATGCTTAGCTAAAATTTCAAAGTCTGGGACACCTTTTCTAGCATTAGCAGACTGTATTAAACTTAGTTTTTTTTGTGGTCTTAAAGATCTCAATTAGGACTTTTTCATTAGAAAGCCTATCTTCTATGCAAACACTTTCTAAAGGAACTACCCATGCTGGGTCACTAATACATTTCTTCAGCAAAGAGACATGGAAAAGTAGATACACTAATGTTAAATCTGTGGGAAATTCCAACTCATATACTAACTTTACATATCAACTCAAAATCTTATATGGCCCAATATAGCGGGGACTAAGTTTTCCATTTCCAACGAACCTCTTCACCCTATTTATAGGTGAAATTTTCATGTAAACTAAAGCATCCCAGGTTTGGACCCTTAGAAAAATTTCAAGAATCTCATTCTTTGGATCTATTATGTCTCATGGTACGAGCCGTAAGCTGAGGTATGAGTGGTGAAGACCTATCATAAGCTGACCAGTGCTAGTTGGTAGGATGGTCTTTGGTAATATAATAGATACCACTTGAGGGTATGAGTCGTAAGGCATGGGTATGACTCGTATAGGTGACTCGTAAGGTGGTTAATATTTGATTCTCCTAGTGTTACATTCTGCCAGGGATATGGATCATGGATGCGTATCATATGCTGAGGTTACGGCTTGGATGGATGATTCATATACTTTATAGTGCCTGATCCATGGTTGAGGATTAGTTACAATTGGGTAGGAATCAATCGTAAGCTTGGTTACGACTCGTAAGGAGGTCAGTTGTAACCCTACATTAGGTTTTTATGGGATTTAAGTGGGGGTACTCTAAATATTTCCCTACTTATACAAATAAGGACCACAACTTCTAATACATTTAGGAGGTTATTTACTCTATTATTTTATTCTTAAGCACTTAGAATCTCTTAAAAAATGTATAATAATTCTCTCAAGAGCTTTTGAGGAAAAAAGTTATGGAGATTACTTTGGGGCTTGTTTTGCTGAAATCGTTCTATCAATCTTCTTGGTTAAGGCATAATTCTCTTCCTTGCTAGTAATTTCAATTAAAGGTATGGTTATATGGATGATTTCTTGGTATTTAATTTTAGATGGTTTTGGTTTTCAATCATTGATTTGCGGGTTTTAATGTTAAAGGCTTGATTATGATTTCTTATGGTTTTAATTATGCTATCTATACATTAATAGTTGTTTTGGGATAAAGGAATTGCATGGTAATGGCTTAATGGTAATGGAATTTGGTTTTGGTTATACTATGACCCCAAGGTATTTGATAGAATTCTTATAAAGATATGTTCATTGCATTGACTAGTGTTAATGGAACTCTTGCTTATTTTCAGCTTATATATGAAACCTTAAATGTTTTCCAATATTTTACAAAGGTTAACTGGATAATTGGTAAAGTTTTTCGACAACAAGGTAGTCTTCCAAGAGGTTAATATGGTTAACAAAAAGGGCACCAAGAGTACCCTTAATCAAAAAATTTTGGCTATGGGTAATGCTTCCAAGTATAGTCGTGTGATAATATAACTATTGTATCAAATAGCCTTCGTTAATAAATTAATAATTGGATTGTTTCAACATGCTTTTAATTGGGACCTAATGGCGAGAAGTGTAAGTTAAGCCGTGGAAGGTGGCGATCCTGGGGGATCAAAATGGGAAACTCATATTTGCTAATATGAGGGGTCTTTAATGGCAACATACGAGTGTCACATTTATATTGGAGGTATATACTAGTCATCCCAAGGTTATTGCCTGGTCTTGCGACTACACATACTGGGACCCTTTCAAGAGGGGAAAATAAATCCATATGGTGCGTGGGTGGTAGGACGACTAAGCTACGTGACACAGGTTAAGGTTTCAAATAGCACGCTAAACCCGGTCCTTTATCCCAGAACTTATATATATGTATGGTTATTTTTATTTGATGGTTTTCACTTGGTTTTGATAAATGATGTTACCTTATCGTTATCTCGAGATTCATGCTAGTGTTTACTAACTAACCAATCTACTGGCGGATGCACACCCATGCTATGCAAGAACTAGATTTTCAACTCTTTTATCATAGTACTTAATTTAGGGACAACTTATTGGACTGAAGTTGTGATCTTTCATCCTTCTGAAAGGAATTATTTTATGTTGGACATCCTTAGACTTTTTACTTTCTTTTAGGATATTAGTTTTGTCCATAGTTGGGGGCATTTCCCAATTGGCTATTTATATTCTTTTATATAGAGGCTTTATGGTACTTATGGGGATTGGAATGGGCGGGATCAGTATTGGTGTCAGCCTTGGCATTGGAATAAACTAAGAGGCTAGCAACATCAGACATAATTTCTCACTATTCTATCATATTACATTTTGGGTTTGACTTTTATATTATGTTTTGATATTCTCTTTAGTTTGGTATGGTATGAATGGTTGGTTGAGAATAGACATACTTAGTTGGGTCGGTCATGGTTGTAACCCTATCCCAAAGTATTTATGAGAGCATTGTGCAATCTTTTTATATTCTTAAAACTTAGCTTATTTTTGGCTGTATAAGGTGGTTGTGTTAGGTTAAGGGGTGGTCCTTGGTCCTAGGTAGACTTGGGATACCCATTACAATAAGGCCCAAGTCTGTGCTGCATCAAGTTGGTATCAAAGACTAGGTTCATGGTTAATTAGGAGTCCACAAAGCCGTGTTGAGTAGAGTCTCTTTTAGGGGTGTGTAGTGCACCACACTCATAAGGGAGAGGTTGTAATACATCTAGGAATGTTTCACTTTCTCGGTATTCTTTCTTCAATCTGGACTTTTCAGTCCTGGAATCTCCTCTAATCCTTGTTTTTTCATGTTTCAAATCATGCCTCTTAGTTCTAGAACACAAGGAAATTCTTCCATTCCATCTGGGGATAATGCTGAAGGAGTACCTTCTACACTCGGAGTACATCTTTGATCTTATAGTTCTATTCTTGATTGTATCAGAGTTCCTCCTATTCCTCCTACTGATTCTCAGGTCCCTCAAGGTAATATGACAAATGTAGAGTTTCATCAGTTTATGCATGTTATTGCTCAATTGGTTGCTGCTCAGGCCAAGCGGGGTATAGCCAGCGTTGTATCTGCTGAGGCCGCTAGGCTTGGACATTTTATAAAGATAGGTTCTCTGAATTTTTTGGAAGTGAAGGTAGAGAAAGAAGGCTTTTTGGATGATATAGAGAAGATCTTTTGGGTAATGAAGTCTACTAATATGGAAGGAATAAACTTTGCAACTTATCATCTCAAAGAGGTAGCTTATCTGTGGTATGACCAGTGGGACAAAAATAAGGGTGATGTAGAAATGGATGGTTTGTTGGAGGCTTTTCCTAATTCCTTCATGGACCGATTCTTTCCTCAAGAGTTGAGAAAAGATAAGATAGGGGAGTTTGTGAACCTCAGGCAAGAGAGAATGTCTGTGAAGAAGTATGCTTTGAAGTTCCATCTATTATTGAGGTATGCTCCTGATTTGGTGGCTGATATAAGGTCGAGAATGTGGAAGTTCACTTCCGGGCTTACCAGAGATTTGATTCTTGAGAGTAAGATATTTTTCTCATAAAAGATATAGACCTATCAAGGTTGTCTGTTCATAAGCAGTAGGTTGAAAATAAGAAAAAAAAGTCAGGTAGAATATGGAGATAGACAGAGTAAGTTGGGTAGATTTTTTTATTAGGGAGGTGCCTAGTATTAAGGTAGTAGAGATGGTGGGAAATGGAAGAAAAAGAAGTAGAGGAGTTTTTGTTCCTGGTCTACTACCAGTGCGCTTTACCCCCAGCAGTCGGGTGACAGGCGTCATCATTGTGGTGATAATTCTCAAGCACAGGGAACCCATTCTTAAGCAAATACAGGTCAATCTATTTCTTCGTATCCACTTTGTTAGTTTTACGGTCGTCCTCATTGGGGATTCTATATGAAATGTAGGGATAAATGCTTCAAGTGTGGCCACATAGGCCATTGGCTAAGGGATTGTCCATTTAACAAGGTTACTATAGGGAAAATAAGATTTTGGTGGCTTCATCTTCTCTTCCTACACCCAGTGGTTTGGAATCTGTTTCTGTTACTTCTCCTAGTTCCAGTGCTGGTCAAAATAGGTTGTATGCTTTGGCATCCCATCAAGAATCTAGGGCATCGCTTGATGCTATTACTGGTATGTTACAATTTTTTTCTCCTGACATGCATTATTTACTTGATCCAAGTTCTACTTTTTCCTATGTGACTCATTATGTAGTTGTGTGTTTTGGTTTTTATCTAGAAATTATTTGGGATTCATTTTCTATTTTTACCCTGGTAAGAGATCTGGTCATTGATGACCGGTTCTATAGGAGGTGTTTGGTATCTGTGAGTGGTAGGCATACTTTGGAGGATCTATTTGAGTTGGGTATGGTATATTTTAATGTAGTCTTGGTCATAGATTGGTTGCATTCTTGTTATGTAAATTTGGATTATCAAACTCGTAGGGTCGTCTTTAGGTTCCTTAGTTAGCCAGAAATAGAATAGGAAGGTTGTTCCTTATCGCCTAGGGGGAAGTTTATTTGTTACCTTAGAGCCCAAAGGTTAATCTAAAAAGGTTATCTTTATCACTTGGTCTGGGTTAAAGATTCTAATTTGAAAGGTCCTTCTTTGTCTTCATTCGCTGTGGTAATGAGTTTCCAGAGGTCTTTGTCGATTATCTTCAAGGTGTTCCTCTAGATAGGAAAATAGAGTTTGGTATTGATTTTCTTTCGAACACTTGTCTAATTTTTATTCCTCCACATAGAATGGCTCTGGCTGAGTTAAGGAAACTTGAAGAGAAAATTAAGGATATTCTAGACAAAGGATTTATTCATCCTAGCATTTCCCCATGGAGTGCACCAATATTGTTCGTGCGCAAGAAAGATGGTTTCCATCGTATATGCATCGACTACAGGCAGTTTAATAAGGTAACGATAAAGAACAAATAACCTCTCCCACGGATAGATAATCTATTTGACCAGTTGAAAGGTGGAAAGTTCTTCTCTAAGATAGATCTATGGTCTAGGTACCATCAACTGAAGATTAGGTAGGTGGATATCCCTAAGACAACTTTTCAGATGAGGTATATGCATTATAAGTTTTTAGTGATGTCATTTGGATTGACAAATGCCCTTGTAGCATTTATGGATCTTATGAATAGGGTGTTTTGGCAGTATTTGGACCTCTTTATTATTTTTTTTGTGAAAATATTCTGGTGTATTCAAAGAGTAAAGTGGATCATGCTAATCACCTTCGTGTGGTGTTACAGACCTTAACGGAACATCAGTTGTTTGCAAAGTTCTCTAAGTGTGAGTTTTAGTTGAATGCTATTACTTTCTTGGTTCATATCATTTTTAGTAAAGTGATCATGGTAGATCTGCAGAAGGTGGCTGTGGTGAAGAAGTTTCCTAGACTTACGACTCCATCTGATATTCGGAGATTTTTAGATTTAGCTAGGTATTATAGATGGTTTGTGGAGAGCTTTGCATGGATAGTTGTTCCTTTGACTAAGTTGGCTCAAAATAGGGTTAAGTTTTCTTGGTCGAATGCGTGAGGGGAGTTTTTTGAAATTGAAAGATAAGTTGACTTCGGCTTCAGTTCTGACTTTGTTGGAAGGCAATGATGGGTTTGTGGTTTTTTGTGATGCATCTCGGGTAGTTTTTGGTTGCATGTTGATGCAACATGGAAAGGTGACATCCTATGCTTCCAGACAGTTGAAGGTGCATGAGAGAAACTATCCTACTCTTGAGTTGGACCTGTTAGGAATTTTGTTTTCTTTGAAGATATGGTGGCATTATCTGTATGGGGTCCATGCGGATATCTTTTCTAATCACAATAGATTACGGTATGTGTTCTAATTGAAATAGCTTCGTCTCAGGTAGAGGAGATAGATTGAGCTTGTCAAGGACAATGATATGAGTCATCACTACCACCCAGGTCAATCTAACATGGTTGCTAATGCTCTTATAAGGTTGTCCATGGGTAGTTTGGCTCATGTGGAAGAAAGAAAGAGAGAATTGGTGAAGTATATTCATCTCTTGGAAAATCTTGGGGTTCTTCTCTTGGACTCCAATGATGGTGGTGTGATGGTGCAAGAAGAGGTTAGATCATTTCTTGGTGTGGAGATTAAGGAGAAACAAGTGTTGGATTCTGCCTTGATGAAAATCAAGGGTAGTGTTGGTAAGGAAAAGGTGGCGGATTTTGAGATTAACGTTGATGGTACTTTGTGGTACCAAGTTAGGTTGTATGTTCCTGATGTAGATGATTTATGGCAAAGGATCTTTGTTGAGTCTCACGAGTCACACTATGTTGTCCACCTTATTTCTACTAAGATGTATAATAATCTCAAGGAGATATATTATGGAGTGGCATAAAGTGGGACATGGTAGATTTTGTGTCCAAGTGTTTGGTGTGTCAACAAGTTAAGGTTGAGCATATGAGGTATGGTGGGTTATATCAAGATATTAAGTTTCCTGAATGTAAGTGGGAGGAGATCAATATAGATTTTTTTACCGATCTTTCTCGATCTCGGAACTAATTTGATTCGATTTGGGTCATTGTGGATAGGATAATGAATTCTACACATTTCTTGCCTGTGCGGACTAGCTTTTTGATGGAAAATTACACGAAGCTTTATCTTCAAGAGATTGTGAAACTGCATGGGGTACCAGGTTTGATTATTTTTTATCACAGTACGCAATTTACATCCCACTTTTGACGGTCTTTCCAAAAAAGGTTGGGACTAAGGTGAGTCTGATTACTTCTTTCCATTTTTCATTGGATTAGCAGGTGGAGAAAACAATTCAGATCTTAGAAGTTATGCTTTGAGCCTGTGTGATTGATTATGGTCGCAGTTGGTTGGAGAATATACCTTTGGTAAAGTTTGCTTATAACAATAAGTATCATAAGTGTATTGGTATAGCTCCGTTTGAGGCACTATATGGTAGGAGGTATAGATCTACTATTGGTTGGTTTGAGCTCGGTGAGGCTAATTTGTTTAGTCTGTATTTATTTGGTCAAGCTATGAAAAAGGTGAGGGTGATTCGGGATAGGCTCAAGGTTGCCCAGAGTCGTTAAAATTTGTATGCATAAGTTAGGTGTAGAGATTTGGAGTTTGTAGTTGGGGATAAGATTTTCCTTTAGGTGTATCCTATAAAGAAAGTAGTGCAGTTTGGCAAAAAGGGAAATCTCAGTCCTCGGTACATTGGTCCTTATGAGATTTTACGGAGAGCGAGCAATATTGCGTATGAGTTGGAGTTGCCATCTAGTTTGAGTTTGGTTCATCTGGTGTTACATGTTTCTATGGTGAGGAAGTGCGTTGGTGATTCGTCTCTAATTGTTCCTTTAGAAGGGTTTGATATCTTAGATTCTCTATCTTATGAAGAAGTTTCGGTTGAAATATTTCATGGGAAGGTTCGTCGGTTGCAGACCAAGGATGTGGCTTTGTTTAAGGTTCTATAGAGAAACCATAAGGTGGAAGAGTCCACATGGGAAGCGGAAGAGGACATAAAGTTCAAGTATCATATCTTGTTTTCTTCTCCTGATATTCAAATGTAAGGTATGTATTCTTGAACACATCTTTATTTTATGAGTTTGTTAAAGGAAACATTAACATCTTTGTCTCCTTATTTTCAAACTTTGTTAAAGGAATATTTGATTATGAAAATGACTCTACGTGTGGTTACCTCTACCTTATCAATCATTCTGGGATGAATGTTCCTAGTGGGGGAGACTAAAGCATCCCAGGTTTGGACCCTTAGAAAATTTACAGGAATCTTGTCTTCAGATCCATTACGACTCATGGTACTAGCCATAAGCTGGGGTAAAACTAATGAAGACCTGTCGTAAGGTGACCAGTGCTAGTTGGTAGGATGGTCTTGACACTATAATGGATATGACATAAGGGTATAAGTCATAAGGCATGGGTACGAGTTATATAGGTGACTCGTAAGGTGGTCAGTGTTTGATCCTCCTGGTGTTACATTCTTCCAGGGATACAAATCATGGGTACGGATCATATGTTGTGGTTATGACTTGGTTTGATGAGTCGTATACTGGACAGTGTCTGATCCATGATTTAGGATTGGTTATGATTGGGTGGGTATCAACCGTAAGATAGATTATGACTCATAAGGAGGTCAGTCGTAACCCTATGTTGTCTTTTTATGGGATTTATGTGGGGGTATTCTGGATATTTCCCTGCTTACCCTAATAAGGACCCACGACTTCTAATACACTTAGGAGGTTATTTACTATATTATTTTATTCTTAAACACTTAGAATCTCTTCCAAAAAATATCAAAATTCTCTCAAGAGCTTTTGGGGCAAAGAGCTAGGGTTTGAACTAAAGGATTACTTTGGGGCTTGTTATGGTGAATTCATTCAATCAATCTTCTTGGTTTAAGGCATTATTCTCTTCGCTACTTTTAATTTTCACTAAAGGCATGGTTATATGGTTGATTTTATGGTTTTTACTTTTGCATGGTTTTGGTTTTAAATCATTGATTTGTGGGTCTTGACCATAAAGCCTTGATTACGATTTCTTATGGTTTTAATTGTACTTTCTATGCACTAATTGTGGTATTTGGATAATGGAATTGTGTGGTAATGATTTAATGGTAATGGAATTCGGTTTTGGTTATAATGTGCCCCCAAGGTATTTGATAAAATGCTTATAAAGATATGTTTATTGCATTGACTTATTTAAATGGAACTCTTGCTTGTTTTCATCTTATATATGAAACCTTAAATGTTTTCTCATGGTTTACAAAGGTTAAATGGCTAATTGATAATGCTTGTGGATAACATGGTAGTCTCCCAAGAGGTTAATATTGTAAACGGAAAGGGCATCGAGAGTCCCCTTAATCTAAATTGTTTGGCTATGGGCAATGCTTGCAAGTATGGTAGTATGATGATACCACTGGTTTATCAAATATCCTTTGTTAATAAATTGATAATTGGATAGTTTGGACTTGGTTTCAATTGGGCATTAATGGAGGGAAGTGAAAGCTAAGCTGTGGACGGTGGCGATCCCGGGGGGATAAAAAATGGAAACATATATTTGCCGATATGAGGTATCTTTGATGGCCATGTTCTAGTATCACGTTTATATTAGAGGGATGTACTAGTCATCCCAGGGTTATTTCCTGGTCGTGCGGCTACACGCACCGGGACCCTTTTAGCAGGAGGGTCGAACCCATACGGCCCGTGGGTGGTAGGACGGCTAAGCTACACGACCAAGGTTAAGGTTTTAAATGGAATGCTAATCCTGATCCCTTATCCCAGCACTTATATATATGTATGGTTGTTTTCTTTGGATGATTTTCACTTGGTTTTGATAAATTACACTACTTTATCCTTATCCCACAATTTATGCTAGTGTTCACCCACTAACCCGTCTAATGGCGGCTGTATACCCACGCTATGTAGGAACCAAACGTTCGACTACTCCTTCATAGTACTGGATTCGGGGACAACTTATTGGATTGAAGTGGTGAGCTTCCATCATTTCAGAAGCATCATTTCATGTTGGATATTTTTTACTTTTTACTTTCTTTCTGAATATTGGTTTTGGCCAAGCTGAGGGGCATATCCCAACCGAATATTTCTATTCTCTTGGATAGAGACTTTGTATTACTTCTGGGGGTTGGAATGGGCGGGATTGGTATTAGTACCATACTTAGCATTGGAATAAGCTAGGAGGCTGGCATAATCGAACATAATTTCTCACTATTCCATCATATTAAATTTTGGGTTTGAATTTCATATTATGTTTTGATATTCTCTTTGGTTTGGTTTAGCATGGATAGTTGGTTTTGAGTGGAATGACTTGGTTGGGTCGATCATGGGTGTGACGTTATCCCAAAGTTTTCTTGAGAGAATTGTGCAATCTTGTTATATGCTCGAAATTCAGCTCAGATAGGGCTGTATAAGGTGGTTGGGTTGGGTTAAAGGGGTGGTCCCCAGTCCTAGGTTGATGCCCATTATGACAAGGCTCTGGTCCGGGCTGCGTCATAAATAATATCCCTAACATTAAACTCAAGCTCCCTCCTTCTTACATCTGTACAAAATTTTTGATGACTCTGGGTTGTCTTTAGTATCTCCCTAATTAGTTGAACTTTTTCCATCACCTCATACATCGAATCTGGCCCTATAAAGGTATCCTCAAAAACCTTGAACTAACCAATGTGATATCTACTCTTCCTACCATAAAGAGCTTCATACGGAGACATTTAAATATTGTTGTGATAACTATTATTATAATCAAACTCAATCAATGGCAAGTGACCATCCCAACTACCTCTAAAATCAAGTACAAATGCTCTCAATATCTCCGCTAAGGTCTGAATGGTCCTTTCTGCCTGACCATCTTTCTACGGGTCAAAAGTTTTACTGAGATGAACTTTGGTACCAAGACCTTTCTTAAAAGATTTCCAAAACTAGGAAGCAAACTGGGTACCCCTAACTGAATTGATGCTCAATGGGACTCTATGTAACTTCACCAACTCCCTCAGATAGAGTCTAGTAAATCTTTGAATGAATATGAAGTATTTAGTGGTAAGAAATAGGATGACTTAGTCTTTTGGTCTACAACAACCCAAATAGAATCATGTTGGCATTGCATACAAGGCAACCCTGTAATAAAGTGTATATTCACCACTTCCAACTTCCAAGAAGGGGTACCGAATTTATTAAGTATATCGCTAGGTATTTGGTGCTCAACCATAACCTACTGATAATTAGAACACTTATCCATAAATTTTTTAATATCCTTCTTCATATCGTTCCACCAATAAATTTCCTGCAAGTCACGGTACATCTTAGTGGCTCTTGGGTTAATAGAATATCGAGAATTACGAGCCTCTGCTAGTAGTCTTTGACTCAAATCATCCCTGCCTAGAACACACAACCTGCCCTGATAGAGAAGACCACCATCATCTCATGGGGAGAAAATATCATCTTTCTGATTCCGAACTTCCTTCTTCAACCTAAAAAAATAGGATCTCTATCTTATTTTTCCTTTACTTGGGCAAGTAGTGAAGATTCCAAACAATTTTTAACCTATATCCTACCTTTGGCCCAATCAACCAACCAAATCCCAACCTAGCATGCTGACGAACCTCGCGAACTAATTTTTTCTTCTCATTCTACACATGAGCAACACTCCCTTTATATAATCTGCTAAGTGCCTCGGTTACCATAATGGCCTTACCCGGTGATACAAGACACTCATATCATTATCTTTCAATAGCTTCAACCACCTTCTCTGAAAAAGATTTAGATCTTTCTAGGTGAACACATACTGTAAACTCTTGTGATCAATAAACATATCAATATGGACCCCATAAAGGTAATTCCTTCAAATCTTTAGGTCAAAAACAACAGCTTCCAGCTCGAGGTCAAGAGTAGGATAATTCTTCTCAGGGGGTTTGATCTCTCTAGAGGCATAGGAAATAACCTTTCCTTGTGCTCCAACACACTACCCAATCCAAGTCTGGAAGAATCATAATAAACCACAAACCCATCTGAACCCTCTGGTAGTGTCAAAATTGGGGCAGAAGTGAGCCGAGTCTTCAACTCCTGAAAACTCTTCTCCTAAGAATCAGACCACTAAAATTTGAATTTCTCCCGAGTCAGTCTGGATATGGTAGAGGCAATAGAGGAAAATCCTTCAATAAACCATCTATAGTAACTTGTTAATCACAATAAATGTTTGATGTCTTATGGAGAGATAGGTCTAAGACTGTTCCTTAATGCTTTGTCTTTTGAGGATCAACTCATATGCCTTTACCAGAAAATATGTGACCAAGGAAATATATTTATTTCAGCCAGAATTCAAACTTGTTGAACTTAGAAAATAACTGATGATCTTTAACGGTCTACAAGACAATCCTCAAATGGTCTGGATGCTCATCTTCACTATAGAAATAGACAAAGATGTCATCTATGAAGACTATGATAAACATTTTTAAGTACTGTTAGAACACCCTGTTCATCAAATCCATAAAAGATGTAGGAGCATTCATTAGTCCAAAAGGCATAACCACAAATTCAAAACTACCATACCGAGTTTAAAATTTTTTCTTTTGAATGTCACACTCTCTGACTCTGAGCTGATAATAGCCAGATTTTTGGTCTATATTAAAGAAAGAAGTTGCACTTTGAAGTTGGTATAACATGTCATCAATCTTGGGAATGTGGTACTTATTCTTGATTGTGACTTTTTTTAACTAATGGTAGTCGATGAACATTCTGAGAGAATTATCTTTTTTGTGAACTAATAAAATTAGAGCACCCCATAGAGAGATGCTAGGTCTAATGAAACCCTTATTTAGGATATCCTTCAACTATTCTTTCAATTCCTTATGCTCGGTTAGATCAATTTTGTAGTGTGAAATTGAAATAGGTTAGGTATCTAGAAGGATATCTATTCCAAAGTTGATTTCCCACTCAGGAGGCACTTTGGGAAGATCTTCAGGAAACACCTCGTGGAATTCATTCACTACTGGGATAGACTCAAGACTCGAGATTTTTGAACTTGAGTCCTTGATTTGAATGAGATGATAGTTAAACCCCTTATAAATTATTTTCCTCACGTTAAGAAGAGAGACAAACTAACCTATAGGCACTAAGGTACTACCCATCCATTCTAAGACTAGTTTATTAGGGAACTGAAATTGAACTATTTTGTTTCTATAGTAAACTAAGGCATAAAATGAGTGGATCTTATCCATACCAAGGATGATATCTAAGTCGGTCATCTCTAACTCTACAAGATCAAACTGAGGTGACTTTATGGATACTATAATCGAGAAATTTTTTTATACCTGTCTGGCTATGATAGAACTACCCATGGGTGTAGATACTAAAAAGGGTTCTACAATAATTTCTGGATTAATGCCAAAACCTATGGCTATATAGGGAGTCACGAAGGAAAGTGTGGCTAGAGGATCTAGTACGGCATACACATGAAGATGAAATACTTGTAATGTATCAATAACCACATTAGGAGAACCCTTCTGATCCTTACGAGTCTACATGATATAAAGTTAATTCTGGAACTAGCCACTAGTTGCACTAGAAGTGGAACCCTGCTGAGCCGAGCGGCATATTGGAACTGATGAGGAGTTAGCCTTACCTAGATGGTGAAGATCCTTACCCCTCTATGCAACCACTAGGTAATCCCTCATTCCGTGACTTGACTTTTCATATCCAAAACAAGCTTCACAACCATTTATGAGCTCACCTTTGTGGTTCCTAGCATATCTCTTGAAGACAAGATTGGTGTGAGCACTATTCACACTACTACAGGACATAGATCTTGGTGTTCTATCTTGAGTATCTTGTCAAAACATAGTCACTGGAGCACTGACAGAAGATGGGACTAGGGCTGAAGACTTCTGGTGGAACTGAAAATGATTCATACCATCTAACCTCTGCTTTGAGAAGTTATAACTACCAATTTTGACCCTCTTATTCTCTCTTGCCCTCTCTTTAATCTTTCATTCTCAATCTACTGAGCATGAACCATAAACTTAGAGAGGTTCATCTTCTTAATCAACATTGTCGTTCTGCACTCCTAACCACATCCTCTGACACATTACATATAAACTTGCTCATATGAGCCCTGGAATCAGCCACCATATTAGGAGCATTCCTTGCCAACTGAGTAAACTTGAGCGAATACTCCTTTACACTTATGTTACATTGCTTTAAGTTGATAAACTCTTAAACCTTGGATTCCTTCAACTTGAGTGGGAAGAACGTATCAAGAAACATAGTATAAAACTCTTCCCACACTACAACCCCTACAACAACACCTCTCTCTTCCTTCCACTACTTAAACCAAGTATGAGATACTCTTTGCAACTGATAAGAAACTACATTATCACCCTCACTTAGAGTAACACTAATGATATCGGTCACCTTCTACACAAAATCTAACAACTCTTATAGATCCTCCTCAGACTTGGATCCAGAGAACACTTGGGGATTCATCAGAGTGAAGTCTCGGATCCTAGTTGCTGCCTATTCACTACTGGGTTGGATAGGGCAATAGCCTACTTATTATTTTGGGAAACAATGGATTTGGCTAATGTTGTAAAAGCTTCCCTTAATTCAGCATGGGAGACCTGCTTATTTAAATGGTCTTCTTGAACTAGTGGTTGTGTTGGATGTTCCTCATTCCTCCTTCCATTTGACCTTTTAAGAGGAATTTTCTATAAATAGATAGAGGATGAGTTAGAAGAAGAAGTTTAATAGAGTTTATGCTCTATTGTAAGACAACAAACAATGAAAGAAGGAAGACTTTTCTAAAATGTCTGATGTCTTTTGCCCATAAGGGTGGCGCGCTTAACACCCATGAACAATACTTTACTTGATTCGTCTTTCAGACACCCTAGGACACTCTAAAACTGACTCTAATACAATGTTTTTCACTAGCTGAGACTACCCCTAGTCGTAACATGGTGCTTAGAGTGACAGGTGACCCCAAGCTAATCCATGGTCTGGTACCTATTGTGCGCACTAATAAAAATAACAAAATACTATGTGGAAGATAATTGAAAAATCGTATATTAAATGATACTAAAAATAATACCAATCATATCTAAATGTCTGATAAAATGAAAAACATGACTCTCTGTCTTAAAGCCTATAAAATACAAAAAGATAATTGGATAAGCCCCAAACTAACTCTGACTGATTGAAGTAAAATAAGATTCTAAAAATAACAACTAATAACTAGTCCTTGAAGGATGAGGACTCACTACGACTGTGTTGAGTGGCATGGGAATGCACTAGCTGCAATCTGGGAACTGGGCGTCTGAACCTATATTATAAAATAATATAGCACAAAAGAAAGTATGCAATCAGTACGTTAAATGTACTGAGTATGTGCGATGAGAAAGCTAACTGGTATAACTGAGCATGAATGCATGAATAAGAAAACTAAATACAAGACCAAGTATAACATGTGTTGAAAAAATTGGATAACTGGATAACTGAATATGAGGTCATGCATTTTTAATCATGAACATAAATGTAATATATAAACTTATACTGAATTGAAGATTATGGGAGCTAACTAGAACCAGCATACCCCAATCTAAGCAAAATTGGGGTCCAGCTAGTAACCCTAGTTAGATGGGTGCTAGTACCTTTCCAAGGGTACCAACATTGGCTGGCATGGATCCATTAAACTGGTGTCCCAAAGGACTAGGGTGTTAGTCCTCTTCTGGCAGGTGACCCCTCATAACCTATGGTGGAAATGTAGTTCTAGAACTTAGGGACTCTACTAAAGGTTTCAGTCTTTAACTTACGGGGGATCCTTCATCCCTGTGTTCACTCGGTGCTAAGTATTACTCCTAACTAAACTGAAACTTGTACTAATAACTATTTAACATGATTTGATATTCATAAATGCTCATCTTGATAATATTTTAAATTTAATGATTCAAGCATGATCTGATAAACTTGTAACCTGAAAACTGTAACATGTATGAGTACTAACAAAACCCAAACCAGAGCCTAGTCATGTCGGGTGCCTAAAGCCCAACCAGGACTGGAGACCAACCCCGATACATATATATAACCGCCCTACACCTTTTATTTGATAAAATTCCAAATATATATATAACATAACCAAATGGAACAATCATAAATAAAATACAGTCAAATGGTGTCAGCCCCAATACCAATACCAATACCAAGGCTAGCACTAATACCGACTCCTCCCATACCATCCCAAAGTAGTCATACAAAGTCTCTATCCGAAAGTAAAGCAGTACTCGATCGGCACATGCCTTGACTATAGCCAA
The DNA here is from genome assembly GCA_030864215.1 of Capsicum pubescens. NCBI lineage: Eukaryota > Viridiplantae > Streptophyta > Magnoliopsida > Solanales > Solanaceae > Capsicum > Capsicum pubescens. The sequence goes on along the minus strand of CM061543.1, from coordinate 163,509,128 downwards.
AACCATAGTCTATGATATGAAAAAAGTATGTAGAGAAGATCATAACATAAAATGGAGCATTCAGGAGTCTGGAATCCCACCACTTCAATCACACATAAGTTTTTCCCAAATCTATCATTAAGCAGGAGGAGTAATATGGCCAGTTCCTACATCACATAGATATGCAGCGGCCGAAGACAGGTTAGCGGGTGAACGCTAGCATGTACTTAAATAAGGATAAAATAATGCCAATATTTAAAATTAAGTAAATAACCATATGCAAGCACAACCATACATATACATATATAATCTGTGTGGAGAAAAGGAATCGGGTTCAGCATACATTTTAAACCTTAACCTGGGTTATGTAGCTTAACCGTCATAAAACCAACCACGAGCTATATGGGTCTAGTGATACCTCCTGAATGGGCCCAGTGCGAGTAGCTGTACGAACCTGAGATATCATAGGGGTAGGGGATTCTTGTGTACCCTTCACCCTCCATGATACATATATACAATTATAACTTAGGGTATTATTGTGTACCCCTAAAGTATATGGTTGCCATGACCAATCCTTATGTTAGCAAACATGAGTTTCCAGTGTTCGTCTATTGGACTCACACCTACACGGTTAGCCATCAAAATATGCCATTATTTCCCATTTAAAACTATTAGCACACAACCAAACCACTAATTCCATATATTATTAACCAAGGCAATAGGAAGTGGTATCATTATACCAACTATAGATTGCAAGCAATGTCCTTAGCTAAACACTTAGGGGATTACCATGTACCTCATAGGTTCCATTATTAGACTCACTTAAGGGATTTCCATCTACCCCACAAGGTTTTAAATCAAAGACATTGCCACTAAGACCTTACATTTAGACATTAAAACCATTTAACCAATTTAGGTTACATTACTAAATTATACAATGCAATAGTTCCAATAAAAGTCATACCATGTGCCAAAACTATTCTCATAGGTATTTTAACAAACATGATGAAGGCATATAGTTTCCAAAACTAAAACCAAGTACCAATTGACCATTCCTTTGATAACACATGTTTAATTCCATAATTTTAACATGAAAACCATAAGAAAAACATAGGAAAATGATAAACATCCATTAACAACCAAAACTCCCAATATATAATTTAAAACCAAATAATACCCACAATTAAATCATCAAAAAGATTCATTTAAAAAATGAAATTAGTTGAACTAACAATGATGGAGGAGTAACATGACTTGGAAAAAGAAAAAGATGGAGAGAAACCACCCCTTAGAGACTTAATTGACCACCATGAAGGAAATACTAGCCTTTGCTTAACCCAAGATCGTGAGAGAAATTTGAGAGTGTTTCTAGTATCTTTGATTTAGAATAATAAGGTAAATGATGTCCTAAAAGTGTTTTAATTCATGGGGTCTTAAGGGGTTAAGAGGGGAAATGTCCAGAATACCTCCAACTTAAATTTTACAAATTTCCATAATAGGGTACGACTATACCACCCAAACCATTTCCTAACATATGATTGATACCCACCACTCATACCCTGGGCAATAACTTGGTCTCCAATATTGGCCAACATATGACTACAGAGGCCAAATCGTGCTAAAGAATACAACAAATACCCTAGAGCAGTACCTTAGGAAGAATAGAATAATCTAGGCTAGACATAGGACATCATACGATTGGCACTATACTTTTAGTTCCCTAACATACGACTAGTATGATTTCTATTCATACCTTGGACAGAAACCAACCAAACCTCACTGATCAACATACTAGTTGAGGGGCCTAAATCGTACCCTATCATACTACAAATACCCTCAATTGTATAATTTCCAGAAACTCATACTCAAGAAATTTTCTATGGATCAAAACCCATGGTGTTTCAATTCTCCCCCACTTGTATTATTCGTCCCCGAATGATGGAACAAGGCAGTATATGAAAGATTTACAACCCACCACTCAATCTGTAACCTTTAACCAAGTTAAAAAATAAAGATACAAGGAAATTAGACTTTCCTTTAACTAAGCTAGAAAACAAAAGTATGATGAAGAACACATACCTTTCTCACAAATTTTTAGAGAAAAAAATAGGAATGGACACTTGGACTTCATGTCCTTTTCCGCTTCCCAAGTTGCCTCTTCAAACATATGGTTCCTCCATAGAACCTTGACCAAATCTACATCCTTTGTCCACAACCAACAAACCTATCGATCTAAAATCTCAACTGGGACCTCCTCATAAGACAAGGAAGTTAAAATACCAATATCTTTGATAGGCACGATTTGAGACAAATCACCCATACACTTCCTCAAAATTAAAACATGGAATACCGGATGAATAGATCTATAGCTAGATGACAACTCCATCTCATATGCTACTTTACCAAGACTTCTTAAGGACATGTAAGGATCAATATATCATGGACTGAGCTTCCCCACTTACTAAACAACATCACTTCCTTCATGAGAGACCCTTTCAAGAACACCTTATCCCTAACCTCAAACTCTAACTCTCTTCACCTCACATCTGTGTAGGAATTTTTGTGAGTTTGGGCAGCCTTAAGCCTATTCTGAATCACCTTCTCCTTTTTCATGGATTGGTGAACCAAATCCAAGCGAAACATCTCTGCCTCACCGACCTCAAATCACCCAATAGGTGGTCTACACCTCCAACCATACAAGGCCTCAAATTGGGTCATCCCAATGATAGAATGGTAACTACAATTGTAAGCAAACTCTACAGGAGGTAGATGCTCAACCCAACTACCACCATAGTTAATCACACATGCATGAAGTATATCCTCCAATGTTTGAATAGTTCTCTGTGCTTGCCCATCCATCTGTAGATGAAAAGAACTACTCAGACTAACCTTGGTCCCCACCCCTTCCTGAAATAAACACCAAAAGTGTGATGAATACTGTGTACCATGATCAGAGATGATAGGAACAGATACCCCATGCAACTTCACAATATCTTGGAGGTACAACCTCACAGAATCCTCAGCCTAAAAGTTAGTCCTCAATGGCAAGTAGTAAGCATACTTTTTCATCTTATCCATGATGAACTAAATCGAATCAAATTAGTTATGAGACCGTGAAAGAACAGTAAAAAAATCCATGTTGATCACTTCCCATTTCCATTTTGGTAATTCAATTGTTTGATACAATCTTCCAGGCCTCATGTGTTTAACTTTCACCTGTTGACACCCATAAACATGGCCATAAAACCTATCATATCCCTCTTCATACCATTCCACCAATACATCTCCTTAATGTTATGATACATTTTCATTCAACAAGGATGTACAACATAATGTGAATCATGCACCTCAACCAATATTCTTTCTCGTAAACCATCAATGTTGGGAATGCATAACCTTTCTTTGTACCACAAATTACCATCACCACAAATCTCAAAAGCCATAAATTTATGCATACCAACATCACTATTGATCCTCAACAAGATAGGATCTAACATCTACTTCTCTTTGATTTTATCACCAAGTGATGAGTGCACCTTCTTTTGAATGAACACGCCACCATCCTCAGAGTCCAAGAGTCAATCTCCAAGGTTTTACAAATGGTGAATATGTTTCACCAACTCTCACTTATCTTTATCCACATGAGCTAGACTCCCTATGGAGAACCTTCTAAGAGCATCAACAACTACGATAGCTTTACTTGGACGGTATTGAAGACTAATGTTGTAATCCTTGAGAAGCTCAATCCACCTCTTCTAACTGAGGTTAAGTTCTTTCTAAGAGAACACATACTGCAGGCTCTTATGATCTAAGGAGATATCCATATGTACCCTATACAAATAGTGCCACGAAATTTCCAGTACAAACACCATAGCTAACATCTCCAAATCATGAGTAGGATAGTTTCTCTCATGCACCTTTAATTCCCTAGAAGCATTGACTATCACCCTTCTATGCTATATTAGAACATAACCAAGTCCCACAAGGGATATATTACAGCAAACCACAAACCCATCTATGCCTTTAAGTAAAGTCAAAACTGGAGCAAAAGTTAGATAATCGTTCAACTTCTCAAAACTCCCCTCACAAGCATTAGACCACAAGAACTTTTCCTTCTTCTAAGTCAACTTAATCAACGGAGCATCTATAGTAAAAAAACATTACACAAACCTTTAGTAGTATCTAGTTAAACCCAAAAATCACCAAATATCGATTGGAGTCATGGGTCTAGGACATTTCATAACCACTGAAACCTTCTGCGGATCTACCATAATCCCCTCACTAGAAATAATGTGACCCAAGAAAGTGACAGCGTTCAACCAGAATTCACATTCTGAGAGTTTGGCATACAACTACTGCTCTTTCAAGGTCTGCAATATAATGCAGAGATGATTTGCATGATCCACCTCGCTCTTAGAATACACTAAAATATCATCAATGAACACACTGATAAATAAATCCAAAATATGATAGATGACCCAATTCATCAAATCCATGAATGTCGTTGGGGCTTTGGTCAACCCAAAAGACATAACCAGAAACTCAAAATGACCATATCGGGTATGGAAAATTGTCTTAGGGATATCTACCTCCCTAATCTAAATCTAATGATACCTAGACTAAAGGTTAATTTTGGATAAAAACTTAGAACCCTGCAACTGACCAAAAAAGACATATATCCTTGGAAGAGGATACTTATTCTTTATACTTACCTTAGTTAGCTGCCAGTAATCAATACAATTCCAAGGGAACCATCCTTATTATGCATGAATAACACCAGCGCGCCCTACAGGGACACACTAGGATGGATGAAAACCTTATCTAAGAGATCCTTTAATTGCTTCTTAAGATCTTTCAACTCAGCCAAAGCTATTCTATATGGGGGAATAGAAATTAGACATGTTTCTAAACGAGATCAACCCCAAACTCAATTTCCCTATTTGGAGGAACAACAGAAAGGTCATCAGGGAAGTCCTCAGCAAATTCTTTCACCACCAGGACCAAATAAAAAGAAGGACCCTCTAAGTTAGAATCTTTACCGGATCAAGTGATAGAGATACCCCTTAGGAATCAATATTTGAGCTCTAATATATGATATAAACTTCCCCTTAGTATCTAGGTAATTACCCTCTCACTCAATAACTGCCTCACCAGGGAACTTAAATACAACCTTACAGGTCCGACAATCTAGAGAAGCATAGAACGAGTTCTCCCAATCCATCCAAAGAATAATATCAAAATTCACCATATCTAGGCCAATAATAATAACCAAAGTCTCTTTACTACCAATAGATACTTCAATCCTCCTATAGACTCTTTAGCAATCATAGAGTCACTATGTGGTAGAAACAAAAAAGGGTCTAAAATACACTCAGAACCAAAACAAAAATGCAGTGCCACAAATAGGGTCACATAGAGGAGAGTGGACCCTGAATCAAGTAAATAATACACATCATGAGAAAAGAGTTACAACATACTACTCACAACATCAGGAAAAGCCTCAGACTCTTATCAAATCATGAGAGCATAAAGATGATTTAAACTAGTACCGAAACTAGATGGGGCACCCTTTGTTGAAGATGCTAATCTGAAGTAACCGTAACCTTGTTTCCTCAGAGAAAACCTTACCAACAAGATACATTTTAAGAATATAGCCTTGCTGACTATAGTTGAAGCACTTGTCCCTTCCCCCATCATAGAAACCCCTATGGAAAGAACCAAAAAATCTACAGGAAGGATATGATTGAGTTGAATAAGCCCTACTAGACTGAATTGGGCACCCTGTGCCCTAAAGTTATTGCCACCTTAGAATTGCCTATCACCCGATAACTTTAAGTAGGGAAAATTATCCGTCGACTACGACCCAGAATTGCCCTACTTTTTATAGGCCCCATACCACTATCCCTACCACTTTTCTGTTGGCCACCTCCCTGCTTAGAGAACCTAGACTTCTATCCCTGCCTTTCCACTATCTCAGTCTGCTTTTTCTTTTCTCATCTACCTATTGCATGTAAGCAATTAACCTTGAGAGGTCCTTGTCCTTAATTAGAAAGAGGGCCTTACTTTCAAGGATCAACTCATGATACAGTCCCAAAGAAAACTTCCTCATCTGGGTCCTCATATTAGACACCATTTCTGGAGCATACCGAGACAACTAGTGAAACTTCAAGGCATATTACTTGACCAATATCTTTCCTTACTTCAGATTAACAAACTCCTCCACTTTTGCTTCCCTCAACTTCTAAGAAAATTAGCGGTCTAAAAATGCATTAGGGAGATTCTACCACAGAGAAGACTCATCATCATAACCCTTTGCCTGATCCCACTCTTCATATCATTGGAATGCCATATCCTTTAGTTAGTACGCAGCAAACTCCACCCCCTTCCACATTCATGGGATGCATAACCCTGGAAATATTTTCCATCTTATCTAAAAAACCATTAAGATCCTTCTCCATCTTAACACTAGTAAAAATTAGAGGGCTCAACTTCATGAACTAGTCAATCCTTGTGGCCTTAAAAGATGGAGAAATTGATGTACCACACTTAGCCTACAAAGCTACCAACTGAGCAATCATATGAATCGATGGACAAAACTTAATATTCAACACGTTAGCCTGATGAGAACTAGAGGGAACTAGTGGAATTCCAGAACTATCATAGAATGGACCCCTAGACCGAGTATGGATACCATGAGTAGAGCGTGTCCCATCAATATTGTCCAAAGTTAGGATAGTGTAGATTTTGTATACTTCAGATCATCGAGGCATGACTTTAAAAATCAAAAAAATGGGAATTGGAGAAGATTCCAGGACTTAGACTCCAAGCTTGAAAATAGAACACAAGAAAGAGAAATATTCATAAATGTTTTGTAGCCTCTCCCTTATAAGTATGGCGTGCTACACAGCTTTTAAAGAGACTCTACTCCTAGAGTTTGTGAAAGGTGCTGAATGCTAGAGTTCCACTCCTATCTTAAAGGAAAGTGGCATATTATTATGTTCCTATATATTTGTCTGAGAATGATGATGCTTATGCTTTAAATAATAAGGAGACAGAGCTAGTGGCATAGATTCAAAGAGCCCCTTTACTTTTTGATTCTTTGATATTATTCAGTGAGGACATTGTACTTTTTTGTTAGGGGTGCCTTGTGTTTGTATTTTTCTTATGTTTTTACTAGGATATTTATGACGTATATGTATATTGTGTGCCCTTACTGGGCTTGTATTTTTTTGAATTTTATTGGATTAGTCATTTTTCTTTTATTTTTATTTATAGTTTAGATTTTTCTTTTGTGGTTATTTTGGATGTTTTTTTCCCCATGATAGATTGAGTAACGACATTCATACGGGAGAATTATTGTTATGGGGTGTTGAAGTCATTATACTGGAGATGTGTGAGTACCTATATCAATGTGAATTAGGGTTGAAATTATGATTATGGTGAACTTTGAGTAGCAAGTCGATATGGAAAAGTTTGAATAGCGATACCATTATTTCCCTCATTGGTGCCGAAATGAGATATTGTGACTTGTTTGGTACTAATAATAGTTATTCTTGCATTGATAAAAGTGAATTGAGATACTCCTCCATAAAAAAAATTGTTAAAAGCAAGCGCATGAAAGTGAATGATGTTGTAAATGACTCTTTTTGTTCTTAACTAGGAAATAAAATCGATCATTCTATAATGGTTTGTATTCTATACGTGGTGAGTGTATGTTGAATAATTCTTATTCTTGCATGTGCATCTATAACATACCCCTTTGATCTTTCAATTCTTATCTTGATTATATGCAGTTGATGAAATGATCTTAGGCCTTTTTTGGTATTTGTGGAAACCACTTTAGCCTTAAAGCCTACCCGAGCATGAATGGTATCACTAATTACCCTATTTAAGACTATTACCCTTTTTTGGAAATGATATTACATGCCTTGAACCTTTTGAAAATTTTCCTTCTCTTAAACCCTTCCCTTCTTGAACTTGAAATTGCCAACTTGAGGCTAAAAGCCTAAGTTGGGTGTGTGGTGGAACTTGAATTAGAAGAGATGAGCATCTGTTGTGGTTTTGTAAATGGATGCCTTAAAATCAAATCAGTGATTGAAAATAAAGGAGGAATAGAAATGAAAGAAATAGAGGAAAAAATAAAATACAAAAAGAGAAGAAAAAGAGAATTCTTTCAATAAATGGGTGAGCTTAAATGAAAAAGGCAAGAACTTTTTGTATAAAAAATAATGTAGCCAATGATCAAAGTTTTATTTATATTGTTGTTGTGGAGTTCAAGGATGGCTAAATGCTTATCCCACCTTTCCCCGAGTCCATATTACAAGCAAGAAGAAGTCCTTCGAGATCTCCAACCAAGTATTTTTAAGTTAGTAGCAATCAAAAATAAGGGCTAGCAAATAGTATGATACTTTTTTGCATTAGATGTTCATTGTAAATGTTAGAGTATTTTTCCCTTATTATGTGTTGTATATATTATGTGTTTTTGGAACTTTCTTTCATGAGACGGTATGTAAACTAGGAAAGATTGGTGAAGTTAATACATTCAAAAAATAGGAAAGAGGAGCATGCTTAATTTACTATTGATTGTTTGTCAATTCTTCAGAATTGGATGTTGTTACTCGATTATAATTAAAATTCTATTGTGTTACTAAAATGTGCTTGATTTTGAGGGAGTTGTTCTATAAGCGACTTACATGCTTATTGACTAATTGTTAGTACCAACCAAAGTTATAATCACTGTGTTTGTGTGAAGTGAAAATGTTTACTTTGCTGAGATTAACTTGATAGCCTCATTGAGTTTTAATATTGTTTTTCTTAAGGACAAGTAAAGTCTTTAAGTTAGGGGTGTTGATGTGTGGAAATTTCCCCCCTCATTTATATCTTATTTCATATGCTTTATTTTTGCTAATTGATAATATGAGTCTAATTACCCTTTGATGGTCTTAATTTTTGGTGTTTTTGGTGATACAAGAAGTTCTAGAAAAAGAAAATGAGATCAAGTTGAAATGGATGCCAAGAAAAATATGCTGAAAAGGACCCTCAGGTACCTCTAAAATAGCTTAAGGGGTACTTTAGCAGAAGGTCAGACTCTGAGTCAATGGCACTTTAGTGCCTATCTGAATTCTTTAGCATTAGTAAAGGCTAGCCAATGTGCACTTTGGCACTAAAACAACCGCTTTAGCGGTAAGGCAGTCAAAGTTAAAGGGCCATTTTAATGGTTTCCTGACCTCTTTAGCGGTAAGTTAAGTCAACATGACCACTTTAGCAGACTAAATTTTAGGGGAAATTATGGAATTTTAGGGGAAATGATGGAATTTCATATTTTTGGATCGCAATTCATCAAATACTCAATCCCAAGCTATTCCAAGTCATCTTTGGCATAATCTACAATATTAGAGGCTAAGGTTCTTGATCCAACACCCTTGGAATTGAATATTAGGGTTTTGTATTATTAATTTCTTAAGTCTTTCTTCTTTCCTTATTTTGTTTATAATATTTAGGTGTAATTTAAATTTGGTATTTTAGTGTTTATTTTTAGACATGGTGAAATACTTAGATATTGAGTTTGTTTTTTAATTCTTTCTTATGATTTTGTATTGATCTATTACTCTAGATTTGAGAATGGGTTTTGTTTATCTAAATTAATGTCATGTTTTACCATTCTAGTCTAATACAGGTTGAAAGAGTAGATTGGAGTGGGTATTGCCCATCTACCTTAATTAATGCTTGACAGAGCTAATTAAGGCTGAGAAAGATTAATTTAGCACGATTTAGGTCATATTACCTATCTTATGGAATTTGATGATAGACATAGAGAAATCCTAGCAAAGCCCAAAATTGGTGTTGTACATAATTCTTCTATGTTTTATTTGACGTAACAAGTAAGGATTAAAACCTCAATGGTATAAACCCGCAATGGTCAAAAGACATTAATGGTTGATATTGAATAGAAGGCTTATTTACTAGCTCCATGATTTAGTTGGGAGTTGTTAATTAAATATGATGTATCATTGATAGATTTGATTCCCGCATCATATACATCACTTTAAATCCTTATAACATCCATTCATCACTTGTTCATATTTTCTAATGATTTTATCTGCGTTTCACTTTTATTATAAGAAACCCCACAAAATACATGTATCTTAGGTTTAAATTTTGAAGATTACTCTTATTTCGAACTTACTTGATCATCACTCACATTGTTTCTCATGGATTTGACCCCAAACCCTTGTTGTGTAAAATATATTAACAACATCTTCTATACCAATTTAAGAAGGTAATTTGATTACTATCAGTACCTCGAGTCGTTGTAATGACCCTTCAGGTCATTTTCTATATTTATTCTTATTTTCTTTATATAGAGCTTTCCTATAGCTGCCCCAAGCCATTTATGACTTGTTGGGACTGAAAATTTGGTTATCGAGTAGTTCATTTGTTTTTTAGAGCCAATTCTCTATTTTAACGTCGTTGCTAGTTCAAATTGTCTACTGGGCAAACAAATTAGTAAGTGACCTCATCTGTTAATTCTAACAATTCTAACAACTCCTAAATGTTGATTTTAGGTTAGGTGGACCCTTTTTTTGTCTCCCAAAGCTTCCGTACTAATTTTGGGTTATAGGACAAAAGTTAAGAAAAATGGCAAGTGGGTATGGAACCTACTTTTCATCAAACAACCTCGGATAAAAATTTCAACTACTTCATAGAGACTGGAATATCAAATTTGATAGGGTAATATAGTTTGTCTGTGCCTAAAGGATTCTGAATGAATCCCTAGGGGATGGTGTAGGGTTGGAAAATTCTAAGTCTTTAGTTGGGGCTTGATATTAGATGTGAATGCTAAAGCAGCCTTTTAGGAACGTTAACTACTCTAGCTTAGCCGATAAATATCACTTTAGTAGAACCTGGGCACTCTAGCGGTTAGTGCTAAAGCAGCCCATGGCATACTTTAGCAGCCTGGCTTGTGAGGATAGGTACCACTTTAGCGAAACCTAGGGGCTTTAAGGTGACCACTAAAGTGGCATAATGTATGTTTTTATGGTATCCACATACCTGGAATGGTATGAATACCCCAGTTGACCCGATTTCACCATTCTTCTCCCATTCTCTAGAGACTAAAACCATAAATAGTGTGAAAACTTTGGGGAAACAATTGTGGTTGATTTTGGAGCTTAGTAAAATTTTATTTATGTGATTCTTCATTGAATTTGTGGTAACCTTCCATTATTTTCATGATTTAGTTCTCTATTCTAGTCTTAAATCCTAAGAATCTTGGTGGCTTGAATATAGCACCATTCTAGCTCAAAATTAACCTATTTTTTAAAGTAAAGGTTATTTTAGAATAGAGGGGCATTGTGTTGGTTTCAAAGGTGTTATTTTGTTAACATGCCCCACAAAGAATTTTTATGCAATTTTTCACCTGAAGCATAATTGTGAAATATGGGTATCATAATTCTTGTTTTAATGAGTAAATTGTGATTTTGATAGCATGGCACCTTGTGGAAGCTTCTCAAAAAGAAAAATAAGTGATTTAGTAGATTTGTACGGCTATTCTTCAGCATCCAGGTAAGCTAGATTTATCTTCTTCATAGATTGATCTATCTCATAGTATGAATGTGATATTATGCTAGATATGGGGTATGATTTAGGTATTGGTTGTACGAATGAGAATAGTTGGATTAGTTGAACCATTTAAGTCATTCTGAAACAAAAATTAGATGTAATTAGCTTAGTTACTCATGTCTTAGGTAAATTTGTCTTCATAGCTGATATATAGAATGGAAATGACTTAGTTACTTAAGCTATGTTAAATCTCTTTAGTCATTCATTTGTAGGGTGGAGTCGGCCTTAGTTTCTTATATAAAAGGATATTGCATTAGTTAATATAATTTTAGTTGGGATTGACTTAGTTGTTTATGTTTGTGGAAAATTCTGTTAGGTCTATTTATGGATTATTCAACCTCTAGAAATGAACTTATATACCTCGGCCCAGTCTGGTATAGAAGTTTCCTAAAATGGATTTCGAGGACTAGAAGCAGGCCTCTCCGGCCTACCTTAGGCAAACACTTATGTTAGCCTTGTAAACTCACTTTCAAATTTTGCACCCTTATTAATGTTTGGTTGGATACTTGAGGAAATTGAATATATGAAATATGTATGCTAGTTTGATATTGATACTTTGATGCTAATTTAGGGTATTACATATGATATGTCTTATAGATAAGTTTAATGGGTTATAGTATGATATGGCTCATAGATATGATTAATGACATACATATATGATATGGCTCATAGATGTGATATGGCGCATAGGTATGGTATGGCTCATAGATATCATATGACTTATAGGTACGATATGGCCTATATATATTATATCTCATAAACATGATTTGGCCTATAGATATAATATGGATTATGGTATGATTAATGTCTTATAGATACGATATCTTTTATTGATATGAGTAATAGCATATAAATATAATTTATGAAATAACTTATGATTATGACTATGGATATGACATATTTGTATGGTTTAATAGATACGGTATTGGTATAGCCTATTGGGTTAGTATGGATTATTAATATGGGTCATTGATAGGGTTTATAAATAAGAGTTTTGTCTTGCGTTCGATGGTTGATAATGATAATAGGAATTTCAGTTTGAGTCTAGCAACTGATGATGGTGATGATGTTACTTTTGATTTCTAGTTCAAGTATGGCATTGGGAATTACTTAGAGATGGTACAGTTTGGTTAGATTCTTGGTTGTGGCATGATAATTGAATATTTATGGCTATTTGATTGCATAGTTTCCTTCATTGTACCCTCCAGGCTTATGGAGTCCTGAGTTAGGTTATTTACTTTTCCATTGTTATCGGCTTATGGAGTCTAATCTTGTAGTTATAGTTGTATGATCTTTGTGCTACTATTTTGTATGTATTAATTTATTTATGTAAAGTAGTGTTGAATCTTATATCCAAGTTTTCCCCTTTCACCTTAACTTAACATATTTTATCATTTATCTTATCATATTTATATCATGATGTAGCTCAGTCAGCCGATAATGCCTACTGAGTACCCATGGTTTTGGTACTCATACTACACTTCTGTACCATTTTGATATAGTTCTACATACTAGTTCATGCTTCTGATTTGATGCTTGTGCATAGCTAATTTTAGAGATTTGGGTGAGAACTTAGAGTCGAAGTTACTCTTTTTAATTTTATTTATTTATGTCTAGTCTTTCATCTTTCAGATAGATTGTATTTGACTATTTAGTAATAATAGTTTATTTGTAGTATCTCTTGCACCGACATTATAGAGACTTGGGATGGTTGTTGATTTCTTATCTTTCTATTAGGCCTTTATGATTGTATTATTGCTATTTAAGTCTTAAGATTGTTATTGATTGACTTTTAGGCCATTTTCTACAAAGTTAGCCCATTGCATCTAGCTTCAGCTATGGTTTTGCTTACCTACTAAAGAGATAGAGTTGTTTCCAGCATTACTCATATATTAGATCATGAAAAATTTGTATCAAATCCTAGGTTTCACTGATATTATTGGTATAAGAGAAAATATCTAGTAGTGTATTGAAGATCAGAACGATGACATTAGTTTCTTATCTTAGAGAGGAAATAGGACATTCTTAGGAGTTCTTCACTTCATTAACTAATTTTGTGCTAAGAGTCTAAGTTGGTTTCTAAAGCATTTATTTGGTTTTACTTTTTGTAGATAACTAATACACGTACTACAACTACATGAAACAAGGGTCCCAAGACCAAGCATTGGGATATTATTATTTTTTTGTGGATGATCTAGAGGTCGTGGACAATCTAGGGATGTGTCCCCAACTATAAGATAGGATAGGAGGCTTTTTCCAGACCCTATTCTTGCTCTTGACCTAGAAATTTTTCTGCCCCAACAAGTAGTGGGCCAGGGACCAGTCCAGTCTCCACCAGGATTCATTTTTTCTTTGGTGCTTTGGGATGCCTTGGTTAAACTTTTAGGATTGGTAAGTAGTGCACCATCTAATAGTGCATTATCTACAGATCTGTGTGGTACTGAGATGAAGGTGTAATCTATAGTTGCGGCTCCCAAAGTTGAGGTCCCTCCTGCATTGGTAGTTTCTCAACTAGTAGGTGTCTAACCCGCTATGTCTATCAAGGAGAAAAAAATGTTTTGTAGATTCTTGAGATTGGCTCTGCCTAGGTTTTATGGGGTATCGGGAAAGGATACATTTAAGTTCATGATTTCTTATGCGAATAGGCTTGGTAATTTGGCCCTTGCTAAGACTTTTTGTGTAGATTACACTATGTTTCAGCTTGAATCAGTAGCTCAAAATTGGTGGAGAGGTCTTGTTGATTCGAGGCCAGCGGGATCTTCCTCTATGACATAGAACCAATTCTCTGAGATCTTCTTAGAGATGCACATGCCTCATAATCTTAGGAATGTTTTGAGAGATCAGTTCTCGAGGTTAGAGCAGGGCTCCAGGATTATTTTATAGTGTTAGGCTCAATTTCATCAGTTGGATAGGGATGCTACTTCTATTCTTACTATTAAGTATGAGAGAGTTCATTTTTTTGTCCGGGGATTGACAATTCCTCTTTGCTTGTTTACATAGAGTTTGTTAGTTGTGGGTAGGTATTTTGCTGAGGTTTATGATCATTCTCATCTTATAAAAGAGATACATTATGAGGCCCATGAAGACAGTGATAAGAGGTTGCAATATCAGGATAGGTTCAGTAGGAGTTGCAGTGCCTATTATTTTAGAGGTAGTGATACTCATGGTAGGTACCCTTCGCGTTAGCCATATTAGCACTAGGTTCAGTCTAGTAGACCTATTTAGTCCATGCTTTAGATTACCAATAGAGGCCAATCTAGCTCCATTAATTGTCCTAGCCAGGGTCATGGATAGTCTTAGAGAGGTTTGTCTTATAGTTACACTAGTTGTGGTGGTTCTTCTAGGTCATCCAGATCTTTTAGTTTCGGCTCAACACCTAGGGTATGTTATGGTTGTTAAGAGTATGGTTCTTTCTCGAGAAAGTACCCCAGTTGTGGGGAGATGATTCGTTCAGTTCAGAGTAATCTATCAACTCAAAAAGTTCTACTCGCAGCTAGAAGTGATATGCATGGTTGTAAGGGTGGCCCCCAGGGTGCTCATAAAGGTTTTCAGGCAGATAGGATAAGAGGTCGATTAGGAGCTCTGCTACATGGAGGGCGTGATCAGTTGTATGCAGTACCTACTAAACTCGAGGCTTAGTCTTCGAATGTTGTTATCACATGTATGATCTTGGTATGCCGTTAGTCTGCTCTTGTATTATTTAATCCAGGATCCACTTAATCTTATGTATCTTTTTACTATGCTCCATGGTTAGAGTTATCTTGGGATTCATTATCTATGCCATTATGAGTGTCTACTCCCATAGGTGATTCTTTAGAAGTGGATTGGGTTTTTACATAATACGTAATGACTATTCGATAGCTTGATACTCATGTTGATATTATTAATTTAGACATCATGGTTTTTATGTGATTCTAGGCATAGACTTGTATCCCACTATCATGCGGTCTTGGATTTCTTTTCCAAGACCATTACCTTAGCCATGCCTGGCATACCTCCGATCGTGTGGCAGTGAGTTGTTATTCACGAGATGATAGGGATTATTTCCTATATGTGTGCTAGGAGGCTTTTTTGAGGGGTTTTGAGTCTTATCTCACATATATTTTTCATGTTAGTGTGGAGTGTCTAGCCCTTGACTCTGTTTCTTTAGTTTGTGAGTTTCCTAATGTTTTTCATGCCGATCAACCTGGTCTTCCTCCTAAGCATAGTATTAAATTTTTTATTTATCTTGAGCTAGCCACCCGACCTATTTTTATGGAACCTTACAATATGGCTTTTGCAGAGTTTATGAAGCTAAATTTCCTACTTTAGGATCTTCTAGGTAAGGGTTTTATTAGATCGAGTGTCTCCTTGGGGAGTTCCTGTATTGTTTGTTAAGAAAAAAAATGGCTCAATTTGTGTATGTATTGATTATAGACAACTTAATAAGGTGACAGTAAGGAACCTTTATCTTATGCCTCATATTGATGATTTTGCTTGACCAGCTTTGAGGATTTATGGTGTTATCTAAGATTAATTTGAGTGTCGATTACCATCGGTTGAGGATTTGAACCTAGGATAACCCAAAGAAATATTTTAAGACCCATTATGATCATTATGAGTTCCTAGTAATGTCTTTTGTGTTGACTAATGGTCCAACTGCATTTACAGATTTGATGAACCGTGTGTTTAGACCTTATTTGGATTCTTTTTTCGTTGTGTTCATTGATGAAATCCTTGTATAATCAAGGAGTAGTGATGAGCATATGCGGCATTTAAGGATTGTGCTCCAGATATTGAGAGATCATATGTTTCTCACCAAGTTCTCTAGGTGTAAGTTTTGGCTTAAGTCGGCGACATCTCTTAGACATTTGGTGTCTAAGGATGGGATTATGGAAGATGCGGAGAATATTGAGGCTATTCATAATTGGGCCATACCTATATCTCCAAATGTGGTTTGTAGCTTCATTATTTTTGCCAATTATTATAGATAGTTCTTTGAGAGTTTTGGTACTATTGCAACACCGATGACTAGACTGACTCGAAAAGAGGTTCCTTTTCAATGGTCTGAGGAGTGTGAGTCGATCTTTGGAAATCATAAGGACTTTCTCACTTTATCTTCTATTTTAGCTCTTCCTATTGAGGGTGAAAGATTCATCGTGTATTATGATGCTTCTAGTGTTGGTTGATATTATGTATTGATGTAGCAGGGTCGTGTTATCGTTTATGTATCGAGGAAGCTAAAGGTCCATGTGCACTACTACCCTACTCAAGTGTTAGAGTTGCCGATGGTAGTTTTCGTGCTTAAGATTTGGATGCATTATATTTATGGTGTGCATTGTGAGATCTTCACGAATCATCATAATCATCAGCCTTTTATGACCCAAATAAAGCTTATTGTTACGGAGCGTAGATGAATAGAGTTGCATAGGGACATTGGTAACTGTATCTTGTATCATTTGGTCAAGGAAAATGTGGTACCGGATGCCTTGAGCCTAAAAGCTATATGACAAGATTGTCTTCTATTTTAGTTTTTTAGAGGTAATTGGCATGGGACATTCATTCTTTATCAAACTTGATGGTACAACTTGATATTTCTAATCGTAAGAGAATTATTGCTAGTGTTGAGGCAAGGTCCTCACTGTTTGAGCAGATTCGAGATCGACAGTTTGAGGATAAGAGACTTTGCATTATCCCTGATCAAAGATTGAGTGGTGAGTCCAAGAGGTCTACCATAGATTTTGAGGGAGTTTTGAGATTTGATATTCACATTTGTCTTTCCAAAGTTGATTACTTGATTCAGTAGATTTTGCATGAGGTTTACAATACCATGTATTCTATTCATTTGGTATAGCCAAGAAGTATAGGAATTTGAGAAAACAATATTGATGGAGTGGTAGGAAGCGAGATATTGTGGACTTTGTAGATCGTTGCCTATGTTTTTAACAAGTGAAGGCCGAGCATCAAAGACTAGGTGGTTTTAATTTAAGATTGCCCATTCCTGGGTGAAATAGGAATGGTTTATCGTGGACTTTGTTAGTGGTTTACCTCATACCTCATGTGGTTTAGATGGTATTTTGATTATTGCAGATTGATTGACCAAGTTGGCATATTTTATTCCTATTCATACGTACTTCAATGTTGAGAGGTTGGCTTGTATCTATGTTAGTAAGATAGTGTTTTTGCATGGAGTGCCTATATCTATCATTTCAGACCAAGGTTTATTTTTCACTTCTAACTTTTGGAGAGTTTTTTAGGAGGAGTTGGGTACTCACGTTGATCTTAGTAGAACCTTCCATCACTAGACCAACTGATAGTCGAAGCAAACTATTCAGGTTATTGAGGATATATTTTATGCTTGTGTTATGGGTTTTGGAGATTAGTGGGTACATCACTTAGCCTTAGAAGAGTTCGTGTATAATAATAGTTACCATTTGATTACTGAGAGTGTACCTTTTGAGGCTTTGTAAAGTAGGCAATGTCGTTCTCTGATCGGATAGTTTGAGACTTCTGAGATTAGGCTTCGTGGTACTAACTTTCTGCAAGAGTCATTGGATAGAGTCATCATGGTTCAGGATAGGTTGAGGAAAACTCAGATAAGGCAGAAGGGTTATACAAATCATAAAATTCATCCCCAGATAATTAGAGTAAGTGACATTGTATTCCTCTATGTATCTCCCATGAAGGATGTTATGGGGCTCGAGAGGATTAGCAAGCTCAGCCCCAAATATGTTGGACCCTTTTAGATTCTTAGCATAGTTGGAGAGGTGGCTTCTGAGTTAGTCTTACCCTAAGATTTTACTGTTGTTCATCCAGTTTCCCATGTTTCTATGTTGCTGCAATATATTCATAGCCCATCTCATCTTCTTTGAAGGACTCAGTTTAGTTGGATAAACGGTTAACCATTGTGGAAGATCCTGTTCTCATTTTGGCTAGTGATGTCAGGTGGTTGTGCACTAGAGAGATTAAAATAGTTAGGATTCAGTTGAGGTACTTCCCAGTAGAGGAGGCTACTTGGGAGATTGAGAGAAAGATGTGTACCCAGTATCCTTACCTGTTTGAGGCTTCAGGTATATGGTAATTCTCTATATTCACAGACAAAAGTTCTTTTGGTAATGTAGTTTCCCCAATTTTGTTATGATTTGTTGGAACTTACATTTCGATTACCAGACAGTTCATTTGTTTTTTGGAGACAATTTCTTATTTTAAATCTTGTGTTGGTTCAAATTGGCTATCGGGCAAAAAGTTTATTCAAACGACCTCGTATGCCAATTCTGACAGTTCCCACAACTCCAAAACATTGTTTTTTAGTTGGGTGGTCTTAGTTTGGATCTTAAGGCTTCCGGGCTCTTGTCGAGCTATCGATAGAAAGTTTAAAAAAATAGCAATTGTTTGTGGGACCGACTTTTTATCGAAACGACCTCGAATGAAAATTTCAACTACTCTATTTAGTCACAAATTTGAAAGGATAGCATAGTTTGTTTGCGCATATAGGATTCTATATGAATCTCGAGGGGTTGGGAGAGACTAGAAAAAAATTCCAAGTCTCCATCTTATGCCTAGTATCTGGTGTGACCACTAATGCAGCCCTTTAGTGGAGGTATTTTAGTGGCCCTATCTCAGATAATATGTACCACTTTAGCAATACATGAGTGATTTAGCGCCTATCATTTAAGAAGTCCATGGTCTGCGTAGAGACCAAGCTTGGGGTGATGGGTACTTCTTTAGAAGCACCCAGGTGCTTTAGTAGTGGCTGCTAAAGCAGCCCAATGTCTGCTTTAGAGGAATACGAATACCTATGAATGGTATAAATACCCTAGTTAGAACAATGTTCACTATTCTAATCCCATTCTCAAGAAACTAAAACCCAAAATTTTGTGTAAACTTGGGAGAAACATTTGTGGGTGATTTTGGAACTTGGGTAAAGTTTATTTACGTGATTCTTCATTGAATTTGTGGTAAGCTTCCATTATTTAATTGATTTCATCCTCCATTATTGTCTAAAATCTCTAGAATCTTAGTTATTGAATATAGAACCATTATATCTCTGAATTCAACCATTTTGAGGGTAAAGGTTCCTTAAGAATACAGGGATGTTGTGTTGGTTCTGAAAGTGCAATTTTGTAAATTGACCCCACATGGAATATTTTACATAATTTTGGACCCAAATAACAATAGTGGAATATGGGTATCATTGTTTGTGTTTAGATGAGTAGATTGTGATTTTTATAGTGTGTCACCTTGCAGAAGCTTCTCAGAAACGAAAAGTAGTGATTTAACAGATTCTTCAAGTTTTTCTTTGGCGTCCAGGTAGGCTAGGTTTTCCTTCTTCATAGATTGAGATATCTCATTGTATTAATATGATATTATGCTAGATATCCGGTGGGATTTAGGGTTTGGAGGTATGAATGAAAATAGTTGGATTACATGAATCATTTAGGCTATCTTGAAACTGTAAATTAGAATTAATTATCTTAGTTATTCTTGTATGGGGTGAATTTCGCTTTGTGGCTCATGTTTTGAATGGAAATGCCTTTGTTGCTTAAGCTAAGTGAAATCGCCTTAGTCATGTTTAGGGTAGAGTCGTCCTTAGTCATTTAAGTAAAGGGAAATTTCATTATTTACTATGATTTTAGGTAGGATTGACTTAGTTGATTGTGTTTGGTGAAAATTACTATCTTAGGTCAATTTATTGTTTATTCAACATCTAGAAATGAAATTAGATGTCTTAGCGTAGTTTGCGGTAGAAGTTACCTAAAATGGATTTTGGGGGTTAGAAATGGGCCTCTACGACCCACCTTAGGCCAAGACTTATGTTAGCCTTGTAATCTCACGTTCGCATGATACAACCTTACTATGGTTTGGTTAGGGACTTGAGGAAATTGAATATATTTAAGATGAGTGCTTGTTGGATATTGATAGTTTGATAGTAATTTTGGGTATTACATATGATATGGATTATAGATATGATTAATGGCTTATTGATAATGCTCAAACTTATACTAAAATTAGGTGTAAGGTGGTCGTTGTAAATATAACAACCCAACTAAAAGTCAGGGTTGAATCCATGAGGAGTGAAGACGTAGATTTCAAACCTTAAAAGTATTGATAGTTTATTATGTGTTAACCCATAGTGAGTAATTAAACTATTCATGAAATTAAATGGGGGGTTTGGTTTGAATGAAGTTAAACACAACAATAATAGAGCACTATTGTGAGCTTGAAATATCGAAGAGTGTTATCAAATTGAGAGGAATCTTGGGTTTATACAATCCTAGGTAAGAGTCATTCATAGGTTGTTAATGATTCATCCAAGTTTAGTTAAGGGTTTTGGGTAGGATAGATTTGGGGGTATTGGTGTTAATCTTTCAATAAAATACCAAATATCATAAGTGGGTGCTTTCGAACACCTTACAAGTGTATCAACTTTACCAATCCAATACCTCAATTAACATCCTTATTTCTAAGATGATGCTATAAAATGAACTAACTCAAGCTGTTGTTCACAATTATTCCTCACCCATATCCCTCTTTCAAGGATGATATGAGTTCAACTATTCCTCACCTATATCCCTTCTTTCAAGGATGATATGGTTTCAAGGGTAGTTGGGGTTTGCAACCTCTAATTCTGAATTGAACATGGAACAAAAGAAAAATCCATCACTAATAACTAATTAATTGGAAAAATAATCAACACCCATACATTAATTATCACCTAATCAAGCATAACCCCAAGATAAAAATTTAGCTACTCATTAAAATAAAGAGAAGATATATACCAAGATTAGAATTCAATTCAACCATGGAGAGTAAAATGAATACAATCTCCAAACTTTAAATTCAATCAAAAAGAAAAAATTCTCTAAGAAACACACATACAAATTGTTTTTACTCAATAATAGTATATTTTGCTCTCAAAACTTAGAAAACAGGATGGTGGAAACGTGAAGGGTTTAGCCTTTCATATCTTCTGATTGAGCCATGTGAAATTCCATTTCTACCTTGCAGGTTTGCTCGATACTCGCGATTGCGAACCCCTCGATCATGGTACATTAGCTCGCGATCGTAGTATTTCTACTTGCTTAGCTCAATCGATATCACAACCCTCAGCGTGTGACAGAAACATATGAGGGTCGTCCTGGCGACTATCTTAAGTTTTTATACTTTTTTTCTCACTTCCCTTGTCTTTCCAGCTTTATCTCAAGTCTTTTTCTTAAGATATTCCTGTAAGATCATAAACATTGGAAATTAGTGCATTTCATTGGAGAATTAGCCTCATATAATCACCATAATGTGCAAGAAATGAGATATGAATTAATGGTAAATTGTCACTCATCAACACCCCCAACTTAAATATTTTTCTTGTCCTCAAGAAACACTACTTCACACTCAATAAGACTATCAAACTTTTAAGCTCTCTTTTTTCACAGACATGGCCGCTATCATTTTGAACTTGAATAGAACTAACAATTAGTCAACAAGCATGAGAAGTAATAACTATTCATCCCCCTTAAATTCAATCATATTTTTAAGAATGCAAAGAAATTTCAAGAATAATCAAGCAATAAAAACCAATTATCATGAAGTGACTCTCCATAAATAACAAATTAAATATGCACCTTCTCCTTACATTCAGAAGATTTCAACTTCACCAATATACCTTAGTCTACATGCCTCCTCTCAAAAGAAAGTCCCAACACACCAAATTTTCAACAAGCAACAAGGAACGAATTTGCAGTCACACTCGCAAAGAACTTCTAAATTCACATAAGTATCATACCATATGCTTGCCCTTTTGTATCACTACTAACTCGAAAAAACCTAGTTAGTGATCCCAAAGGACATATTCATGCTTGTAATGTAAGATCAGGGAAGGGTAGGATTTTCATTTGGGATAAAAGTGACTACACCCTTCTTGAACACCACATAACACTAATTAGATCAATCTTGGATCAATGGCCACTCCATTTAATTCTAAATGTATGTGCCTACTTTATTCACTTTTGATCACCCATCATTTTAAAGAATTCTCTTTTTATTTCTTTCCTTATTGCAATCACATGCCTTTTCTTTCTTTTGTTGCTTCCTTTATTTTTCATCATTGATTTGATTTTAGGTACTCGTTTAAAAGATAGTGTAACAAGATTACCTCTTCCAAGATCAACCACCCCTAACTTAGGCTTTTAGCCTCAATTTGGCACCTTTTAATTTAAGGAGGGTAGGGTTACAAGGAAGGATAAATTTCAAATGGTTTGAGGCTTGTAACATGGTTTCCAAAGAAAGGTCAATAGGCTCAAAATGGGTGACTAGGGATACCATTCACGTGCAGGTAGGACTTTTAGGCTAAATTGGTTTTCAACAATCATAAAAAATGGACCAATATAATTTCTCCAACAGTGCAAAATAAGGATTAGTTTTGAAAGACTAACGAGGAAGGTTATAGATGACACACGTAAGCATAAGAATCACTAAACTAATGATCACTACACATGGCATGCAAACTATTCTAGAAGGATCGATTGCATTTTCTAATTAAGAAAAAAAGGAGACATTTATTACATTAGAACTAGCTAAAGAATTTGGAGTCACAAAAATAGGCAAAGAATTGTTACAAAACCATTCCATTCCATGCCCTTGATTTTCACAAAAAAAATTAGATGGAGGGGGATGCTCATTTTTCATTTCACTACACAATATTAGCAATTGGTAGCACCAAGAAAGATATCTCACATTTGGGTTCTAATGAGGGCAATACTTATGGCTACTCATATTTCCCATAGATAGCACATCAATCCCAATTCATAATGCCACGGGTACTCAAACATCCCCTGCATCTATGGATACAACACCTCAACATGACGATTTACCCTTAAGAATGTCGTCACTCAATTTATAATAGGGAAAGGCTTATCCAACATCACTATGATAAAGAAAAAAATCTATGAATGAAAAATAATTAATTCATAAAATCATTACAAAACCTAGGCGATAAGGATACCTAATATTCAAACCAAAGCATCAAATATCAAAATAATACAAATATCACAAACATCTATAACAAATAATAATCAAATCATCTGAATATTACAAACCAAATAATAAAAAAGAATCAAATTATCCAAATATTACAGACAAAATATGAAATATATACAGTATAAGGGCAAAACCAACTAAAAAATAGCAGCGTCCTTACTGAATATCATGAAAGCATAGAAGAGTAAAAGGGGCTCCCTGAGATTGCATCATATGTTGTCATCACTCTATGTGTACTCATCAGTATCATCAAACTCTGGCTCCTCATCCTCAAACCATCTACTTGGTATCTCATTATTAACATCCAACCTTGTTGAGAGAAGTCACTTTTTATACTTTAGAACCTTCCATAAGCCATTCACCCCTTTCCATATCTAGGTGAAGAACTTATCTCTACACTTCTCCTTTTTCTTTATTTTACCATGTGACTCACTAAAAGTTTGGTGTGATTAGGCCAAGGATGTGTAGGTTTGCTCCAGCCTAGATATGGTATCCCCCTATGTCCTCTAATTATTAAGAAACTTCTCATACTCACTTTAGTGGACATAATAAGTGTGACCTATGGAAGATTCAATCAATTTAGTAGGAAATTTAGACACCAATTTAAGTATCAAACTACTCACATCTGACTAGACAACTCCTCGAATGGACCTACTATGGATAGCATGCAAGATTGTGATCATCATCCAATGACTTACAAAAATCTATCTTTCTCTTCTATGTCTTTAAAGCTAAGCCTTCACCATGCATATTCAATAGGTAAATCAGTGTCTCCGAGGATATCCAGTTATCCACCAAATATTCATCAACTTCTGCACTCTTTGATAGTCAACGATCAGAGATAGAAACATTGGCATGGGATCGCCTCAGTTCTTGTACTCCTTGAACTCCACCATAAAAAATAGACCGATATTCAAAGAAATGTTGTCCAACATGCAAGATACTATCTAGTCCCACATGACATGGATGTTTGTCATATTTGTGCTAGAGGAGACACGGCTACAAACAACTGTCAACAAAAGTTGTGCTTCTTCCATGAACTCATTCAAGGTGATCCCTATTTTTTTAGAGGACCATAGGACTTTTCTTCTCAACCATAACTGCGAGACTAACCAACTATCTAAGGCCCAATCTTTTTCCTTAAACTCCCTTAGGTCGATATCTGCCAAATCATAAATCTCATTGATTGCCTCTGAGCCAAAGTTGACAACATTTCCCCAAATCCTCATAACTGGGTTGGATAGACTTACGTCTTTAAGATTTGTGTAAAACTCCCATACCCATTGTTCATTGGCTTTGCATGTCTCCAAGGTAAAACATCTCCATCCCATAGCCTGTAACCTCTAATAGACGACTGGTAGTTTCTCAAGCACTCACTCTAATTAGATTCCCTGCTCAAGGAGTAGTTTTTTTCTTGCTAGATCCTTATAGTATATAGTCTGACAGTCCACCGTGAGAAATCGAGTTTGGTTAAATTCTACCATGTTTACTTTTGCAAACCTGAAAATCACACATAAGCATTAATCATCAAGATCATCATGTGAAAACAATGCTATTTGATATAGTGAATCTAAATAAATGGTTTAAGGATTATAATAGGCCTTAAAATAAAAGTTTAGGATTTTAGACAGGTCTGTAAGAGAGGGCTTATGTTACGCGATCGCACTCTGCTGAGTCGCGATCGTGACATATGAAAGAATGGTAAGACAAGCCTCAGGTCTTAAGATTGCAGTCTTATGAGTCGAGATCACAACCCCTGAAAGGCCTATCAGACATGCCTCAAGTGTTTTGATCACACTTCATTGAATGGCAATCGGGATACCCGAGTCATTATCATCCCAAGCTTGTTCAAGTTTAGATTTGTAACTTCTACCCAAATTTATGCTCATATAAGATGTAACAAACCAAAAACATGGAAAATACTTCATAATCACAATAGAATTCCCTTTAAATCATAAAAAAGCTATCAAAGAACTCATTTGGGAATTTTATCAAAAATATGGTGTGCACCTTAATTATTCACTTATTTTGAATCACAATTGGGTACTCCAGACTTCCCCAATAATGTAAACACAAACAAAATCAACCATAAAAGATAACTTCAAGTTACACATTGATTAGGCCAGGAAAACACAAATCGAAGTTTAGGACCTAAGTATGCTTTTAAGGATAAAAATTAAGCATTAAAGAGGAAATTTGTAAGACATACCTAATGTTTGGATGTAAATGAGGATTATTAGCAAATTCAAAATCATTTGGAAATAATAAAATTTGATGGATTGAGTATTTCAAGAAGGGTATGTAGTGAAACCATTTGAGAGATGGTATATTTTTTATTATTTCTTTGATCAAGATTGTGATCAGCCTTCGAGATCGTTGTACCCGAGAATATGCTAGGTAGAAATGAGTCTTTGTATAATGATCGCGATCTAAGTGTAGAGATCACAACACTTGAGACCAGGTTCAATTCCCTTATTTTTCAGCTAGGCCATCGCAAAACATGATTTCACTCTATTTTTTGTTTTCTCACCTATTCAAATCACCCTTTAAGTTCAAAGAATTTTTGGAATAACAAAAAACAAAAATCCTATCTTATTTTAACAACAAAAATTCAATGGATACGGGACAAATTTATGGAAATAATGAGTTTCCTGTTATCTAGCGCTTGATTTAACATCGCGACACGATGTTCTCTTAGGATCAATTTGGAACTTTAACATAAAGTGACCCAAAATCCACTTCTTTAGCATTGGTTACTTACTCATCTACCATATCAATTACCAACATAACTTGCAACTCCAATAGTTACTTCTTAGCCTTTCGCACACTAAAGGAGACATCCTCAGTGTTTACTCAAAACTTTATCTCTCCATATTCCATATAAACTAGGGCTTTTACAGTGTCTAAGAATTATCTACAAAAAATGATTGGTATCTCATGATCAATTTTACAAATAAGAATCAATAATTCGGCCAAAAGAATTAACTGGTCAACCTTTACGAACACATCATATAACATGCCCATGGATTTTTTTATTGAATAGTCGACCATTAAAAGATTCATGGTGGTGGGCATAGGATCACCCAAGCCCAATAATAAAAAAATGGCATATGACATTAAGTTAATACTTTCTCAAATATCACACAACTCTTTTCCAAACATATATACCCCGATAGTGCAAGGAATAGTGAATGCACCCTGGTCATATTTCTTTACCACCATTGTGTTTGATATTATAGAGCTACAACTATGAGTTACCTTGATATTTTCACAATCACAAGTTGCTTTTTTGACACCAAGTTCTTCAAAAATTTAGCATACCCCAACATTTCTTAAAGATATCCTAAAATGGAATGTTTTTCAACAAGTTGCTAAAATTCTAAAGAAACTACTTGAACTTGGTATTATATTTTCTTTTCTTAAGCCTATGTGGGAATGGTAGAGGAACCTTAGTTTGTGGCAATGAGATAATTAGAGATTCATTCACTTTTTGCACATCACCTTTGATTACTGTAGGAGTTTTCTCATTTCCTCCTTGTCTTCAACTACCATTGGTTTCTCAATAATAGTTTCATTGGACTTAGGAGTATCCTCACTTTCCTTTACAAGCAACTTTATTTTTGTTCTTTATTTTTAATCATGTTTCTTTTTATTAGGTTTCTCATCGCTCTCAACCATATCTTCACCAATGGTTCGGACACTTCTAATGATGATGGACATAACATGAGTATTATTTTTGGGATTTACCACTATATCATTAGGCAAATCTTCTTTTCAACTAGCATTGAGCTGAGTTGAGATCTGGCCTACTTAAGTTTTTAATTGCTTGATGGAGGCCAAATGAGAGGTCACAGTTTGTCTTAGTTGAGAGAAACCACTTTTGATCACGTCTGTCCATTCTACACGCATTAGAATCTAGGCTAAGATATCTTTATTATTGAATTTTTCAAGATCAATGGAGCTTGAATCCTTCTCCTGGGGCCTCATATGGAAAAAAATCACAACATATCATCAATAACCAATTAATTGTACAATTAATAAACACCCATACATTAATCACCACCTAATCAAGCATAACACCAAGAGATAAATTTAGATACTTATGAAAATAATGAGAAGATATATACTAAGTTTATCATTCTATTCATCCATGCAAAGTAAAATGAATATAATCTCCAATCTTTAAATTCAATCAAAAAGACAAAATCTCTCTTGGAAACACACCTTCTAATTGTTTTACTCAATCATAATGTATTTTTCTCTCAAACCATCGAAAACATGATGGTGTAAATGTGAAGGGTTTAGCCTTTTATATCTTAGGATTGATCCTTGTCAAATTCCATTACTATAATTGCAAGATTGGCCAATACTCATAATCTCACCCTCTGGTCATGATAACAACCATTGTGTCATGGTGCATCAACTCGCAATTGTAGTACTTCTACCTCGTCATCTCAATTGCAATCATGACCCTCAGAGTGCGATAGCAACATCTAAGGGTCGTGTTCTGAGGCATATCTTCATCTTTATCTTTTTTTGCTTACATTTATTATCCTTCCATCTTTATCTCAACTCTCTTTCATCAAATTTCCTTGTATAATCACAAATATTGGAAATTAGTGCACTTTATTGGAGAATTATTATATAATCAATGTAATCACCATTGTGTGCAATAAATGCGATATAAATGAGTGGTAAATTTCCACTCAACAGTTATAGATACAATATAACTTATAGATATGATACGACTCATAGATATGATACTGCATATAGATATGATATGTGTTAAAGATATGTTTAATGGATTATAGAAATGATATGGCTTATAGATATGATGTGGCTCAAATATATGATATGATTGATACATATTATTAATGGCTTATAGATACGATATAGATTATATATATGATATATCTCATAGATATAATATGGCCCATTAATATGATATGAATTATAGATATGATTAATAGCTTATAGATACGATATGACTTATAGTGATTAATAGATTATAGAGACTATGGTTGAAATAACTTATGATTATGACTATGGACATGGACTATGGGCATGGGTATCAATATGACTTAAAAGATGTGGTATTGGTATAGTCTATTGTGTCACTTTATTAGTATGTCTTGTTGATATGGGTCGTTGATACAATTTATAAGTATGAGTTCTGGATTGAGTTTTATAGTTGATAATGATCTCGATAATATAAGTTTTGGTTTGATTTTGACAAATAATGATGGTGATGATTGTACTATTGAGTTTCAATTCAAGTATGGCATTGGAAATTATGTACGAGATGGTATGGTTTGGTTTGATTCTTGGTTATGGTGTGATAACTAAATATTTATGGCAATTTTCTTTCTTAGTTTCCTTGATTATACCCTCCAAGATTATGGGAGCCTGCACTGGGTTATTTACTTTTCTACAGTTAATGTCTTATGTGGGTCAATCTTGCGGTTATAGTTGTATGATCATTATGCTACCATTTTTTATGTATTAATTTATCTATGCACAACAGTGTCGAAGATTATTTCCAGGTTTTCCCTTTTTTACCTTAACTTAGCTTATTCTATCTTGTATCTTATTCTATTTATATCATGATATAGAACAGTTGGCTGATGATCACTAATGAGTACCCGTGCTTTTGGTACTTATACTACACTTCTATACTTTCTTGGTGGAGATGTGAATACCAATTGATGTCGCTAATTCAACGCTCGTGCAGAGTTCATTTCAGAGATTTAGGTGAGCTCTTGGAGTCAGAGTTACCCTTTTTCTTCTATTTTTTATGTCTAGTCTTTCATCATTGAGATAGATCGTATTTGACTATTTAGTTGTCATAGTTCATTTATAGTAGCTCTTGTACCAATATTACAGAGTCTAGGGATGGTTGTTGATTTTATATCAATCTATTAGACCTTTATGACTATATTATTTCTATTTAAGTATTAAGATTTTTAATTTTTGGCTTTTAGGCCATTTTTCACTAAGTTAGCCCATTGCATCAAGCTTTGGTTATGGTTCAACTTACCTACTGGTGGGATACAGTAGGTACCATCATGACACGTAAATCAAGTCGTGATGACATATTTGTCTGTAACTTTGGGTTTTCTATTGGTTATCTAATCAAAGAAAACATTTGAGCATGGAAAAGTTTTGGGGTGCTATAGGAATAGGGTTCGCTACGGCGATCCTGATGAGCAAGTCTGGCCCTACTACGGGGGTGAAGCTATCATTATCCTGATCTCACTATGATGGGGTTCCCTCTACTACAACAACCCTCAAGAAGTATCTCTAGAAAAATCCAACTCTACCCCCTAACATAACACAACGTCACCAAACAAAATATCATGATTCAAATTTCTCCACAAGTGAATACATTCGTATGAGATTTTTACTTTAGGCTATTTGTATTGAAATATTTACTACCTTAATCATTAGGTAAAATTTTAGTAGAGTACTTAATCCTGAGCTACCCCTTCTTTTATTTTATCAACACAAAAATTATTAGTATCATATTAAATACTACGAGTTATCATAAACTCAGTGCATGTAAATTTTCACTATCAACTTCAACAACATTTAATTAAATAGTTTTACCAGATTTACATAACCAACACATAAATCCTAACTCATATTTCAAGATACTAATTGGAATGTACTAGATTCTAATTGTAAACTAATCGAGATACTAATTGGAATTTACTAGATAATAATTGGAGTCAATACAGGTAGATAATAAATTTAGATTGAACGATAGGAACGAAGAAATGGAATAACATCCTAGATGCATCATAGCTTACTGATGATTTAAAGTGGAGGTCTACATAACAATCTGTAGGACTCTAATTTATATTTCTCTTAAACTTGTGAGATCGGTAACCTAGCACTCAGATACAAAGTATCATACCCAAATTACCATGTTCACGGGAACCTACTCTATTAAACTAGATAGATGAACCCTTCAGCGCCCAATGATTTACTATACAGAAATTTTTAAAGATAATATGCATGCTAAGGGATTTTCTTTAATTACCAAATCATAAGGAATATTCATGAACCTTTACAAGCTTGTAACTTAAAATTTTAAATAATTCCCAAGGACCAAGTCTACAAATGTACTAGAGCTTCTAATACATAAAGATACATAGTAAGATAAGATAAATTGAGGCATACCCTATACCAAAATATGAGATATAGAAGTCAATGAAGAGTACTAGACACTCCAACTAAGGAAACTTCAAGTAAAACTACAACACAACTACATTTCAAAAGGATGTAGCACGAGTAGTATCAGTACACCATTCATAATGGTAAACATCATAGATCGACCATATTTAATTCACGCAACACCATATAGAATCGAAAAAATCAATCTTGACAATCTCATGTAATAGTGTAGAACTTAGTTCACATCTCATACTACAACTTCTCATTATTTTTGAATGATTTTTATAATCCTTGTTGGATCGATTAACTCAATAAATTATATTTAACATTCTACCTCCATTATGGCAGGTTCGCCAACTACAAATATATTACTGGCATTAATCTCACTACAGTTATTTTCTCAGTATTTACATTATTCACGCGATAAATTAGGGTAAACAATAATTCACAACAACGATAATTTCATATAATCAAATAAAATAAGTAAACATACACCTTAACGTATAATCGATGATCAAATCAAGTAAAGTTTGCTCAACTTCCAGAAACTTCACTTTCACTCACATAACAACATATAAGTCACAAACCACTTAACACATAGTATCATACAATGACTTGCAATTTAAGTATCCACCTCACAACACCTGGATATTTTCCAAATTAAACTCTTAATTTTATAGTCTCAGTATCTCATCAACACTTAATAAATTCTTTTATCTATACACATACTTTAAAGGGTCTTATTTCCTCCCTATAATCATGACTTGTAGGGGATACAACAAAGTCTATATACTATATTGACATGGTGACTTGACCATAATAATAGTAATATTGTACCGATGTGGAACCTGATCTATCATGCAACACTATACCCTTATGCCATCCGATCCATAATAATATCTACTTACTTCCCCACTTTATATATTTCTCAGGCTAGTATCAAGAGTGCACTAAATTTACATGCATATTTTAAAATATATATCAAATAGCAAGTGGAAAGATCATCAATACATCATGACAGTTTCTCAATCAATACTTATTCAAATCAGGTGACGCAATGTCACAAAACAATTCATTCAAGTCACCCATATTTATCATGAACTATCATGGTTATAATGGTTCAAAACAAAATAGTTTATTTATACTAGAACTAACATCAAAAAATTGTGAAGCACAAGTTTGTCATAAGACCTGATCAATGGTTTATCTAATTTAGAAGTATCTTAGAAGCCAAATTAAGTCTAAACTTCATTTAAATACTCATAAGTTCCATCACACACTCAACCACAATTAATTACATGAATGAATGAAAAATTTAGTTATAGCATCATGGCCTTTATTGGTGTTTATTAACTGATTCATAGAGACCACTTCATTAATCATAATTAGGTTATCTTCCTATATTCTACCTATGACACAATGTTAGTGTTACATCTTTCTAATAAATTACACCTTAGTACCAACTAAACTTTTCTGTATAAACTCCATATTATTATAATGGTTTCCCCTTTATGCCCAATTCTCTAGAAAAATATTAAAATAAGAAGTTCACACAATTAAGAACCCCCACACTATTAAATAACCCATTATATTGTTAACTTTCATATTATAGTTCACAAGGATAGGCTACTTCCACTGTTACTCACATTAACCTATTCACATTGTATCTCTTATGAAATTCATACAATCATATATTACATATCAGTTAATTAAAATATCAACAAATTACCACATGATTTAGATTTCTCTACATCCTACAATGTTTTACTTAGTCAAGCACCATGCATGTAGTTCTAATCATGATTATCCCATTAATTTTAAATTATGCATTTGATTACTAATACAAGTGTAATACTTGCAACATTATAACTATTACCACATGATTTAGATTTCTCTACGTCCTACGATATTCTATCTTTTCGGACACCATGCATAAATTTCTAGTCATGATTTTCCCATCAATTTTAAATTGTGCATTTGATTCATTATCTAAGTCTAATACTTACAAAACTATAAGCTACCTTTGCAAAAAGTTTCTACTAAAGTATGGATGCAACCTTGCTCCTTGTTCTCAATCTAGAGCCTTTCTGATAGAGCAACCTTGATGAGTATAATGGAATACAAAATCATAAAAGTTTTTTTCTCTCTATAATAGATCTTGTAGCTTGGGATTAGCCATAGGAACATTTTTAGGAGATAACTCCTCTTTTAAGAATAAGTGTTGAACAAAAAATAGGTTTTCATTCATCAATTACTTAGCTAGATCAACCACATCGAATGCCTCATTTTTATAGAGGGCTCACAATGGTGGCAAAAGGTTATTGTAAAGTGCTTAGAAAGTCAATACCAGTTTCTTTGATTCTACTCCTATAATGATCATTAAACAAAATAAATGATTAACCCTAACTTAGATTCAAATTGATGTAAATTTTTATATTTAGATATTTTACCATGTATATTTAAAGAATGATGGAATGGGTCATTATACTATTGTATATAAATCATCTTCCCAAATCTTATCATGTCATCCAATCGAAATTTGACCCTCGCTGCTTTCCAATCTCAGAACAATCATGAAATTTACCATAACTCTTATCTAAAAATGTCCATAGACTTCCTTATTTAGGTATAATCAACAACTTACACCTATTTAATTAACATATCATAATATCACCATAATGTAAGCAAGACCCAAGTAATCGCATTATTCTGCATTTAAGTCCCTACTTATAAAGATGAACCCCAACTAATGAAATTAAAATAAATATTTTAATCATTATTATCCAAACATTATATTCTATCTCTAATTACTTTTACCATTATAAATAAAAAAGTCTTTCAAATTTACCCGAGAAGTATTTCAAAATACCATATTTTTTTGCATAAAAGTTATGTCAATCATTAGATAGTAATAGACCCCAAATCATAGGAGTCGATGTCTTCCTTTCCTTATTTTAATCTTTCACCAAAGATAGAGACCTCTAAGAAGATTGTCACAAGTATGATTTTTGTATGTTCTTAACTCACTGCAAAAATATTTGACCATGAATCTAATTTTTAAATTTATATGAGCATTTTTAACATATCAAGGTATACTTTGTGATTCTGTTTTATGCTTAGACATGCTTATATACCCATAGATGATTCTTTGGTGGTATATTATACATTGATCTCATAAATTTTTGTCTTTAGTAGGTATTGGTATGTTCGTATTATGGGAAATATTTTGAGGTTTACTTTAGGGTCATAATATTAGTTGGGATTAAGGAAGTTATTTGATTATTGGAGTGATGAATTATGAATAAAGTAATCTTACAGTGAGAACACTTGTGTTAAGTTGTCTAAAGGTGTCTTTAGGAAGGTCTGTTCATGGATTATTTTCCTAATAGTATTGTGTTAGTGCATGTAAGGTTTGAGTTAATACATGATTGGACATATAAGTTGTCTAGGATTACTAATCAGATTGGGAAAGAAGACATTAACCTGGATCAAACTTATGATATGACTAACTTAAAAACTATAATTAAAAGATTCTAAAAAGATTAGGAAATACTTTCATACATTCGGGCATTGCAATTTGTTACTATTTTGGAGATTAACTTAGCTTGCATGGAAAGACATTTGGTTTTTTGAAACACACCTTGGGTAGATGTAAAACCTCAAAGGTTCCACTTTAGACTTAATATAAAAAATAGTTGAAATCATTAGAAAAACACACATGATAATCTTAACCACGAGTCATGGTCAAGACTAATGAGTCATCGCAGTACTCGTCTTGAGTATTTTACCAAAAGTACTAATGATTATTTTTCTACCTAGTAATAAGGACTCAATAATAAGGATAAGTCATCAAGAATAATAAGTCATTTGTTCACCCATCCTTAGAGATCCACTAAAATTTCTAAAAGTTTAAAAGTTTTCTGGAGGTAACTACTCTGAAAAGCTGAGAATCTAAACTGCTAAGGGTGCTCTGGAGCCCGTGCGTCTGAACCTATGATGTAACACATCATAGCGCAAAGAAAATCATGTGTCAGTACTTTGAATGTACTGGAATACTCAGTTAGGTAGGCTGATAGGCATGGATATATATGCATGCACAATAATAATAGAATAACATGAGTATGACTGAGTAAGAGTACATGCAAGAATACATACACTGTAACTGAGATTGTGCTGATGCTGACTACTAAAATGGAATATTTTTAACTGACATCTAAATTTACAAATATTATATTATTGATTATCTAAATGACCATATCTAACAGTTCTAAATACTGTGGAATCATACTGAGTTTCGTACTGAGTTGAGTGACTATGTCTGATAGTCCTAAATTTGTAGAACTGGACTGAATTCTTTTTTAAGACAGAGACTATAATTGAGACTGTGGGAGGCAATTATCTAACTGATATGCCCTATCTCTAACTGATTTAGGGTCCAACCTGTAACCCTAGTTAGAAGGGTTTCAATACTATGCCATGGGTAAGGACAAGCTGTGAGTTAACCTTCTCTGACAGAAAACTCTTATGTCTAACCTCGCTGGAAGGATAACTCGGATGAGAAGTATCAACCCTCAAAATATTTTCCAGGAAGATACCTCAATCTATGCTAGCTATGTAGTTCTGTAACGCAGGGATTACTGCTAAGGGTCAAACCCTCTGCTGACAGGAATGCCTCCACCCCCAGGTTAACTCGTGCTGAATCCTACTCCCAACTGAATCGACACTAAACTGATTTTTAGTCTATACTAGGATGGACTAAACGGTTACTGAGATTAGTGTTTAGCTGAACTATCTTTATTGAGGTCTGAACTAGATACTGAATTAGACTGGACTAATATGGTTTCTACTATGTTTTTTTTCCTGAATTCTATAACTGATTGAGAGTACTACTGATTATGTCGTGACTGATACTATTCTATGACTGACCATGGCTCTAGGTAATCAACTAAATTATTGGGTACAAGTATCCTCAGGACTCGATAACATAAATTAAGAGACATGGCATAACATGAAATATATAAACTATGAACTTGATCATCATTCATACATTGGGGCATTTTGACAAATACTTGCATGATATAACTTGCACATAAGCTAACTTGACATGATTTCATTTTCTTAATAGTTCACATGGACACTTTATCAAGCACTTGGTGAGCATAGAATATGCACATAGTATTGAACAACAAACGAGCATCATAATTCATCTCTAATTTCACAAGTCAAGGGATTTTCATGGATTTATATGAATCTACACAAATAATGATCAATTTCACATGATATATATATATATGTATAAACATGAATTAGGAAGTTAAATCCAAATAGCAATCATAGATACACTTTAATTCCAACCATGGATATCATAAAATCAATTACTTGAAGTTCATGAGAGATTTTTGGGCTCCATGGGTGGAAGGAACCCTTGGATGAATACTTCACATACCTGTGTTGAAGAATTTCTGAAAGTTTATAGTTGAATCTTGAGTTCTTGATTTGAAATTGGATCATCTAGGGTTTTGCTCTTGAGAAAATTTGAGAAAGAATGACTATAATTTCTCTATAAGGAGTTTAATTTAATATTTTAGGGGTTGAGGGTTCAGTTAAAAAGACTTAAATACCTCCAAGAAAGTGTCCTTTTAATAACTAAAAATTGGGTTACCGGCGCGCAGGTTGACGAGACACGTCAATGGCATTGACGTGATAGCCAATGCATCACGCCATGTTTGCATTCATTCACTAGAATTGGATGCTGGTAGATGGGGAAAATAGTAATCAATGTGATAGTCGATGCGACATGCCAATATCACGTTTATCCACTATTTTGGGATTCCAATAGAGCTTTAAACGAAGTTCGAAAGATCTTAAACTTGTCCAAAAATACCTATGGATATTCCTAATCATGAATCAACTTAAAGATCAATATTTAATGAACATAAAGGTTGAGAAATAAGATTTCCAACCTCCGTAGGTTAAAATGACACTAAGTCTGAGTACTTAGCTAAAATATTCTAAGTCTGGGACCACTTGACAAGCCTAAAGGACTGAATTAAGCTTAGGATTTTGAGGGGTCCTATAGTCATATACTTAAACTACATTAATTTAAGACTTATGGAGGAAGGGTTAAAGGGAATTATAAACTTATTTTCCTTACTCTTTCTCCCAACAACTAGAAAACTTGCAGAAGAGCAATTCATATCTTTAAAAGTGAGAAAAATCTAAGGTTCCTCTTCAACATCATAGTCCTTCAAGTTTTTAGCAAGAACTCTCCTTCTAGGAATGTGGGATTTAATAAATCATTATCCTATCACTTGTTTAATCACAAATAAGTCAAACTTTCTCAGATTTCTCATAGATTAAAGTTTTGGGTTTTCATTCAGATTATGATTTCCCTATTAATTAAGTTCCCTTATGATTCCTCCAGTACTATATTGTATTTCCATGATTTTGGTATCTTTCACAACCTTATATTTTGTAAATGGATGCTTAGCTTGGTTCCGTAGTATTTTCAAATGGATTGATTTTTATTCATAAAGCTTGGTGTGTTATGAACACGCGACCATAATAGTAAATAATTTTATGAACATATATAATTAGATTTAGTTTAAAAACCAACAACATATTTTCAATAATAAAAATCGTCTGGATACTTTTAGATAAAGTATATTTTGACTTAATTTTAGTGCATTAGTTTTATGAGCTATTAGTATAAACCCTTATAGAAGTAGTACTTAGTGAAATTCATTAGTTTGACAACTTTCTAACACTTTTTAAGCATAAATTATCATGCTTTTCTACTGATTTGGTGTTAATCTCATGTATAATACTCATTTACACCGGTAATATTTGAAAATGAAGATTATCAAGCCATTCAAGTCAATAGGAGGTCAATATGGAAGAAAAAAAATACCTAAATTTCACATGGACGTATCGGGAGACCACCCGTGCAAGATGGTGGACAAAATCGCCAATATAATGTCATCTGCGCCTATGGTGTGCCCCATCTTCACCTTGAGTGAGCCCCACCTACTCTGGATCTGGTCTCCATATTTTTTGCATCTACTCATGATAATCAAGAGTATGGTGGCATTTTTGTAGTATTTGACAAATATGTATTTGGGACTAAATTGAGGTAGGGTGGGGTGGAGGGGGTAGCTCATTTCCACATTATTAAACATTATTGTACTACTCTAACCTAATTATAGGGATCCTCAAGTGAAGAATTAGGGATTTTTATTAATGATTTATTGAAATTAAAGCTTGTCTTTTGTATCCTCTTTATTTTCTTTAGCTTCATGGAAATTTTGGTATATCTCTACTTTCTCTCTTTATGTGTAGCAAATTCTTCTTCTAGGGGTTATGCTTGAATAGATTGGTATTAATGCATGGGTTTTGTTTATTTTTCCTTCTAATTAGCTATTTGATATGGATTTTGCATTCATTCAATGTTTTAACTAAGAATCGGGGGTTCCAACCCCTAATTAACTTAGAAACCATATCATCCTTGACATAGGGAATATAGGTGAGGAATGGGTGTGAATAGTATCTTGAATTAGTTTATTTAATTGCATATCTTAGACATAATGATGTTAATTAAGGCCATAGATTAGTAAAATTATTACACTTATGAGGTGTTCAAAAGAACTCCTTTATAATACTTGGTGCTTTATTGAAAGATTGAAACTAGTACCTCTAGATCTAGCCTACCGATGACTTCTAGCTAAATTAACAAATAATCAAATACTCATTCATGAACCCACACATAGAAATGTATAACCCCAAGTCCCATCAACACTTGATTATCTATAATTTTTTCTAGCTTTGAAATAGTAGTCTTAAAATAACTAAATAGTTAAATTCAAAATAATTCAAACAAACACCAATATTTATTTTCATGTTTGTTTACCACACATTACGGGTCAACTCTGAGTTGACTTCTAACACTATTAAGTATTGAAATCCTTTTCTTCACTCCCTATGGATTTGACCCCAACTTATTGGGTTACTATACTGATGACGATTGCTTACACTTCAAGGGTGTAGTTTGAGCGTAATTAAATTTTGGCATCATTGTTGGGGAGTGAAACATAGTTTTTATTCTTGTACTTTTTTTAGCCACTTTGGGTTAGCTATAGTATTTTATTTTACATTTTTATTTGTTTTGTTCTTTCTCAGGTGTGTAAAATAATATACATGATACTATGAGCTAACGTGATAGTAATACTGATACTTTTAATGGGCATCTCGAGGATGAGGATTACCTCAGAGATGTAGTTTCAGATAGTTCTATTTGTATTCTGCTACCAGGAGGAAATGGGTTATTTTTCGCTGCTAGCGTGATTCTTTATTTGTTAAATTAAAGGTTTGTTTAGAGGTCAAGAACATGAGGATTTCAATCTACATTTTAATAATTTTGTTGATGTGTGTTCTTCATTTGACACAACCCGTATATCTCAAAAATCAATCTATTTTTGTTTTTTCCATTCTTATTGATGGGGGAAGTGGTCTTTTGGTTTTGGTATTTGTCCACGGGATTTAATACTTCATGGGTTGATCTCTTGGATACATTCTTGGATAGGTACTTTCCCCCTTCTAGGATGACACAACTAAGAGATGAAATCATTTATTTTTGCCAACTTAATGGTGAACTATTATATAAGGCTTGGCGGAAATTCAACAATAAGATAATGCAATGCCTAATTAATAAGGTGCTGTAGAAAAATCCTCTCTAAATATTCAATAGGTCATTGTATCAATTGAACAAGATAAAATCCAACAATATGGCTGGAGGATATATTATAAAATAATCTTATGGTATTGCGGTAGCTTTATTGGATCAAGTGACCAAGAAAAGTAGAGAATGAAATAATAGAGATGCCGAGGTGACCATTGTGGCTGCCTCAATATCTTTTGTAAGCCAAGAACAAAGTAAAAAGGATGAGGAAAGGGATGAGAACATGGCTGCAGTAAAGACACAACTTGATTTTCTCACCAAGAATGTAATGGGAGCTCTTCTAAAGACGGTTAACGCCGTTGTTCTAGGAGTGTTAAAGATTATGATGATGAAGAAGTGAAGCCTCTTGAGGAGGAAATTCAATTCTTGTCATACCAAATAAGGGGTTCCCACCCGACCTATCAAAGGCAAGGTGGGATCAAGGTTGGAAGAAAAAGGATCATGATAGAAATTACCATGATAAAGATTGGGATTAGAAAGATAAGGATAGGTATTATGACTGGTATGAACCTCTATATGATAGGTCCAAGGTTCAAGAGTCAAGCATCATTCACCCAGATAAGTTTAAAAGTGAAAATGTACTTTACCGTATCTTAATGCATGTTAAGGGAACTGAGAAGATGGTGAGGGAGTTGAGAAATGATTTCTACAACTCAATCAAACGTGATATATCATTCAGCCTCTATTAATAAACTTGAAAGAAAAGTGGGTTAAGTCTTATCTCATATTAATTTATGTCCAAAGGGTGGATTTCCTGATTGACACGGTTACTAATCCTAAGAATGATTCTCACATCATGTTCATTGTCACTAGGAGTGATCAGACTATTGGTAGAGATATTGTTGATTTTGAGAAAGAGACAAATGAAAGGAGAAGTGATGAACAAGTAAATAAAAAGAAAAAGTGGCTAAATAAGTTTAATTATGCGGTTTCAAAGACCAATGAGTCAATTGTTGAATAGTCGAAGGTAGTTGATGAAATGGGTGAAAGTAAGAAAGCCAAAAGTGGTTGAGGGTAGTGCTCCAAAACTATAGAAAACTCCAGTTGTTCCTTTGTCTCAAATAAAAATTCCTCCCCTATTCCCACAAAGTTTCTAGAAGAAGAAAAATGATACCAAGTTCAAGAAATTTCTTTCAAAATTTAGCAACCTATCAGTGAATATTCCTTTGTTTGAAGCTTTACAATTGTACCTTGGTATACTAAATTTATGAAGGACTTTGTTTTAAATAAATAAGTCATGGTGTTGAAACTATAGAGGTAACCCACAATATGAGTGTCATAATAGCTAGCACAATTGTGGCGAAGAAGAAAGACCGGGGTGCATTCACTATACCTTGAACTATTGGGGTGCACAAATTTGGAAAAGCATTGTGCAATCTTTGGGTAAGAATTAATTTGATGCCATTCACCATGTTTCTAAATTTAGGTTTTGGTGTCCCCTCATCACCCCAATGAGGATATTAATACTTGATCTTTATATCTATAAGATCATAGGAGTGCAAGGTGATGTTCTTATGAAAATGGATCAGTTTATCTTTTTAGCTGACTATGTTTTTCTTGATTGCGAGATAGATCATAAGGGCCCTTATCATTTTATGTAGGCTATTTTTCACTATCAAAAGAACCTTAGTAGATGTTGAATATGGTGATATAAAGTTTCAAGTGAATTGATATGTTTATAATAAGGTGACTAACAACATAAAGTATTGGGGTGCACAACTGAATAAAGTTTCAGTAATTGATATGTTTATGATAAGGTGACTAACACCATAAAGTAGAGTCTTATGGATAATCCTTTGGTGGGTTCATTATGGATATTAGGGATCCAAGTGATTGAATAGAACGATGAGATTATTAATT
Source organism: Capsicum pubescens (assembly GCA_030864215.1). Classification (NCBI taxonomy): domain Eukaryota; kingdom Viridiplantae; phylum Streptophyta; class Magnoliopsida; order Solanales; family Solanaceae; genus Capsicum; species Capsicum pubescens. The sequence goes on along the minus strand of CM061543.1, from coordinate 163,467,745 downwards.
TTAACGATTAGAACTATGGTAAAAAAATTCATTCATACTATTGAGTGCCCCACAGAAAACATAAAAGGTGTTTCTCTCAGAGTTTGTTCAAATAAATCCAAAAATAAAATGTGGCATAAGGTCAAAATATTGAACCAAGACGTTCATAGTAGTGATAATATGCTCCTCTTCAACTATTGGTTGAAATGTTTTGCAGGAAAGATAAAACTATGTAGTCAGGCCTATTCATGGTCTTGAAGGTCTATTCAAATGGAAAAATTAAATTAGAAGACCATGAGAGAAAGAAGTTGTAGTGAATGGCCGAGTATCAAAGCATTACCATGTTGTTCAATTCAGAGCATCTATGGTTGAGTTGCTTCGATTTAAGGATATAAATTAATGATCAATTAGTGTGGTGCCATGACAACAATAGGTGTATATTAGGAGGAAACCCAAGTTTTATTCTCGTTTTTTTTAGTGTTTTAAATTCTAATTTTATCTTGATTTTGGTGTTTACAAGTGATAGCATAAGTCAGAATGGGTGAAGAAAGGTTTTGGGGCTCAAAACTATGCCTCGATCCAATATTAATTCAAAATTTTGTTCCAAATATGATTGTTATATGTTGTACATGTGTTGGACAGGTTTGAACAATCAAGGTAAAGGTCAAGAGCATCTTAAATGCAGCTAGCAATGGTCTTCAGTACCTTGACATACGTCCAAGCACAGACAGGTGCATATGGCAGCAACAACACTGCCTGGACCTGTGTTGGACATGCTTAACTAGTCCAAGCACAACTTTAGTAGTCACGCATTCAACCTTATTTCAAATCTCTCATTTTTTAATCTGAAGAATTCTACATTGGATAATTATATTCTACTTTTATTACATCATTTTGCTCTCTTAAGTGAACTTAAAACATATGATCTCTTGTGAAATTGTCTTTTGAATCTTCTTTAATGTATAAATGGTGTTCACATTCATGCTTTCTTTTGGTTTAAATTTGATTTATTTGAACTTATGTTGGTGAATTGTGATTGTTGAGGTAAAAATTTTTGAACGTATGTTTTTTTTAACATGCTTAATTGGAAATTCTTGCTTCATTAAACTAGTGTATAGTGTGTTCAATGAAATATCATTTGAAGTTTGTTTGCTAAATTGAGCGGTTGGTGATCTAATTGGGTTAGTCTGAGAACCAATAGTTTGTTTGGTGATGACTTGGTAAATTGGGCTTTCTCATATGCGTTTTTACTTATTTTTTCAAGCTCTTACCTTTCATGTGCACCATAAATTTATTAAAAAGCCAATGAGTGGGGGATGTGTTGATTATTACTAATGGTTAATGTATTCATTCTTAAGGCATAAATATTAGTCCAATTGCTCCTTAATGGTAAAAAATCAGTGGTTTTTGATTGATTTTGTTGGTAAATGTCACTTCCATGTATTTAGTTAGTAAATGTATTTATCATAGCATTCACGGTTGAAGTTTGAGTAACCCGATAGATATGAATGCTTGCCTTGCCCTATGATAGATCGAGTGACACGATTCTTAAGGGTATAAGGTCATTTTTGTTTCTATTGGTACTATGGATGTTCAAAGAGAATAGTGAAATGTGAATAATCTATGAAAAATAGAGTCCAAATGGGTGAGTGTTGGGATGAAAAAGTCCTAGGAGTAGTAATGATGAAGTTATCTTGCATCCACCTTCATTTTTATTTAGCTTTATATTTTATTTTAATATATTAAAACCCCAAAAATATGTTTTGCCTATTTTCTTTATTTTGGTTTTAGACTTTTCATTTTTCATAGGTATGTCTCCAAGGATGAATTTTCAAGAAATGCTAAGAAGAGCACCGCTTCGGATAAGAACAAGGAGCAAGGTATAACCAAAAGGGAAAGAATCAACCTATAAAGTGATCCAACAAGGCCCAAAAGTGAAAACAAATATGAGTTGCCTATTGTAGCAAACCCGCTTAGAGAAGCCTAGTATGATGAGGCTTTTACTAAAAGAACACAACCACCCATTAGTATGGACCCGAGCGCCTAGTGTACCATAGGGAGTCTTTACGCTCCTCTACTCTCCTTTAATTTTTACATTAGAGATAATGCAATGCTTTTTAGTTGGAAAGGGTACGGGTCATTCTTATTATTTATTTGATGGTTTGTACTTATTGTTGAAGTTGATGGTATTAGTTTGATTGATTGTATAGACATATTAATACTCTATTTTTACATTTTACATTTGTGTTGTTTATTTACTTTAGTCCTCGTGGGCTTGCACTTTGATGTTGATTTTCTTTATCCCTCGGGGGACTTGTTCCTTATTATCAACATGGGTTTGGATTGACCCTTATTGGGTATATTGATGGTAATGTCAAATGGTGCCCTTTTGGGCTTTTGTCATGCATTTAATAATAATGTGATACTCGATTTATGAACATTGCACTTGTCGCCATATGTATGCACATGTCAAATAAACTCCAAGGATTTTCTTCAAATTCCAGTTCCTTCCTAAGGAGCAAAATTTTGTTTTCTCTTTATTTTGATCTTTTATTTTTATTTTAGTTTTGTTTCTTTGACCAACCAAGTTATAGTTCACCCATAATTGATGATAAGGAGACATCATGACGTGAAGTATTATAATGACCCTTCAGGTCAGTTTTCATATTTTTGCTTATTTTAATTATTAGAGTTTTCCCATAGCTTCCCCAAGTTATTTATGACTTAGTGGGACAAACAGTTTGGCTATCGGAGAGTTTATTTGGTTTTTAGAGATAATTCCCTATTTAGAAGTCTTTGCTGGTTTCAAAAGGACACCTTGCAAAAATTTTAGTTTAATAAGAAAACGGTGAAAAGTTGTTATCCTATGCCAAGCATCGATGATTTCTTTGACCATTTTGAAGGAGCAGTCGTTCTTTCTAAGATTAATTTGAGATCTAGTTACCTTGAGCTAAGGATTCGGGTTGAGTATATCCCGAAGATAACTTATAGGATAGTTATGGTCTTTATGAGTTCTTATTGATGCCATTTTGGGTTGAAAAATTCTCCGGCCGCATTCATGGATTTGATGAACTGAGTATTCAGGCCTTTTTTTGATTCCTTCATTATTGTGTTCATTGATGACATCCTTGTGTATTATAGGAGTAGAGAGGAGCATGTGCAACTAATGTGCTATGGATTCATAATACTTACTATGCTTAAACTTGGAGAATTTTGCATACACTTGCTACTATTTTCTTGGATTTGTTGTGTTTTTGAAGTGATATTACAGGAAACTAGGTTTTGGATGCTAAACTAAAGAAAAAGATAAATTTTGAAGTTTTTGTCTACTTACCGAGGCATTTTTGGGTGTAAGTGACACTTAATAGGCGTAGGTGGCCTAAGAAAGTGCAAAAGAGTCAATTCCATAGAGCTTCAGGAGCTATACAGGAAGTTTATAACTTACTAAGGACCACATATAGTGCGTAAGTAGTACATACGGTTCGTAGGTAATTGTACTAAGTGGTTACCAACTTCAGTTTTTCCTGGTAATTTCGAAATCATTCCCTGGGGTTTACATGTAACCTACATACACTGCTATGATGTTTTACTCCTTATTATGTATATTTTGTCTTTTTTCTATTTTATTTAGGATTTGATTGCTAGGGTTTATTTTAATCTATAAATACCCTTTAGATTTGATATATGCAAGAGGTGCTAGAGAGGCCCTTTGGAGCTAAGTTTACATCATTCAAAATATCTTTTGATTCAAAGATTGACTTATAATCTTGGGATCTTATTATTTTTCATTTGTTATTCAATTTTAGACTTTGGGATTACTTCTTTAATTATTGTGAGATTGATTATTTAATTTTATCTGTGGATTCCATGATTAATCTCTTAACTATGAGAAGTTAATTCCCTTAGCTAGGCTTGTAGGAACCCTGGCGAATTAACGAAGTAGAATAAGTGTCAAGTCATTTTAGATAAAGATTTTTACATGTATTGGGTTTTCTTCATTCTTATTGATTTTTTATCGGTGGGCAATGTTATGATCCCACCTATATTCACGACATGGTTCACAACAAAGGTAGAGAGTAGGAAAACAAGATCATAATACTAATTTAGATATTAATTGTCGACCTAGGCTAATTAGCATTATCTACGTAAGACGATTATATTTCATCTATTAACTTGAGACTCAAAAGGTAATAGTAAATTGGGATCTAGGATAAGGGTTAGTAAAGTGACACTCTAAGACTCAAAAGGTCAAGGGTGATATCCGCCAATGAGTCTACAAGACAGTTGATGCTACATAACTCATCAGATTCTGCATGCAAGTATTAGAATAGTTCAACAGTGCATGATAATTCTATGGAGTTAGAAGCAATGGGAACACAAACCTAGTGTTCATCTTTGATTGTTTACAACCAAAAACATCCAATTCTTGTTACTTCTTTCTAGTTACTACAAATCCCACCATTTTACTTTTCTTCACTGCCTAGTGATTTCAAAATGTTGAAGCAAGATATCTGACGTATTCTTTGCGGGATCGACCCCAACCTAGTTGGGTTACTATATTTTGACAATATATCTTTATCCTTCTAAGGAGGAGTTGTTTGGGTGTTGATCAAAATTTAGGCATCATTGCCGAGGAATACACTTTTAGATTTATTGATTGAAATTATCAAAGTTGTCAGGTTTTTTTTCTATTATTATTTGGGCATACGCCTACTCTTCTTAATATGACAACATGGATAGAGAAAGTATGGAGTGATAAAGATTTTTTTATTCTTGACCCTTCTCATTTTGACACAGTGTTGTATTATAGGAATGTGGCAGATATGGTGTGTGAACACAAGGATAGCCTATTGGAAACATTAAAACTCCTTATCCACAACAATCATGAGCTTATTCAAAAGGTTGATAGGTTTGTCTTGGATATTCACCACCTACGAGTAGATTTGTGATACGAGATGAAACTAAAAAAACAAAAGTAACATGAACACAAGAGAAAACAATGAAAAAATGAGACAATAAAGTAAAGGATAGATAGATTGACACAAATTGATAAAGTGTAATACCCCATGTCTAAAAGCCATTTCACAATATGTGACTCATTCCTTTGATTCATACATATAACATACGAGTTATACATAGTAAGTTGTACCTATTGTAGTATGGATTAGTTGGAGTCTGTTGTAGATATGAGTTGATCCTATAAATCATAAAGGCATGATACGAGAAATATGAAGTCAAGTCATGAGTGTAGCAGTATAGGTTCTCTAAGTTTCTATTCAAGTTACAAATGGGGTGCTACAAGTCATGTTGGGAGGGTACGAGTCATAAATTTAGACTCGTATGTTGACCAGTGCATACCATCTAGTCCCTGCCAAGTTTACGAGTCATAAAGCCAACTCGTATTCTCACTATATGAGTCGTATATTAGACTAGTGACTACTGGCGGTCATTTTTTCTTTAATTTTAGTTGAAGGGCTTTATGTTCTTTTCCCCTCATATAACTCCCAACCCATAACCTAAAACCCCAAAGAGGTATTATGATCCTCCATTATTCAGTCAAATAATAACACCTTCTATCCTCCTATCTTCAAGGACAACAAGATTCATGATTTCTTACCAATTCATCTCTCAAGTCTCAGAGTTCAAGTCATCTTCACATGTCAAGCAATTATGGTATGTGAGGTTTTTGAACAAGGTTAATTCTTCTATCCTGATTCCCAAAAAACATGGTTTAAGATTGAATTTATATGTTTTAGGCTTCATCCCTCAAATTCTATTATACTGAAGTAAACCCTTATCTTGTGATTTGAATGTTAAAGATACATATAGGTTAAATCTATTCATGTTTTGAACTTTAAGATAGATATGGTGATTTATGTTTCATTACTTTGATATGGATTCTGCTGAAAGATTTCTATATGGGTACTGAACTTGCTATTTTGTTATAAGTGTTATTAAAGAAAGTAAGAGTTTCAAAATTCAAGAAGAATCATTAATTTTACAAGAAAGTTTAAACTTTTAAAGTCCCATTCATACTAAATACAACATAATTCAAGAAAGATTGATCCTTAAAAAGTGAAATCCATAAGTGTTCATCTTAAGTATGATTTAATGTAAAGAAAAGCATAACAGGTTTTATTTTATAAAGCCTTATGCTAATATAAGATGAATTTCTTAAGTATGAGCATACAGATATTCTGGGAGGAGTATTTAGCACTTAGAAGGGAATGCAGATGAGCATATCCATAATTCCTAGAAACTACGAGCCACTATAATTTAAGCTTTTTCCTATTATGGATGAAGTATAGTGATCACTTACGTTAAGGTTTTATTCCGATAGCAAGAGTAGAACAATTCTCCCCAACATGGGTAAGACATTGGACTCTATGATAGGTCACATGATTTATGTCGCTTAGAAGTATCTCCTATAAGAAATAAATACAAGTAAAGATTTTAGAAACTAAGTGTTGTATCTCACTAAGCTCATTGATATACTTCATTATCCATGTTTTAAGATCTTGCAGTCTTTTGTCTTAATAAAGTCCACGGTGAGTCATTTACTCTTAGCATGCATCATTTGAAAGTGTACATATATATTCAGTCTTTATCTTTCTTATGCATTCACTCACACATACTCAATATATTCTAGAAGTACTCTGACCTACATATATGGCTATGTTCATCATTTTCTTATAATGTAGTTTTTGGTGCTCGTTTCCAGAAGCACGATTGATCATGGATATCATCCCTTACATCCCGACTATTGGTCAGTCCTCATAGTCCAAGGACCCAATTTATAAGACTCATGTTTATGGTTGAAAGATATTTTAGATCTTTGATTTCTATTTATGTTTGAGTCTACTGGGGTATGTCCCAGTTGCTCTCTAGTTTGAGCAAAAGATTGTCAGACTGCGTATGTTTTAAGTCTTAGCAGTTTGTTTAAGGTTTCCAAAGTGAAATATTTACATTATGATATGGAATTGCAACCTTCAGTTTCTATACGTGTTATTTCACATTTCATGAGAGTTTCTAGCTGAATAGATATGATGGGTTAGCTTGGGACTATTCATAGTCCTAAGCACCGTGTGGCATCCAAGGTTATTTCTGAGGCGTTACAAAATTGGTATCCAACCCTAAGGTTTAAAGAGTCCTAGGGAGTCAGACAAGCCGCATAACTTAGAGTCTTGATCAAGAATGTGAAGTGCACCACATTTATGAGAAGGAGGCCACGAAATGAGTTAGAAATCATCATTTCTTTTATAATCTATCGATCTTATAGTTTTTACTATTTTTCTTAACTCGTGATTTTATGTGATAAAATATGCCTCCTCACTAATCTGATGCATGTAGAGATGATGATCAACCACCCCTGCATACAGACCCTCTGAATGAGAATGTATCTTATGCTAAATTTTAGGCTTCCTTTTAAGTATTTTCCCAAGATGTGAATGGAAAAGTTCAAGGAAACCAACAAGATGCAGTCCTACTTCAGCAAAATGGTAACCTAGATATAGCCCAGCTTCTGTACCTTATAAGGACGAATCCACCCAAGTTTCATGGGTCAAAAAAAGATGACGATCATCAACTCTTTATTGATGAGGTGAGAAAGATTATTCAGATCATGCATATTACTAAAGAGGAGCATTTAGAACTGGCATCCTATAGGCTGAAGGATATTACATATGATTAGGTTCCTATGTTGAAGGATGGTATTGGTGAGAATGCAAATCCTATGAGTTGTAATGTATTTCAGAATGCTTTTCTAGACAAGTTGTTTCATTGTAATATGAGGGAAGATAAAGTGGTGGAGTTCATGAACCTGAGGTAGGGATCTATGATAGTGAAGGAGTAATGCCTTAAGTTCACTCAGTTAGCTAAGTATTTCCCAAAGTCGTTATCTAACTCTAGATCTCATATAAGTAAGTTATTTACTGGGTTTTTGATTTAGTGTTCAAAGAGCATAGGACTGCCATGCTAATTGGTAATATGGATATTTCTCGGTTGATGAATCATTATCAACAGATTAAGGTATAAAAGTTGAAGGAAAGAGAGAAGAGTAAAAAGAAATCTAGGACTAGAAAATTTGAGCATAGTTATCCAAGGTATGGAGGAAGAAGCCGTTTGCAGTTTCAGGGTCATTCACCAGTGCCTGCACCATCTTCATCCAGTGCCCCTACACCCAGGACTAGGAAGGAACTGTGGGGAAGGACTTTGAATTCTAAGTCTTAGAAGAGTGTAGTCGGGTGGCCCAGTTACTGACATATGCAATGTGTGTAAGGACCCATCCTAGTGAGTGTTTGATGGGCAAAAAAATTTGTTATGGTTGTGGTAATTTGGGCTACAGGATCAAGGAGTATCCATATGCTAAGAAAGTAGGTAGAGATTTTTATCCTCGGACTCAGGCTACCAATTCAGCAGTCTATCCAGGTCACCCAGTTCCTCCACAAAGTGAATCATCCTGTGCCAGTGACGGTCATCTCAAGAATTAGTTTTATTATTTACCATCCCATCAGGAGAAGGAGAGTTCTCTATATGTTGTAACTAGTATGCATAGTGCCTTTCACCTTGATGTATATGTGTTGTTAGCCATAGTATGCACCATATGGTGAAGTTTTAGTTTCTTGATGAGGCAGTTTTTGAGTGGGGGGGTTGTTCAGTATCTCCCAAAGGTCGTTTCATCTTGTATCATAAGGATAGAAAGTTAATACTAAAATGGAGTATCTACCATTTATTTTGAGTCAAAGATACAAAGTATAAAGTCCTGATAGTTCAATCAGTCTAGGTAGTAAATGAGTTTTCAGAGGTTTTCCTTTTATATCTTCTAGGGGTACCTCCATACAGAGAAATATAGTTCGGTATTGATCTTCTTCACGATACTCAGCCCATCTATATCCCTCTTTATCATATGGCTCTGGCCTAGCTGAAAGAGTTAAAGGAGAAGCTTAAGGATCTATTAGACAAAAGTTTCATCAAACCCAGTGTTTCTCCGTGGGGTGCTCTAGTCCTTTTTGTGTGCAAGAAACATTGAACTCTCAGAATGTGTATATATTAAAGATAGATAAACAAGGCTACCATCAAGAACAAGTATCCCATTCCTAGGATCGATGATTTTTTTTATCAGCTTTAGGGTGCTCGGTGGGTTTCCAAGATTGACCTTAAGTCGGGATGCCATAAATTGAATGTCAGGGAGCAAGACATTCCAAAAATAGCTTTTTGAACAAGGTACATCCATTTTGAGTTTGTGGTTATGTTGATTGGTCTGAAAAATGCTCCTACAGCTTTTAGGGATTTTATGAATAGGGTACTCAAGCAGTACTTGTACATGTTTGTCATTGTCTTTAAATATGACATACTAGTGTATTCCAGGAGTGAGGAGGAATATAATGACCACTTGAGAATAGTACTGCTAACCCTTAATGATCGTCAATTATCTGCAAATTTTGGTAAATGTGAATTTTGGTTAGAATTTGTTACTTTCTTGGGGCATGTCATTTCAGTTGATGATATTCATGTAGATCCTTAGAAGACATATGCAGTGAAGCAATGGCCTAGACCCATAACTCCATCCGATATCACGAGATTTTTGTGTTTGGATGGGTATTATAGAAGGTTTGTTGAAGGGTTCTCTTTTATAGCCTCACCATTGACTATGTTGACCCAAAAGAAAGTAAAGTTTATATAGTCGGATAACTATGAGAAGAACTTCCATGAGTTAAACAATAGATTAACTTCAGCTCTAGTGTTATCTTTATCGAAAAGGTTAGACAAATTTGTGGTGTATTTTGATGCTTCTAGAGTTAGGTTAGGTTGTGTATTTATATAAAATAGGAAAGTGATAGCTTATGACTCTAGGAAACTTAAGGATCACAAAAATAATTACCCAACTCATGATTTGGAGTTAGTTGCTGTAGAATTTTCCTTGAAAATATGGAGACACTACCTCTATGGTGTGAATGTTGATGTTTTCACTGACCACAAAAGTCTTTAGTATGTATTTTGGTAGCGGGAGCTAAATCTTTATCAAAAAAGGTGGTTAGAGTTATTGATAGATTATTACATGAGTGTTATCTATCATCCAGGTAAGTATAACATGGTGGCAGACGCACTGAGTATGCTGTCAATGGGTAGTGTGTCACATGTGAATGATGAAGAATAGGAATTAGCCAAAAAGGTGAATAGATTAACCCATTTGGGTGTATGTTTAATTAATACTGATAATGGGGGGCAGTAGTTCAGAATGATTCGAAATTATCCTTAGTGGTAGAAGCGAAGGTGAAACAGAAAAATGATCCCATACTTAGCCAAATATTGAAAGTAGTACAATAATAGAAGGTCCAGGTTTTTCACCAAACAGAGAGATAATGTACTTTGCTATCAAGGTAGGCTTTGTGTTCTAAATATAGGTGGGTTGAGAGAAATGATACTATCTGAGGCTCATGTCTTGAGGTATTTCATTTATCCGAGTGCTAAAAAGATGTACTGCAACTTACAGTAAATCTATTGGTGGAACGGTATTAAGAGGGATATAGATAAGTTTTTGGCCAAGTGTCCCAACTGCCAGCAAGTTTAGGTTGAACACCAGATATCGGGTGGTATGATATAGGAGATTACCATCCTTACTTTGCATTGGTAAGTAGTAAATATGGATTTCATCATAGGGTTGCCTCGTACAAGACATCGGCATGATTTAATTTGGGTCATAGAAGATCGAATGACTAAATTAACCCATTTCCTACTTATCAAGACTTCAGATACAACATAAGATTTTGAAAAATGTATATTCGAGAGTTAGTAAGACTTTATGGTATACCTTTATCCATTATCTCAACCTGAGGGACATAGTTCGCTTCGCAGTTTTGGCAGTCTTTCCAGAAAGGCCTTGGTACAAAGGTTAAGCTTAGTACTGCTTTTTATTTCAGATCGATGATCAGGCTGAATGCATAATTGGGGCATTAGAATAAATGTTTAGGGCATGTGTTTAAGACTTTAAAGAAAGTAGGGATGATCATCTAGCTTTGATTGAGTTCCCTTATAATAATAGTTATCACACTAGCATTCAGATGGCTCCATTTGAAGTATTATATAGGAATAGATATGGATCACCCATAGGATGGTTTGAGGTTCATAAAGAGACATTGATTGGGATAGATTATGTTCTTGAATCTATAGAAAAGGTTCAGTTGATTCGTGAGAGATTGAAAATGGCTCAGAGATTTCAGAAATTGTATATCGATGTAAGAAAGAGAGAACTCAAGTTTGAAGTTGGTGATTTGGTATTCTTGAAAGTGTCACCTATGAAGAGGATAGTGATATTTGGAAAGAAAGAGAAGCTGAGTCCCCAATTTATTTGTTCGTATGAGGTAGTGAAGCATGTAAGAGAGGTTGCTTATGAATTGGACCTTTCATCAGAGTTAGCAGTAATTCACCCATTGTTCCATGTTTTGATGCTTAAGAAGTGCATTGGAAATCCATCCTTAATAGTTCCTCTACACAGTATTTGAATCAAATATAACTTTTCATATGAGGAGATTCTTATGGAGATACTTGATAGAAGGTTTGAAGGCTAAGGTATAAAGAGGTAGCGTTTGCAAAGGTTCTTTGGAGAAACCAATTGGTTGAAAGTGTAACTTGGGAAGCTGAAGTCGACATGATGACCAAGTATCTTCATATCCTTTCTTCCAACTTAGTTCCCACCGAAGGTAAATAGTTTTTTCATCCAAATCTCTTACTCTTTAAGTCTATTTAAGTATTCTTAAGTCATATCTTATGTTGTGAATAATTGGATCCTTGTGATGGATATAAGTTTGGTGTAGAGTAGTTGATTAATTTCCAAATCCAAGGTGAATCACATTCAAGGAAGAATGTATCCTAGGGGGAGATATTGTAATACCCCATGTATGCAAGCTAAAACAAAACATACGACTCATTTTCTTGAGTCGTACGTATAACATATGAGTAGTATATAGTAAGTCGTACCTATGTCAGTGTGGACTATTTTGAGTCTATTGTAGATACGATTTGTCCTTAGAAATTGTCAAGGCATGGTACAAGTCAATTAAGTAAGGTCATGAGTTTAGAAGTATAGGTTCTCTATGTTTCCATTCAACTTATGAGTGGGGGGCTACAAGATGTATTGGGAGGGTACAAATTATAAGTTTAGACTCGTATGTTGACAAGTGAAAACCATCTTGTCCCTTCAAAGTTTATGAGTCATGAGGCCTACTCGTATCCCCACCATACGAGTCGTATGTTGGACTCATGATGACTTGCCGTTAATTTTTTCGTAAGTTCAGTTGAAGGTATTTATGGTGTTTTCCCCTCATATAACTCCAAACCCACTATTAATAACCCTAAAGAGGCGTTATTTTTCATCTATCCTTCTGTCAAATAACAAAATATTCAGTCCTCCCATCATCAAGAACAATATGATTAGGGTTTTCTCACCAAGTCATCTCTAAAGTCTCAAAGTTCACAACTCAAACATGGTTAAAGATTTAATTTACATATTTTAGGGTTCATCCCTAAAATTCTCACATATTAAAGTATACCCTTATCTTATGATTTGAATATTAAAGATGCATAAAATATACATTTATTCATCTTTTGAACTTTAATATTGATATTGTGATTTGAGTTTCATTACTTTGATATGGATTTTGATGAAAGATTTCTATATGGGTATTGAGCCTCCTATTTTTTTATAAGTGTTATTAAAGAAAGTAAGAGTTTAGATATTCAAGAAAAAGCATTAAGTTTACAAGAAAGTTTAAGCTTTTAAAGTTCCATTCGTATGAAATTCAACATGATTCAAGAAATCTTGATCCTTTGATCTAAAGATAAGACATGAAATCCACGAGTGTTAATCTTGAGTACTATTTAAAGTAAACAAAAGTATAACTGATTTTTCTTCTATAAACCCTTATGCTATTTTAAGGTGGATTTATTACGTATGAGCATATATATATATTCTAGGAGTAGTATTTAACACCGAGAAGAGAATGCGAATGAGAGTATCCCAAATTCCTAGAAATTATGAGCCACCATAGGTTAAGCTTTATCCCAATATGGATGAAGTATAGTTATATCTTAAGATAAGGTTCTATTCTAATGGAAAGGGTATAACTCCTCTCCTTAACATGGGTAAGACGGTGGACTCCATAATAGATTACATGATTTAGATCAGTTTGAAGAATCTCCCATAAGAAAGAAATAAAAGTAAAAATTTTAGAAACTAAGTGTTATGTCTCACTAAGCTTATTCATATGCTTCATTATCCATGTTTTATGATATTGCAATCGTTTGTCTTACTCAAGTCCAAGGTTGTTAAATTATACTTAGCATGCATCATTTAAAAGTGTACATATATATTCAGTCCTTATATTACTTATGTATTCACCCACACATACTCAGTACATTCCAGAAGTATTGACCAACATATATGTCTATGTGCTATATTGTCTTATAATGTAGGTTATGGTGCTCATTCTAGCAGCATAATTGATCACGGGCATCATCCCCTGCATCCCAACTATTGTTGAGTCCTTATAGTCAAAGGACCTAGTTTATCAAACTCATGTTTATGGTTGAATTTATTTTAGATCTTCGATTTCTATTTATGTTCGTGTCAGATGGAGTTTGTTGTAGTGGGTCTCTAGTTAGTTGAAGGGGCTTGTCAGACTATGTATGTTTTAAGTTCAAAAAGTTTGTTTAAGGTTTTCCAAAAGTTAAAGATTTACATTATGACATGGAATTTCTACCTTCAGTTTCTATACGTAATAGTTCAATTTTCATGAGAGTTTCAAGCTAAATAGATATCGTGGGTTAGGTTGGGACTATTCGTAGTCCTAAGCACTGTGTGGCATCCAGGGGGTACTTCAGTGGCATTACATAAAGAGAGGAAAACTCAAGGGTATATTAAATCCTAAGACCTTCCTATTAATTACCAATAAAAACCAACCTTTTACGAGGACCCCATAGGAATGGAATCCCGAGAAACCCACGTTTCTCGCATACCCATAAGCTCCCAACAAGTTTAAAATAAAAATTCACAAGTGCAACTCAAATCATCATTCATAAACTACCTAAAAATATAAGAGTTGTAGCTATTTATAGGACACAAGGCCATTTATTACAACTTTGGCCCAAAACTGAATCTAAATGCTAATTGGGCCCAAAAGTGACACAAAGCTAAACCCACTGCTATCTATTGAGGCCTATGCTCTCTTAAGGCCCAAGATAGCATCCAAATTCGATGTTTCTTATTATTTACTTTGGAGATATCATCAAGTGTAGCTTTTTTCCAAGCTATCCTCCAATCACTTATTTTCTCCCCTAGAACGACCAAGTCTTAGATCCGTAGATGTGATCCTTGAAACATAGATCCCAAAGAATTAGAGCCAATTTGGTATATATCATCCTCGCTCTCTTGAAGAGGATTCATCCTCAAATCAAACTTGTTTATTAACTTGTCATTGTACCTTTCAAGTTTGGAATCCTTCGATAAGAACTCCATTAGACCTTTAAGCTCGTTGTCATAAGGCATCCTCCTTGTATCTTCCTTTGAGATTGTTTGTTCATGAACTTGCACAAATAAAGGAGTGATACTAGGCAAAATGTTGGAATTGTCCTTGTCAAATTAGATTTTGAGTGGTTGGACAACAATTTCTAGATCTCGAGGAATAGTGGATTTGGGTAAGGGAATATGTTCTTGAGGTTTTGGGGAATAATTTTGATGTCTTTCCCTCTTATCTTCAATACATTTCATGGTTTTGCTAACTCTATCCATACATCATTATAATCCCATGATAGCTTCCCAAAGAGTATCAAATTTGGCCCGGCTTAGTATAGGTTGAAACTCAACTCCTAGTTCCATGGTACCTATAAACAAGACACTCAACATGAATAAGAAGCAAGGTTGATGTTAGTAAAATCAATTCTCTCCATCCAAGTGTTTGTATTTGTTCACAATTTATCTCATTTTATTGGCCTTGGTTGCTTGTAGTTGGTCTAGTTGAGAGATGAATGGATGACTCAAATAAGGATTAAGGACTTGAATTCAACTTTTAAACTAAGAAAAAAGTTTAAAGAAAGAAAATCACAAGGAATTAAGACACAAAAATAAGAACGGACAAGAACTAATTATACAACTAAGTAGATTATGGTTTAGTTGTTAATTAGTATCAAGAATCAAAGAAATTAAAGGAGGAATTAAGAGATTAAATTAATAGTTTCATCCTGATTTAATGGATTTTTTGAAGTGTTCAGATGTGTTTTAGAGCTCGAATCGATGTTGGACAAGTGTTGAAATGCGTTTGGGTGTGTTTGGGGCTGTTTTGCGTTCAATTTGATGACCTGTGTTGTGGGCTATGTTTAGGAGCTGCTGCAGCATGTGGTACCTAGCCTTGGGATTGATCACTATTTTGGGGTGCATTTGGTATGTGGCCTCTTCTTGGGCGTACCTCCAAGGCACTTGCAAAGAAAGATGCCCGCCCCTTGGTCCTTGAATGACTGAAAATGCCCTCCAAATGGTCCCTCTTTGTACTCTGTTTTATATTATCCTTAGGATCTTCTTATATTCCTTTTGAAAAAAAAAAATCACCACTTTTGTTCCTAATTTTTGGATCAAACATCCTCTATTTCGATAAATTTCAGATTGAAGATTTGAATGCCTACATGAACACCAAGAGCACTCACTTATTCACCAAAACTCGTAATGAGTTGAAATTTTGAACGTAACCACATATCAACTATCTAAAATCATTCCAAACATCATTTTGGACAAATTCTCAACCAAATTTTCCAGATTTTTTACCCTCTTCACTTCCTTCACGTTCAAGCTCTCAACAATGGTAGAACACTCAAAATGACTCCAATTAAGCTCAAATTCGAAACCTAGACTCTATAGCATTAGAGAACACAAAGATAACATGAGATACACAAGAAAAACACAAAACCAAAGACTTAAAATTTGACCTAGGGTCAAAAACGTGAATAATGATTTCTTTGCGATTTTCTATTTTCGAACACAAATAGACCCAAGATTGACTTCGTGGGAATGAAATCAAGCTCAAATCTGATACAAAATGATACGAGATGAAAAAAAAAGCAAAAAAAAAAGAAAGAGAAAAAAATGGAAAATTAGATAAAAAAGTAAGGGATAAATAGATCACAAATTGATAAAGAGCAGACAACCGAAGGGTTTATTAAACCCTAAGACCTTTCTATCGATTACAAATAAACACCAACCTCTTGTGAGGACATCATGTGAATGGAATCCCAAGAAACACACATTTCTCACAAGTCCAATAGCTCCCAACAAGCTTAAAATAAACACTTGCAAGTGCAACTCAAATCACCATTCATCAACTACCTAAAAACGATAAGAGTCCTCGCTATTTATAGGCCACAAGGCCATTTATTACAATTTGGGCCCAAATGTGATCGTAAATGCTAATTAGGCCCAAAAGCAACCCAAATCCAAAAATAATGTTATCTATTGGCGCCTATGCTCTCTCGAGGCCTAAGCTATCATCCAAATGTGATGTCTCTCATTATTTACTTAGGAGATATCATCAAGTGTCTCTTCTTTCCAAGATATCATCCAATAATGTATTTTCTCTCCTAGATCGACCAAGCCTTGGATCTATAGATGTAATCCTTCAAGCATAGATCCCAAAGGAGTGGATCCTATTTGGGTTGTATCAAGTTGGACACTAAATTTATTGTGTATAATGCCCAGTAACTTAGTTATGGGTGGTGTGAGTCTGAAAAAATTCTAAAAATCCAACATAAAGAGCAAAATTATAGGAGACAAAAATGACTCATACTCTTATGGATCGTGCCACTCTTCTGGAGAGCATACTAATATTATATACGGATGTAAATAAGACTACAATTCCTGAGTTGGGACATATTTAACCTTAGTTAAAGAATTTTTCTACGTTGTGTTTTTGATAGTCAGATCTTGATTGAGACATTCAAACTTGAAGAAAAGTGCAAAAGAGAGGAAATATATGTCTAAATTCGTGAAGTTGTTGAGATAGAATCAAAGAATTATATTCCTCATGAAAAGGTAAAGAAGTACAACATGTCTTATCTATTTCTTGGGTCTTTAATTTTTATACCTCCTTTCCTAGTCCATAATGGGAAATTAGAAAAACAATTAGGGATGAAATTCATAAGTTCAAAGTGGAAATAAAAAAATGGAACCCAACTCTTGGTCTACCTTGATGAAGTATGAGTAACAAAGGTACCCATAGACTTATTGGGGAAGCCTGAGTACATTAGGATAATCTGAGTACCTAACCGAGCCCCGTTATGATACAACGTTAAAACAAGCATTGCTTGGGTGAAAACCCAAGGTATGTTGCTATTTTTATGTGTTATTGTGATTGACATTAGCCCTTTGCACTTATGGTAACGCAGGTTTGTAAACATTACTCTTCGTTTTTAGCGATCTAATACATTGGGGACTATACATTAAGTTAAAAGTGGGGCTTCTTACGGGTCTTGATGTCCTCTTGGGGTTCCTATTTCCATGACTTTTTCCTCCGAGTCCTATTCCTAGTAGAGTCGCAATATTTAGGCGTATTGTGTTTTGTTGTGTGATGTTTTGTGTTTAACTTTAACACCTCGCATTCCTGAGCTAGAAATTGAACCATTATTTCAACGTGTGTAAACTCTAATCCCATTATTTATCTTTGAATATATATGTCATGATCATTATCCTAGTGTGTAAAGTGCAATCAAGGTGAAAAATGTTCATAGGAATCACTTAGAGCAAAGATGAGCTAAAAGCCTTTGATTCAACCAAATTTTGGTATTCAATTCTAAAAGGGCCATCTTTGAACATGTATAAAATTTTATATATGCAGATTTTTTTTAGCTCAAGACCCACTAAATTGTAGATAATTCAATTATCTTCCAACCATACCAATTTTGCCTTAATCCAACACCCAAGCAAAAGGTTATGATCATATTCGTTAGAATTAGTAAGCTTTTGTGATAGCACCATGATGCAGAAGTAAGTTATAGAGTATAGCTCCACGATGCAGAGTAATATTTTTCTGCACCTGTAAATACAAGACAAAAGGGCATTTTAGACATTTCCCCTTGCCCCCAAGCACCCAAGTGATGGATTAAAATGCCAAAAGGTCATTATTTGCCACTTTCTATCATCAAATCCATATGTAAACCCTTCCATTCCCAAGAACAAAAATCCAAACCTTTTTCCCCAAGAATTAAATCTTCCAAGTTTAAGAATCTTCAAGAAAACATCAAGAATAGAGGTTCTTTCACAAGTTCATCATTCAAGCCCCAAGATTCAATTTTCTTCCTCAAAAATTAAGGGATTCAAGTTTTAATGCATGTTTCTTCAAAAATAGATTCAATTAAGGTATGTGGGTTTTTATCTATGGGTCCCTTTTCACTCATGGAGCCCAAAAACCCTCTTTTGAACTAAAGAATGGATTTTTCTCTTATTATGGAGTTTTGTATTTTTAAGATGGGTTTAATTCATGTGTTTTCTTAGTAGTTTGACTCTATTCATGTCCAAGAATGATTCCATGAGATGATAGGTCATCTTATGCTTTGAGCTTCCATCTCCCATGTTATATTTAATTAAATTTCATGTAATATTATCAAGTTATTGTCTTAGCCACATAACCATGTTCTTTTCCCATGTTTTAAGATATTCCCATGGTCAAGTTCATGCTTCAAACAAGTTTGATGAAATGTTTATGTTTTAAGTCTTTGAACCATGGTTACATACTATAGTATTTTAATTTTGATATTGTATTTTATTTTCAATTATTCAGTGCTGGCGGGTTCTGAAAACCCAATTCGTATATGTTTTATTTGATTTCCCTTTTCAGGTAACAAGTCAGTCAGGCTAAGGTTTTAATGTCATATTCAGTACACCATGATCATGTTGAGAATTAGTAGCTTACATGTTTATAATTACTTCAAAATCTATATGCACTAATATTTTAAAAATACCATGACCTGATCTTATCAATTATCAGTACATGCACCAGTTAGTATTTTAGTGTCTTTCAGTTGCGAGTAGGACTAAGCACCGAGTAAACGTTAGGTTGGAGGCTCCCCCGTCCGTTTTGGAAGAGTCATTAACAGCGATCCCTAGGTTCCAAAACTACATAGCCAACATAGGATATATGAGTTCACTCATTATTTTAGGCTTGAATTCCACTCAAGGGTGACCTATCAATTTTGTCTTGACTATCTGGTCCTTCGGCACATCAGTTTAGTAATCACTCCAGTTCAGGTTCTACTCGATGGCAAGGATAGAATAACCCTCCTCAACATGGGTCAAATGTTGGACCCCATGATAGCTCATGGTTTATGTCTGTTACATGATAGCTCCCACAGTTTAAGTCAGTATTCAGTTTATCTCAATTCTGGTTCGCACAACCAAGTGTACCGTTATTCAATTATTCAGATAACAATCATTCGATTATACAAATTATTTTAGAAAGTGTTTATTCTTGGTATTGCATTCTTAGTTTTACATGTTCATGTTTTCATGCTCAGTATCTATACATGACCCTCAGTTCAGGTTTACAACATGTCCAACATTGCATGAGATTTACATACAGTATTTGTGTTATACCGTATCCCATCTTTAGTTCTACTTACTTCACAAAAGCAAAGATTTTAAGTACCTATGTTTAGTGATTCACCAACTTATCAGATTATGTTTGTTACTCAGGTCTTAAGATACTCCAACTTTCAATTTATTTGAGTCTCTTGGAGAGACTACTTTCACTTAGCATGCATGTTTTAAGATTATGTTCTTCATCAGATTTACTTATTGCATTAACCCCCACTTACTCAGTAAATTCCAAAGTATTGATCCACATATATGTCTATGTTCTACATTATCTCATAATGTAGGTAAAATTGTAGCACACATATCATAATCAGACAGTTTGCAGCTTCTAACCAGTAAGAGATGATTTCTCCTAGTTCGAGAATCTCTGGTTAGTTATAGTTCATTCACTTTATTTTGATTATTCATATATATTTATTAGTGGTAGTTGGAGGCATGTTCCGTCTATCTTTATTCAGTATAGTAGAGGCTTTAAAGACAGTTAGTTAGAGTCACTAATGAAATTTAGTTCGTCCTTTAAATTTATTTTGTTTTGAATCTTTTTAGTATCACATGTATTCTAGTTTTCATATGATTATGCTTTTGTCCATCAAATTCAGTTTATATAATTAATTTAATTCAAATGCTAAAGTATTATGTAATACGCCCAAATTACAACTCTCGTTAGAAAGTGTAAGCGGTCGCTGTCAAATATAGAACCCAACTGGGTTGGGTGTCGAATCCCACAGGGAATACTCTGGTCACTAAGTGTTGCAATTATTAGTAGACTGTGGTAAAAAATTTCAAGGAAAAAGGGGGGTTTGGTTTAGGCGTGAACTAATATTATCAAAGTAACAATGGAACGATTTGCGTAGTAAGATTTAATCACAGAGATTGATAAGTTAGGGTTATGTCCACCTTATAAGTTCTACTTCTCTATTAACTATGAGTAACGCGGAATTTAGACATGCATGCACTTATAGAGAATCGTATTCTAATTCTAAATCCAAGTGTTTCTTAACCATCAAGGATTTATTTCGCTTTAGCTCTCTCGAGCCTAAAGTGTATAACAAATGGTACAAATTTTCCAAGAAGTTAATCCGGTTAAGGAATTAACGTGTAAATAGAGGTTGGAAACCCTATTTCCTTGTCACACTCTCTTTTCCAAACATGTAACTTTTCTCTCGAACAAGTTAATGCTATAATGGCGTATTCTCTATGTTTGCAACCATAAGAATTCAATCAAAACGAAGAGAGTAATGATATAAGTAGCATAACACATCAAGAATTCACAAACTCATAGTAATAGATAGTATCTTACAAGGTTTCCATAAACCTAACAGATAAGTTTAGCTACTCATGAATACAACGGAAATCAAAGTAGACATCATCATCATACCAAAACTTAGAGAAATCTCGCCTATGGAGATGAAACGTGTTTTCTTTCTCCGTTGCTCAAGTGAGCTGTTTTCTGTTCTCAAAACTCGTACAAAATCTTCCACGTGAATTGTCAATAATAATCGCATGATAATGATGCTGAAAAATTCAGCAATAAGGTTTTTAATAGAATCCTTGTCTAATAAGTTGCTACTGCATCCTTAAGTATTTTAAAATACTGGGTTTGCCCGGGAAAAAGTTCTCATGCATCACATTCAGTCCAAAAGCTGCCTTCCCTCTTATATGAAGTTTTCCTTTGCTGCCCACAGGTCCACAAAGTGCTGAAATCTTCATCATTAGTACCTGAAAAACATGCTAATCACATAGGTCATCTCACTTAAAGGAAAATGGACTAAAAGTGCAAGAATTATATATTTTATCCTCAAAACTTAGCCAAAACATGGGTAAATTATGGTGCGTAGACTTATAAATACGCCCAGCATCACCACCCCACACTTAAAGATTTGTTTTTCCTCGAACAAAATATTACATCAATGCAAACACCTAACTAGAATTTCACAATAGCAACACAAAATTTTCATCAAGACATGCATGACAATTATTAACAAAGAGTAGGTTTCTTGATCATTACTAGAAACAACTCCGCCTCCAACATAGACTCATTAGGGTGTTCAATTCGTTATTCACAAGTTAAGCCACAAAGAATCATATAAAACCACCCAACAATCATCAACCATGTGTGCTCACAAAAGATATCACCCATAAACACTCATATTTTTGCATTTTTCGAAACATGGGTATAACATTTTCCTTGCGCTAACTCTCACAAAGAATTCTTATATTGCAACTGATGACCATAGGCTTGCCCTTAGTTTAATGCTCCACTTATATCATAATGCTAAGCTTAGGATCAAATAGGCCTTTACAGGTTGTAAAGTAGGCTAAGGGACAAGTAGGACTATTTTGGCCAGAAATAGTGACTACTATTCCCTAAGCGCTTTAATACACTACATTATGCCATTTACACTATATTTTAACAACCACTTTACCTCTCTTTCATCTACCAACCCCTTTTCACCCATTTTGTTATTCAATCATCAACACAACTATTTTATTATTTTTCTAATTTTTTTATTTTTTTTATATTAAGCAAGCATCTCTATAATAGCCACTCTTTTTCACAATATTTTCAAGTACCAATACACCTTGAAGCATCACTTTCACCATTCTCCTCTTATTTTTCCATATGATTCTACAATTTAAAGCGCTTAGGAGTTTGGATCAAATTATGGTCTTCAAAAAAAAAAAGAATAGTCTACATATGAGGCTGCCAAAGAAAATAGCTAAAGGCTCAAAGGGGGTTCACTAGGACAATGTACAAAGGTAGGTAAAAAAAAAGAAGGTAAACAATTTCAGGCTGCCAAAGAAATGCCTAAATCATCTCCTAAACTCACATTCTTTATTTCGCTTCACACACACACCAGGCAAGTTCTAGCATCAGTCACAACAAAGAATATACAATAACCTCACACACACAAGGCACATGGTCAACTTCATTGGGGGCATTATAGATTCTTGACCCAACAGGTGAATGAATTAAACCAAAACAATTTATCACACAGTAAATCACAACTTAGAGCCTAAGCGTCTCAATAGCAATGATTCAGCACAAACTCTTGTTATAATACCATGCCATCTATCAAAACAATTTCATGCAACATCTAAAATCTACTAACTAACTAACTACTAATTCAAACAAACAAGAATAAATGTAGGCAAAGAAATACAATACAACAGACATATACCTGCACCCCACACATAGACCGGACACACTGTCCTCAGTGGAAATAAATAAGGAAAACCTGATTAGTCGGACCCCTCTTCTATGTCTGGGGTCATACCCCCTACGTCGGAATCATCAAAAGAGTCGTTGTCATCAGAGTTGTCCTCCACATCTGAGTCTGGCAGTCGGTGATCATCGTCAGTCGGCACGTCATCATCGAGAGGTTCCTCCAAATTGTGTTCTAAGGTTGAGGATCTATTTAAAGTCTAAGCCATGGGTCGGGTTTGATCCATGTACAATCGGGTTAGGAGGCAAAAATGGATAAGTAGACGGCGCCTAATGATTTGCCTATGCTTAGCATAGGCGGCGCCTTTAGCAATGCCTAGATAGGCATAGGCGGCGCCTTTCCTATCACCTAGATTGGCATAGGTGGCGCCTATGGCATTGCCTATGTGAGGCAGTGAGCATAGGCAATGGCATAGGCGGCGCCTATAGCATTGCCTACATTGGTATAGGCCTTGCCTTGTCCATTGCCTATGAGAGGAAGTAAGTATAGGCAATGGCATAGGCATTGCCTTGTCCGTTGCCTAGATTGGCATAGGCAATGCCTAACCTATAGCCTTTGCTATATCATTCCTCACTTACCACCTTTAGCATGACTCACTTTCAAATCAAAATTTAGGACTAATCTCCTCCTTTGTATATCTTTAACCTACACTTAATTAAAAACAACAAAAATGATTAGAAGGATGGGTTGCCTCCCACCGAGCGCCTTAGTTTTGGTCGTGGCTCAACCCTTCTTTTTGAACTTTTATTTATCAAAAACAAAATCCTAACGAAACAAACTCCTAATGATGGGTTGCCTCCCATGTAGCGCTTGATTTGTTGTCGCAGCACGACATTGTTATCTTGATTACTCAGACTTCATCAAGATATCTGGTGGCTTCGCCGGTGGTGAGGGTCTATTCTTAAGGTCAAGGTCCAGCTTCTTGGGGTCATATTAATACGACCTCATTCCTGTCAAAGAACGGATAGTTTCATTGTTCTTTTCAACATCCTCACGCTAAAAGTTCAAAAGCACAGTAGTCTATGGCTCAACAGTAAGCTGCTTCTCTAAAGATAATTCCTTCTCATCCTCATAATGAACATCAGCAATAGAGAACACATTCATATCTTTGGGTTGCTTCATTGATTTGCTTACATCAAAACGTACCACTTCGTCATTCATCAGAAATAAAAGCTCATTTGCTCATAAATCAATAAGCACACTTCCTGTTGCGAGGAAAGGTTGACCCAAGATTATGGGCACCTAAAAATACACCTCGCAATCCAAAATAACAAAGTCTGTAGGAAAAATGAAGGTAGAAACCTTCACTAATACATCATGTAAGATACCAACAGGTCATTTTACCGACCTATCTGCCATCACGAGCCGCATATTGGTTGGTGTAGGATCGCCCAACCCCAACTGTTTATAAATAGATAGCGGCATCAAATTGATGCTAGACCCCAAATCGCACAATGCCTTAGCAAAATCCAAGGATCTAACCGTGCAAGGAATAGTGAAAGCACCAGGATCCGCCTTTTTCTGTACTAAAGATCTCGTGGAAATTGCACTGCAATGATGAACATTATCTGCCAGTTCATAACTTTCTTCCCTTTTCTTTGTCAAAAGGTCCTTCATGAATTTGGCGTACCCTGGCATCTCCTCCAGTTCCCCCACCAAAGGCACATTAATAGTCAGCTGCTTCAGCATGGTCATGAATTTACTAAACCTGGTATCATTAGCCTTCTTCTCCAGTCTCTGAGGAAAAGGTGGTGATGGATTTGGAAGAGTCTTTTCCACCACTTCCTTTTGTTTTTCTTCCGATTATCAATATTTTCAGGCTGGTGACATCTAGGTGTAGTGTCATGAACGTTCTCATTCTGATTTTCAGCTTCTACAGAATCATCACAATCTGCTTCAATAACATTATCTTCTGTATTATCAACCACCTGCTTGCCTTTGGATGGATTTCCAACACCTTACTACTCCTTATAGTAATAGCCATACATGATCCATTATTCCGTGGATTTTGCATAGTGTTACTAGTTAATGTGCCAACTTTTCTTTGATTGAATGCCGCTGATAGTTGACTCATTTGTTGTTCCAGCTGTTTTATTGCAGTGGAATGCGAGTCAACCAATTGATTTATTGAGGACAAATCATTTTTTACCTCAGCTAGTCCCGTGTTGGTTGCCTCCACTCCTTTCAAAAGCTTGGCCATCATGTCCTCCATAGAAATCTTCCCAGAACTAGTTACAATGGCTTCACAATTTCCAGGAGGACATACAAACCACTCCTGTCAGTCTTATTCTTGAATCCAGATTTTTCATAGTAGTTCCGACCTTGGTTTCCTTGGGCATTGCCTCAGAAACCCCCCTGATTATTCAAATAATTCGCTTCCTCCTCAGAATCGGATTCATCTCTACCCTGTGATACAACAGCCTTGACCTTTTCTATATTCCCTGATAATAAATTCTTGGTAAGAAGGTCCATCTACATTTTCATGTGAGCCATATATTGGTCACGTTCCTCTTCTCTTCGCCTATGTTCTACTGCCATGCCAGTAGATACAGTAGAGCTTACTACCTCAGAATCCCTAGTATGCCAAGCTCTACTCTGCTTTGTCATACGATCCAGCATATAACCAGCCTCAATAAAAGTAAGGTCCATGAATGACCCACCTGCAGCATTATCAACCACTGGCTTAGTCACCGAGTTCAACGCCCTGTATAATATTTCCATCAAGTGGATGTTGGTCATCTAATGATTTGGGCACCGCATAAGCTTCTTCTTGAACCTCTCCCATGTTTCGTAGAGAGCTTCAGTTGGAAGCTGTCGAAAATTCCTGATCTCATCTCGTAACTGTGCTCTCTTGGATGGCGGAAAGAATCTTTCTAGGAAATCGTCTTTCAGTTGTCTCCAATTAGTAATAGAGTCAGGAGTCAGCCCGTTCAACCATAGAGTTGCCTCTCCAGATAGAGACAATGGAAATAAGTGCAGTCGAATTGCATTCTGTCCAACTCCGGGATTGTCAAACGACTTGTATGTTGAGATAAAATTGATCAGATGCATATTCGGATCATCGCCTGTAAGTCCATCAAATAACCCTTTGAGTTGTAATAGCTGGATCATGGTGCTGGTGATATTGAACTTGGCTCCGGGTGCCAAGGGTGGAGGAATAATAGCCCCTGTGGCACCATCCGCATCCAAATCATCATCATCATCGAAAGGGGCCTTCATAGCTCAGCGTTCAGGTCTCATTCTAGCTTGACGATCTCTCCTGTTCACAGGTGCTGCCACCTCACCAACATGCCTTGGATTTAATAACTCATCATCACCCAGGTCCTCTTCATCATGATTTGTTGCCCGACCTGGGTTATCAATATTTTGTTGATGCACTTGAGCAGCTGGCAATGCAGCTAATCTTTCCTGCTTCTGTTGAGAAGCCATCCGTTCAAGGTTTCGTTGCGCATCCATTCTGCCAATAAGATGTGGTTCAGGATTTATAGGTAATAACGGTTGACCAGAACTTCGTGTATTTGGCATGCACTCCAATAAACCTGAACAAAACAAAAACAACAAACAAAGAGTAAAATTCGAGAATCTTTGACCAAAGGGTCTATTAACTATCACAAACTTAGTTGACAACCGTATTCCCCGGCAACGGCGCCAAAATTTGATACGCCCAAATTACAACTCTTGTTAGAAAGTCGAAGCGGTCGCTGTCAAATATAGAACCCAACTGGGTTGGGTGTCGAATCCCACAGGGAATACTCTGGTCACTAAGTGTTGCAATTATTAGTAGACTGTTGATCGAAAATTCCAAGGAAAAAGGAGGGTTTGGTTTAGGCGTGAACTAATATTATCAAAGTACCAATGGAACGATTTGCGTAGTAAGATTTAATCACAGAGATTGATAAGTTAGGGTTATGTCCACCTTATAAGTTCTACTTCTCTATTAACTATGAGTAACGCGGAATTTAGACATGCATGCACTTATAGAGAATCGTATTCTAATTCTAAATCCAAGTGTTTCTCAACCATCAAGGATTTATTTCGCTTTAGCTCTCTCTATCCCAAAGTGTATAACAAATGGTACAAATTCTCCAAGAAGTTAATCCAGTTAAGGCATTAACATGTAAATAGAGGTTGGAAACCCTATTTCCTTGTCACTCTCTCTTTTCCAATTATGTAACTTTTCTCTCGAACAAGTTAATTCTATAATGGCGTAAGAGTAATGATATAAGTAGCATAACACATCAAGAATTCACAAACTCGTAGTAATAGATAGTATCTTAAAGGTTTTCCATAACCCTAACAGATAAGCTTAGATACTCATGAATACAATGGAAATCAAAGTAGACATCATCATCATACCAAAACTTAGAGAAATCTCATCTATGGAGATAAAATGTGTTTTGTTTCTCCGCTGCTCAAGTGAGCCGTTTTCTGTTCTCAAAACTCGTACAAAATCTTCCACGTGAATTGTCAATAATAATCGCATGGTAATGATGCTGAAAAATTCAGCAATAAGGTTTTTAATAGCATCCTTGTCTAATAAGTTGCTACTGCATCCTTAAGTATTTAAAAATACTGGGTTTGCCCGGAAAAAAGTTTCCATGCATCACATTCAGTCCAAAAGCTGCCTTCCCTCTTATGTGAGGTTTTCCTTTGCTGCCCACAGGTCCACAAAGTGCTGAAATCTTCATCATTAGTACCTGAAAAACATGCTAATCACATAGGTCAGCTCACTTAAAGAAAAATGGACTAAAAGTGCAAGAATTATATATTTTATCCTCAAAACTTAGCCAAAACATGGGTAAATTATGGTGCTTAGACGTATAAATACGCCGAACATCATTATGCCAGTTCATGTGTTATCTTGGTATCACTTGTGGTTCAAAGCATCGTGTTATGATTATGGGGAATTTTCGGTTCATGACAAACATGGTATCAGACCCCAAAGTTCAAGTGTCCTATGGTGTCTATGATGTCGTGTCTAGTAGAGTCTGGTGGAAGTGTATAGAGACGTCTGTACTTTTCTTCAATAGACTATAAGGTATTTAAGAAATATTTGCCTTTTTTTATATCTCAGATCTTGCTGTAGAGATGTTCTTTAAGACACTTATACAGATTCTTCTTTTTCTCTATTCATGTCAACTCCACCTTACTTTTAAGGAAATAGAAATAGTAAAGCTTAAATCCCTACAGATAGAGCTTTCTCAGACAACCCTAAAAGATATTTATGGTATTGCACGTAGGTTCAAAAGTATCCCATCAGTGCTTTTAAGTTTTGATGTTTTAAAGATTTCATTCATGTTTATAAAAATCGTACACTAAGCTAAAGTCACATGTGCCCTCATATCCCTTCACAGAATCCTATAATAGTATATTATCTAAAGTTAGAAGCATGATTCCAAATGTTTAGAAGTAGTAAAATGTGGATAGTGTTATCTAAATTTAGTAGGTTATGTATCCATAAGGCTAGTTGTTTAAAGGTAAACCAGAAGGCTTAAATCAGTGTATGTAAGAATTTAAGTTTCTTGATTTGAAATTATAGGTTGTTGATGTTGGGTATGTTGTTTTAATGGTAATTCTCATGGTTTAGTGAAAATATAAGTTTAGAGATGTGATATTTTAGGCTATGAAAGAAAAAAAGAATATTATGTGTTTAGTGAGTAGATTATGTGATATTTGGGAATAATCATGTTAAGTGTTAGAATCTAAGTTTGAATCTTGGATGATTGAGGCTATAGAAAGATAAGACTTGTATCTCTGAAGAAAGTACTAGCAGCGGGTTTTACACTTTCAGGTGTAGTCTTTCAGGGTGAGTTTAGTATTTATATTTATAATTATATCTTTGGTCATAGAGTAAAGTGGTTGTAGTCCAGTCTAGATTTTATTAAAAGGGCTTATAGACTTAGAATGATAGATTAAAGCTAAGGGGAGATATTGTAATACCCTTATATTTTATGTCCTAAACTTGTCAACTTTTCTTCACAAAATTAGATCCAGTCTGAGGTAATGGTTACTCATAAGTTGACTATCTCAATTCTTTCTCAGCCTTATAACCATTCTCATGTCATTTTATGTTTCACGAAATCAGTTCAGTTCATGTATCATGCTCAGACTCAGTTATTCAATCAAGTCTCAAGTCATGTATATTTATTATATTGTGGGAATTACCTTAGTATTCTTAGTCTAACAAGTCTCATTCGAGGATGAATGATCCCAAGGGGGAGATAATGTAACACCCCACATTCCTGAGTATAAATTAAACCATCATTTCTACATGTATAAACTCTAATGCTATGATTTATCTTTGAATGTATATGTCATGATCATTAACCTAATGTGTAAAGTTCTATCTAGGTGAAAAATGTTTATAAGAATCACTTGAAGCAAAGTTGAGCTAAGAGACTTTGATATTGCCAAATTTTTTTATTTGATTCTACACGGGTCAACTTTTAATATGTATAAATTTTTTTATATGTGTAATTTTTCATCTCAATACCCTCCAAATTGTATATAATTAATTATTTTTCCCACGATATCAATTTCTCCTTAATCCGATACCCGAGCGAGAAGTTATGATAATTTTTATCAGAACCAGTAAGCTGCCACGATAGAGCCGCGATGCGGGACTATGTTTCTACATCTAGATCTGCAATGTAGACTAATGTTTTTTGGCAACCGTAAATACAAGATTAAATGGCATTTTAGTAATTTTCTTTTTCCCCCAAGCACCCATGTGATGGATTAAAACACCCAAAGGGCATTATTTTCCCACTTTCCATCATCAAATCCATATTTTAACCCTTCCCTTCACAAAAATTTAAATCCAAACCCTTTTCCCCAAGAATCCAAGGATTCAAGCTTCTAAGTTCAAGAAACTTCAAGAAATCATCAAGAATAGGTTTTCTTTCACAAGTTCATTGTTCAAGCCCTAAGATTCAAGTTTCTTCCTCAAGAATTCAAGGATTCAAGTTTCAATTTCAAGTTTCTTCTAGAATTTATTTAATTAAGGTATGTGGTTGTTCATCCATGGACCCCTTTTCACTCATATAAACCAAAAACCTTATTTTTAACTAAAGAATGGATTTTTCTCTTATTATGGATTTTTGTATGTTCAAGATGGATTAAATTTGTGGGTTTCCATAGTAGTTTGACTCTATTCATGTCCAAGAATTATTCCATGAGAAGTTAGGTTATCTTAGGCTTTAAGCTTTCATCTCCCATGTTATATTCAAGTGAATTTCATGTTATATTATCAAGTTATGATCTTAGCTATGTAACCATTTATTTTCCCATGTCTTAAGACATTCCCATTGCCAAGTTCTTGCTTATCACATGTTTGATTAAATATCTATGTTTTGGGTCTTTGAACCATGATTACATACTACAGTATTTCAAGTTTGATATTGTACTTTGTTTTCTAGCATTCAGTGCTGGCGGGTTATGAGCACCCAATACCTATATGTTTTACAGTATTTCCATTTTCAAGTAACAAGTCAATCAGACCATGATTTTAATGTAATATTCAGAACACCATGATCATGTTGAGAATTATAGGTTTACATATTTATAATTACTTTCAAATTTTTATGCGTTGTTATTTTAAAAATACCATGACCTGAGCTTATCAATTATCAGTTCATGCACCAGTTAGCATTTTATTTTCTTTCAGTTGGGAGTAGGACTTAGCATCGAGTAAACATTGGGATAGTGGCTTCCTCGTCAGTTTAACCAGATTCGTTAGCAATTATTCTAAGGTTCCAAAACTACATAGATAGCATAGGATATGAGGGGTTACCTGATAGTTTAGGCTTGACTTCCTCTCAGAGGACACTCGTTAGTTTAGGCTTGACTCCCTGGTCCTTCGGGACATTAGTTTAGTGATCACTCTTGTTTAGGGTCTACTCCCACATTTATACAAATTATTTCAGTACAGGTTTATTCTTGGTCTAGTATTCTCAATTTTACATATTCATGTTTTCCTTCTCAGTACCTATACATGACCGTCAGTTAAGGTTTACAACATGTCAAATATTGTGTAAGATTTACATACATTATTCTTGTTATACCATATACCAACTTTAGTTCTAGTTAATTTATAAAAGTAAAGATTTTAAGAATCTAAGTGTAGTTATTCACCACCTTATCAGATTATGTTTGTTACTCATGTCTTAAGATACTTCATCTTTTAGTTTATTTCTGTCTCTTGGTGAGTCTACTTGCACTTAGCATGCATGATTTAAGATTATGTTCTTAATTAGTTTTACTTATTTCATTAACCCCCACTTAATATGTACATTCAAAAGAACTGATCCACATATATGTCTGTGTACTACATTGTCTCATGATTTAGGTACCAATTGTAGCACACATATCATTATCAGATAGTTTGCAGCTTCCAACCAGCACGTGATGAGTTCTCCTAGTTCGACAATCTCAAGTCAGTTTTAGTTCATGTACTTTATTTTGATTAATCATATGTATTATTTACTTGTAGTTGGAGGCATATTCTAGCTATCTATAGTCAGTATAGTAGAGGCTTCATAGACAGTTAGTTAGAGTCACTCATGTAATTTAAGTTCCTCCTTAAGAGTTATTGTGTTGTAAACCTTTTTAGTATCACATGTATTCCAGATTTCTCATGATTATGCTTCCATTCTGCAAATTCAGTTTATATAATTAATTTAATTCAGATTCTCAAGTATCATGCCAGTTCATGGGCTAGCTTGGGATCACATGTGGTTCTAAGCAATATTTTACGGTTAAGAAGGAGTCTTAGGTCATGAAAAACATGGAATCAAAGCTTAGAGTTAAAGTGTACCTAGGGTGTCTATGAAGTCGTGTCTAGTAGAGTCTTGCAAAATGGTATATAGAAGTTTGTACTTTGCTTCGAGAGGTTCTAGGGAATTTAAGAAATATTTCCCTTCTTTCATATCTTAGATCTTGCTGTAGAGACGTTCTTTGAGAAACTTACATAAATTCTACTCTTACTCCCTTTATGTCAACTCTACCTTACTTTCAAGGTAATAAAAATAGTAATGCTTAAATCTTTACAGATAGAGCTTTCTACGACACTCCCCACAGGCAATTATGGGATTGCACGTAGGATCAAAAGTATCCTATTCGTACTTTTAAGTTTCAAAGTTTGAAAGATTCCATTCATGTTCATAAAAATTGTGCACTAAGCTAAAGTCATATGTACCGTCAGATCCCTTCTCAGAATCCTATAATAGTAGATAATCTACAATTAGAGGCATGATCCCAGAAGTTTAGCAGCAGTAAAATGGGGATTGTTTTATCCAAATTTAGTATGTTATGTATCCATAGGGATAGATATTTGAAGGTAAACCGGAAGGCTTAAAACATTGTATATAAGAATTTCTGTTTATTGATTCAAAATGATATGCCGTTGATGTTGGATATGTTGGTGTAATGGTAATTCTCCTAGTTCGGGGAAAATATAATTTTAGAGATGTGATATAAGTAGGCTATGAAGGAAAAAAAGTAGATTATGTGTTTAGTGAGGCAAGTATTTTGTCAAGAAGGGTGTAAGTATATGATGATTGTTAAAGCAAAATAAAGTTAAGGATAGTATAAGTTAAGGGAGTGTTCAAGAATGAAGTTAGTATAGTTCATTAAGAGTTTGGTAATATCCATGTTAAGTGTTAGAATCTAAGTTTGAATCTTGGATGATTGAGGCTATAGAAAGATAAGACGTGTATCTAAGAAGGAAGTACTAGCAGCGGGTTTTACACATTCAGGTGTAGTCTTTTAGGGTGAGTTTAGTATTTATGTGTATTGTTATATCACAGGTCCTATAGTAATGTGGTTGCAGTTCAGTCTAGATTTTATTTAAGGGGCGTAAAGACTTAGAATGATGTCTTAAATCCAAAGGGGTGATGTTGTAATACCCCTAGATTTCATGACCTTAATCTGTCAAATTTTCTTCACAAAACTAGATCCAACGTGAGGTAATTGTTATTCATAAGTTGACTCCCCCATTTTTATCTCTTCCTCATAACCATTCTCATGTCATTGAATGTATTCACAAATTCAGTTTAGTTTAGTTCATGTATCATGCTTAGACTCAGTTATACAACCACGTTCCATGTCATGCATGTTCAGTTTATGGTCGCAGTCACCTTAGTATTCTCAGTCTAACCAGTCCCATTCGAGGACTAATGATTCCAAGGAGGAGATAATCTAACACCCTACATTCCTGAGCTAGAAATCGAACCATCATTTCTACGTGTGTAAACTATAATCCAAATAATTTATATTTCAATATATATGTCATGATCATTAAACTACCCTGTAATATGCTATCGAGGTGAAAATGGTCATAGAAATCTCTTAGTGCAAAGTTGAACTAAGAACTTTTAATTCGGCAAAATTTTGGTATTTGATTCTACAAGGGTCAACTTTGAGCCTGTATAACATTTTATATATGTGGAATTTTTCATCTCAAGACTCTCCAAATTGTTTATAATTGAATTATCTTTCCAACGATACCAATTTTGCCAAAGTACGATACTCGAGCAAAAAGTTATGATATTTTTTGTCAAAACCAGTAAGCTTTCGCTATAGCGCCATGATGCTGGACAAAGTTACCGTGTCAAGCTCTGCGACGCAGAGTAATGTTTTCCTGCATCAATAAATACAAGCCCAAAGGGCATTTTAATAATTTTTTCTTGCCCCCAAGCACCCAAGGGACAGATTAAAACACCCAAAGGGCATTATTTGTCCACTTTTCATCATCAAATCCATATGTAAACCCTTTCCTTAACAAGAAAAAAAATCCAAGAATGCATGAATTCAAGCTTCCAAGTTCAAGAATCTTCAAGAAAAATCAAGAATAGGGTTTCTTTCATATGTTCATTATTCTAGCCCCAAGATTGAAGTTTCTTCCTCAAGAATTCAAGGATTCAAATTTCAATTTAAAGTTTCTTCAAGAATTTGTTCAATTAAGGTATGTGGGTTTTCATCCATGCGTCCCTTTTCACACATAGAGCCTAAAAACCCTCTTTTCAATTAAAGAATGGATTTTTCTCTTATTATGAAGTTTTGTATGTTCAAGATGGATTAAATTTATGTGTTTCCTTGGTAGTTTGACTCTATTCATGTCCAAGAATTATTCCATAAGAAGTTAGGTTATCTTATGCTTTAAGCTTCCATCTCCCATGTTATATTCAAGTGAATTTCATGTTATATTATCAACTTATGATCCTATCCATGTAACCATCTTGTTTTCCCATATTTTAAGACATTCCCATGGTCAAGTGCATGCTTCTCAAATGTTTGATTAAATGTCTATGTTTTGGGTCTTTCAACCATATTACATACTGCAGTATTTCAAGTTTGATATTTTCTTTTCTTTTCAATCATTCAGTGCTGGTGGGTTATGAATATCCGATACCTAAATATTTTACATGATTTCCATTTTCAAGTAACAAGTCAGTCATACCAGGGTTTTAATGTCATATTTAGAACACCACAGTTATGTTGAGAATTATCAGTTTACATGTTTATAATTACTTCAGAATCTATAACCACTGTTATTTTCTAAATACCATAACCTGAGCTTATCAGTTATTAGTACATGCACTAGGTAGCTTTTCAGTGTATTTTAGTTAGGAGTAGGACCTAACACCTAGTTAACATTGAGATGCCAGCTCAACCATTTGTAAAGGAAGATTCATTAGTAGCAATCCCTAGGTTACAGAACATCATAGCCGACATAGAATATGAGGGTTCACCCACCAGTTTCGGCTTACCTTTCTCTCAAGGGTCACCCATCAGTTTAGGCTTGACTTCTTGGTTCTTCGGAACATTATATTAGTGATCACTCTAGTTCAGGTTCTACTCCATTGTCAAGGATGGAACAACCCTCCTCAACATGGGTTAGATGTTGGACACCATGAAAACTCACATGGTTTATATTGATTACATGATTTCTCCCACAGTCTTAGTCAGTAATCATTTTTTCTTAATTCAGATTTGCATGACCATGTACACAATTATTTAGTTATTTTGATATCAGTCATTCAGTTATAAAAATTATTTCTATACATGTTTATTCTTGGTATTGCATTCTTAGTTTTACATATTCATGTTTTCCTTGTCAGTATCTATACATTACCCTAAGTTCAAGTTTACAACATATCCAAGATTGCATGAGATTTACATACAGTATTCGTGTTATACCATATCCCAGCTTTAGTTCTACTTGCTTTATAAAAGAAAAGATTTTATGTAACTAAGTGTAGTGATTCACCACCTTAACAGATTATGTTTGTTACTCATGTCTTAAGATACTTTAGCTATTAGTTTATTTCAGTTTCTTGGTGAGTCTATTTACACTTAGCATGCATATTTTAAGACTATGTTCTTAATTAGTTTTACTTATTTCATTAAACCCCACTTACTCAGTATATTCCAAAGTATTGATCCACATATATGTCTATGTGATACATTGTCTCATGATAAAGGTACCAATTATAACACACATATCATAATCAGATAGTTTGTAGTTTCCAACCAGCAGGTGATGAGTTCTTCTAGTTCAAAAATCTCCAGTCAGTTGTAGTTCATGTACTTTATTTTGTTTATTCATATGTATTGACAAGTGGTAGTTGAAGACATGTCCCAGCTATCTATAGTCAGTGTAGTATAGGCTTCATAGATAGTTAGTCAGAGTCAATCATGTAATTTAAGTTCCTCTTTCAGATTTATTATGTTGTAAACCTTTTTAGTATCACATGTATTCAAGTTTTCTTAAAACTATTCTTCCATTTATCAAATTCATTTTATAATATTAATTTAATTCAGATTCTCAAGTATCATGCCAGTTCATGGATTAGCTTGGGTTCACTTGTGGTTCTAAGCACCATGTTACAAGTAAGGGGTAGTCTCAGGTCGTGAGATTAACTAGGGGAAAAGGGAGTATCTAGGGCAGTTGACATATTTTTCTTGAATTTTGAGAAAATGATACCCCTTCAATAGATTGTATTTGAACTGTGTGAAATGTATATATATATATGTGACTATTATGAATCTTTTTATGGCATTAGAATTAGGGGCATGATAATCATTACTAACAATTGGATGAACCAGATAGGTAGCAACTTGTGATATAACTTTGTTCCATTTGTGTGTGATATGCTACGGAGTTCCCTTTGTGTGTTTAATCCAAAACATTCTCGATTAGTGTTCCCAAGATTATAGGATAATCGATTAGGAAAGAATCATGGGCCTTTTGTTAACTTAGTCCACTTTTAGCCTAAATAACCTTCCTAATATGAAATAGTATCCCTTGATCCCGATTTTGAGCTTGTATAGACTTTTTCTTGTTTTTACCTTTCACCTTCCTATTTGTGTTATAATAAACCTATTTCGGCCATGGTCCTCCTTGAAATTATATATCTCAACTCAATAAAATTGCATAAGTTGAGGGTGGCTATCATAGGGGTATGTAATGTAAAGTGGGGATAAAGAAGGGTAGAACAAGATACAAAAATAGTAAGGCAAGGTGTGCTAAGAAAAAAAGAAAAAGAATAAAAGAAACCATACCCAACTCGAATGTGCGATACAAGAATAAAGGGGAGATATAAAGGTGGAATAAAAGGAAATTGGTTAAAGTGTGGACCTTTGAGTAAGTGTAATGTCAAGGGGGCTTGGTCACTTGATATATCCATGTGTACCATACCAGCCCTTAAGCCTATATTACAAGTCGATTAAAGTCCTTTAGGTATCCTAACTTGACTGTCTGAAAGCTAAGGTATAGAAAATAAGGGTAAGCCTATGGTATTTGATGTACATTGGAAGAACTTCTTTGTTAGTATGAATGTATATTGATCGTCCCCATTTTAACATGCATGATTTCATAGGAGTGATTAGGACTTTTTTTATGTTAGGGCACATGAGTTGTATTACTAGTTGTGTACTTATGTGGGTAAGTGTAACTTGTATATATTCATTGATGTATGTTGCTAATATAATTTCATAGCTTGATTCCTTTGTGTCACATTGTTGTGATACATGAATACACACAGTTGGTTTTAAAGTATTGAACTTAGAGAGGGTAAAGATCATGATCTTAGAATTTTATGATTGACTGCCATAGGTATCTTAGGTTGCTCATTGTTGAGCATCATCATATATTGTGTTGTGTTTTTGTTGCCTGAGGAAATGCAATGTTCTATGTTTAGGGTCTTGATATGTTATGGATTTATAGAACTTATAATGCTTAACCATTGAGAATATGCATGTACATATGGCTATTTTCTTGGATTTGATGTGTTTTGGGAGTGATTTTGCAAGAAACTGGGATTTAGATGCTAAACTATAGAAAAATATGAAAGTTTAAGTTTTTGGCTACTTACCAAGGCATTTTTGGGAATAAGTTCCACATAAGGTCAAGGCTAGAGAGCTTCAGGAGCTTACAAGAAGTCTGTCACTTACTAAGGACCACATAAGGTCTGTATGTAGTACCTACAGTCCGTAGGTGACCTTAGTAAGTGGTCACCAATTTTAATTTTTCTGGATTATTTTGAAATTATTTCCTAGGGTTTCCATGTAATCTAAAATCACTTCTATGATGTTTTTAGTCCTTATTATGTATATGTAGTCATGTTTTCCTTTTTTATTTAGGATTTGATTTCTAGGATTTCTTGTAATATATAAATACCCTTTAGACATTTATATATTCGAAAGGTGCTAGAGAGTACCTTTGGGGCTAAGCTTACATTATTTAAAACATTTTTTTGATTAGAGGATTGACTTGGAATCTTGGAATCTTATTGTTCTTGGATTGTTATTCAATTTAAGACTTTAGGACTTCTTCTTTCATTATTGTGAGAATTATTCTATAATTTTGTCTGTAGATTCCATGATTGATCTCCTAAGTATGAGCGACTAATTTTCATAGCTAGGGTTGTGAGAACCCTAGCGGGTTAACAATGTAGAGGAAGTTCCAAGTCATTCTAGATAAAGATTATAGCATGTATTGGGTTTTCTTTATTCTTATTGATTTCTTAGCGATGACCAATGTTAAGATTCCACCTATTTTCACTACTTGCTTCACAAGAGATGTAGAGAGTAGGAAATAAAGATCACAATAGTAATATGGAGATTAATTATTGATCTAAGCTAATCAACATCATCTATGTAAGATGATTTTCTTTCATTTGATAAATTGAGACTCCGAGGTGATAGTTAACAGGGATCTAGGATAAGGGTTAGTAAAGCGACACCCTGAGACTCAAAAGGTAAAGGGTGAAATCAGTCACTGAGTCTACAGGACAATTGATGATACATAACTTATCTGATTCTACTACAAGGTATCAGAATAGTTCGACAGTGCAGGATAAGTCTACAGAGTTTGAAGCTAGGGGGAACACAAGCCTAGTGTTTTTCTTAGATTGCTTACAACCAAAAACATCCAATTTTTGTTACATCTTGATAGTTACTACAAATCCCCCTTTTTACTTTTATGCACTGCATGGTGATTTCAATATGTTTAAGAAAGATATCTGACATATTCCTTATTGGATCGATCCTAACCTAGTTAGGTTACTATATTTTGACAACGATCGCTTTATCCTTTTACGAAAGGGTAGTTTGGGTGTTATCAACAACATTTGAGGATCGTGCTCCTCACTTTAAGACACCATGTATTTTTTGCCAGTTTCTCAAAGTGTGAGTTTTGGTTTGAGTTTGTGACATTCCTTGAACGTGGTGTCTAAGGATGGGATTTTGGTATACCCAACCAAGATTGAGGAAATTCGTGATTAGGCTAGATCTACATGTCCGACCGAGGTTTGTATCTTTATTGGTTTGGCCTATTACTATAGATGTTTCATTGATGGTTTTACTACTATTTTATCCTCTACGACTAGATTGACTTGGTAGGAGGCTCCTTGTCAATCGTCCAAGGAGTGTAAGTCGAACATTGGAAAGCTTAAGGACTTTTTCACATTAGCTCCTGTGTTAGATCTTCCTATTGAGAGTAAGGGATTAACTGGGTTTTTTTATGCTTCTGGTGTTTGTATTAGTTGTGTATTTATGCAACAGGTTCATGTTATTGCTTATGCTTTGAGACAACTTAAGGTGCACGAGCACAACTACCTCACTCATGATTTGGAGTTGGCAACTATAGTTTTCGCACTTAAGATTTTGAGGCATTATCTTTATGGCATGCATTGTGAGATTTTCATCGATCATCGCAGTCTTTAGTATCTTATGACACAAAGGGAGCTTAATTCTAGACAATATAGAGGGATGATAGAGTTGCAAATAGATTATGATAATTCCATCTTGTATCACTCGGGCAAAGCAAATATGGTAGCGAATTCCTTGAGTCAAAAGTCAGTGAGTATGGGTAGTTTGGATTGTATTTCATTTTCTCAGAGTTCGTTGGCATGTGGTATTCAGTTCTAAGACAACTTGAATCTTTGCCTTGATATTTCAGATCCAAGTAGGATTTTGGTTAGTGTCGAGGTGATGTCTTCACTATTTGAGAAGATTTGAGATTGTCAGTTTGAGGATAATAAGTTTTACTTCCTTTGGGATTAGATGTTGAGTGGTGAGTCTAAGAGGTTCACCATAGATTTTGAGTGTGTATTGAGAGTCAATAGTCATATTTATGTTCCTTAGATCGATGACTTAATTTAGTTGATTCTGCCTGGGGCTCACAGGTGTAGATATTTCATTCCTCCTGGTACAACCATAATGTATAGAGACTTGAGAAAATATTATTGGTGGAGTAATATAATGAGCGATATGGCATACTTTGTAGCTCCTTGTCTACGTTCTTAGTAGGTAAAGGCCGAGAATCAGTTACCTAGTAGATTGACTCGGAGATTACCCATTCTTGAGTGGGAATAAGAATAGATTACCATGGATTTCATTAGTGGTTTACCTCGCACTTCCCGTGGTTTTGATGGTATTTGGGTCATTATAGATCATTTGACCAAGTCAGCACACTTCATTCCTATTCAGATGTTCTTTAGTGCTGAGAGATTAGCCCATATATAATTTTGGGAGATAGTCTCTTTACACGGTATGCCTATTTCTATCACTTTCGATCGTGGTTCTATGTTTACTTTGTGGTCTTGGAAAGCTTTTCAGGAGTTGGGAACTCAGGTGGAATTTAGTACAGCCTTTCATATGCAGATTGATAGCCTATCCGAGTGGACTATTTGGGTACGTAAGGATATTCTTCGAGTCCGTGTTATGGATTTTAGAGGGTAGTGGGAGTAGAAATTAGCCTTGTCAAAGCTCATGCAAAATAAGTGTTATCATTCAAGTATTAAGATTTCACATTTTGAGGCTTTGTTTGGTAAGAGATGTCGTTCTCCAGTTGGATAGTTTAATACTTTTGAGGTTAGGCCCCCTGACACTGATTTGCTTTAGGAGTTGTTGGATAGAGTCAGGGTCATTCAGGATAGATTGAAAATAGACCAGAGTAGGCAGAAGGCCTATGCAGACCATAGGCTTTGTGCATTGAGATTTGTAGTTGTTGATCGTGTATTCCTCCATATAAGACCTTTTGAGATTCTTTGTGTTGTTGGTAAGGTGGCTTATTAGTTATCTCTACTTGTATATTTTTTATTGTTCATCCATTTTTCCATGTCTCTATGTGGCGGCGATATATTTCCAATCCGATATGAGGCGATTGAGCACTAGAGAGATTGTTGTAGTCATGGTTTAGTAGAGTCACCTCCTAGTGGAGGAGGCAGGCCAATTAGGAGATCGACAGTGAGATGCAGACCTAGCATCCTCATATATTTGAGACGTCAGATACATCCTAATCCTTAACTTTTAGGGAGGAAAGTTCCTTTAGTATTGCATATTGTAATGACCCTTCATGTTATTTTCCATATTTCCATTTATTGTTTCCATTAGAGCTTTGTAATTGCTTCCCCAAGTCATTTATGACTTGCTGGGACTGACAGTTTGGTTACCAGGTAGTGCGTTTGGTTTCTAGAGTAAATTCCCTGTTTAAAAGTCTTCGCTAGTTCTAGATGGCAACCGGATAGAAACTTTAGCTAAATGATCTCATATGAAAATTATGACAGTGCCAGCCGCTCTAAAATATCAATTTTAGGTAGGGTGAACCTTTGATATGGGTCCCGATGCACCTGAGCTCATTTTGATCTATTGGTCGGAAGTTGGAAATATTTGAAATTAGAGTATGAGACCCATATTTGGTCAAGACGACCTCAAATTGAAATCCGAGTGTGCCATCATGTCAAATTTGGTATGGTTAAATAGTTTGTTTGCATATAGGAGATTCAAAATAAATCCCAAGGGCATGATGGAAACTTTTAAATTTTCTAAGTATTCAGCAACTTTATGATGTGCCGGTGATGGAAAGCCATGTCCACGATAGCGACTCATCAAGTAGAGGAGGTAGTGCGATCACCAAGGTATTCCCATGAATGTGACAACCCCGACAAGGAGGTAGTTAGATCAAACCCTGCTAGTCATGATAGCGAATGACGAGGCACTATATTGTGTATAAGTTGCCCTAATTTCCATGATTTTGGGCATTTTCTATCTTTCCCCTTAGTGGTAAGCTCTAAAATAGTGTATTAACATAAATCTGAAGATTGTTGGTGCATGGGAAGCTAGATTAGCATCTATTTCATTATTCTCCTACGAATTTAAGGTAAAAATCCCCTTGATTCATGGTTGAATTTCTTCTTTAATTGCTCAAAACCCCAAACATGTAAGGCCTAATTATAGCCCAAAATTGCCTTGATTTCAACCCATTTATAATGGTAATGATTACTTGATCTTGATATTATGCTGGGTCAGTTTTGGAAATGTGATTTCCATAAGTGCGACCAATATGGTGTATTTGAGGTGATTTTTGGACCCAAAGCACAATGGTGTAATTGGGTACCGATATTCTCGTATTGAAGAGTAGAATGTGGTTTTGATAGCTTGGCATCTTTTAGAGGCTTCTCAAAAGGTAAAAGCAAAACTTTAATGGTTCATTTAGCTTTGTTTGGTGTCAGGTAGTCTAGGTTTAAACCCTTGTAACATTGAGCTATTTCATAATACATTTGTGATATTGTGTTGGATTTGGGACGGGTTTTGGGTGTTGATTGATGGAATGCAAAACTTAGGGTTAGTTGAGACGTTTAATCTAGTTGGATATCATAATCTTCAAATACATAGCTTGTTCCCTTGTGCTTTAGGTGAATTAGACTTCTTTACTCATGTTTAGCATGAGAATGTCTTAGATTACTCTAATTAGGCATAATTAACTTAGTTGTAAATGTTTTAGGTTAATTTCCTATCTTAGGAGAAATTAAGGCTTGTTGATATCTAAAAGTTTATTTAGATACCTTAAGCCTAGTTCGATTAGAAAGTTTCCAAAAAATGGAACTCGAGGATTAGAGGTGGATGGTTAACCCACTTTAGGCTATGATACATATTACCTTTGGTAAACCTTTACACTATTTGGGCTTGTGGTAATGTGTATTGAGGTAATAGTGATATATCCTGATACTTGATGGTTATGTTGGTAAATGTGAGGATTCAAACCTATTGATCATGCAATTAGTTATTGATCATGCCCAAACTACACCTTCTATCTAAAGATTATACGGTCCCTGTCAAATATATTAACCCAACAATGGTAGGTGTCGAATCCCAAGGGAATACTTAGAATTGCAGCACTTAATTGTTATAACCAATGGGCAAAATTGGAAAAGTAAAAGGAGGGTTTTGAAGTGACTATACCGAACAAGTAACTAATATTAACTTTGGTCATAATTCAATTATATATGAACACTAGGGTTGTGTTCCCTATGGCTTCTAACTTAGTAACCTTGTCGTGTTCAATCGACTATACAACTGTTGCGCATGTAGAGTCTGGTAAGATAGGTATCACCAACAGCCTCTCGGCATCATTTAGTAAATTTAACTTATCTCCTCTAGGTCTTAGAGTGTATCTTTATTAACCCTTACCTTGGACCCCATTTTCAACTATCTCCTCTCGGGGTCAAGTAGATCAGATGGGAGTTAACTAGCTAAAGAAGATAGTACAAGTAAGCTTATTTTGACAATTAACTCCAAATCACCATTGTGGTTTCCTTTTCCCAATCTCTACTTCCCTATCATGTTCATAGTGAATACAGGTTAGATCCTAACGTGTGCACTCATAAACAAATCAATCAAAGCAAGGAAACCCCAATAC
The DNA here is from genome assembly GCA_030864215.1 of Capsicum pubescens. Taxonomy (NCBI): domain Eukaryota; kingdom Viridiplantae; phylum Streptophyta; class Magnoliopsida; order Solanales; family Solanaceae; genus Capsicum; species Capsicum pubescens. The sequence continues at coordinate 163,424,709 of CM061543.1, read as the reverse complement.
ATACAACAACAATACTATAGAAGGATTGAACACTTCCCCCACTTTGTTATGTAGCTAGGTTTGACACAACACTAGATAAGGGATATTAGATGCTAATTCTTGTGTAATGATTAAAAGAATTCATGTTTGAAGAAATTCAGCAATCACACAATAACCAACAACTGAAAAAACCCAAAACTTTAACTTAATTAATAGCCAAAATCAATTCAAAATAATTCAAAGACCAAAGATGGATCTCAAATTCAAATATATGTTTGTGAATATCAAGAGTATGTAACTTCTACTAAAAACATATAAAAGATATTTATAGAACATGAGGAAACCCTAAAAAACAAATCCAAGACGAAAAAGGACAAAATTGGTCAGTGGCCACTTACTTGGGCCACATGCGATCCGCATATAGACCCAGGTAAGTGCCAAAAAATTTTCCTACACTGTTTGCTCTCTGTACTTTGGACTTCCGATACTTACCTTACCCACATGTGTTCCGAAAGTACTACATACGGTCCACAAACAAACATAGGTAAGTGATAGAAATTTTTCTTCAACTCTTGCACTCTCTGGATCTTCAATTCGGGTACTTACCTCAGTCATATGCGAACCTCAAGTTCTACATATGGTCCACATGTATACATAGGTAAGTGCCAGGTCATCAAATTCTTGCAAAAAAGCTTATGGACTTCAACTTATGATGCATGCTTTGGAGACACACACCCAGGAAAAGTCATAAATGCCTAAATAAGTAGCCAAAAACTCCATTTTTTAATCTTTTTCTTGAACTTTATATCCAAAACCTAGTTTCCTACAAAACATGCCCAAAACACATAAAATCTAATAAAACAACCTAAGAAACTTAGCATATTTTCATAGTTCTAAGCATCGAAAGTGCTACATTTCTATAGCACATCAATACCCTCAACATAGAACCTTTTAATATACTCAGGAAACACAACACAATAAAATTAAAAAAAAAAACACGACACTTAACTAGGAGAATCTAAGGTATTCAAGGCAATTAATTAACAATTTAAGCATAAACCAAAATACCCTCTCCTATTTCAACCTTTCAAAACCAATTATGTATAAGATGCACAACAATGTGACATAATGGGATCAAGGTATGGAAATACATTAGCAACAATCAATCATGCATGTATATACGAGTTACTCTACCTAAAATAAGTAAGCGGCTAGCAATATAACTCATGTGCCCTCACAACAAAGAAGTCCCACTTACTTATATAAAATAATGCTTGTCAATGTAGGGATGGTTAAGAGACACTCACAGTCAAACGAGGAATACCAATCAATATGTATCAAATACCATAGGCTTGCCCTTATTTTCTTTACATTAGTTTTCAGACAGTCAAGTTAGGATCACTATAGGACTTTTATCGTCTTATAATATTGGCTTGGGGCACTGGTATGATACACATAGATATTGAGTGACTAATCATCCTTGGTACTACACTAACTTTTAGGGTCCACCTATTAACCATCTTTCTTTTTGCTCCACCCTTATTTCTCTCTTTTTTATTCTTTATTGCACATTCAGGTTGGTGTGGTTTTCTTATACTTTGTTTTTCACTTTTTTACAATTTTTATTTACTTTTTATTTTTCTTTTTATTTTATTTTTCTACTATACCCATCTCTACTATCCTTTTCTATCATTTTTCCCTTTTACATACCCATTATACATCACATACCCCTATGATGGTCACCCTCAACTTAGGAGATTTACCTGAGTTGAGATGCCTAATGCCCAAGGAAGAATAGGACAAAATAGGCTATTGAAACACAAATGGGAAGGTGAAAGGTGTAATAAAAGGCTCAAATTTAGGTATCAAGTGATACAATTTTCACAAGAAGGGTTAGTTAGGAATAAAGAGGACTATAATAAAAAATGGCCTATGATTCTTTCCTAACCAACAATCCAACATCCTAGGCAAGAATAACCGAGAAGGTTCTAGTATCTCACACACATATATCACAGTGTGAATATTCCAAGCTACTACTGTAAGACCCCTCAATGTTCCCTTGTAGTTTGAGCCTTGAGCTTGTCAAGTGAAGTGTAATTCCGACCTTACAATATTGAGAAGAGACTTCCCAAGTAATTAGTGTTTTAATCTTGTTGAATTTTACTAAAAATGACTTCCTATAGTGTAGAGAATTGAAATAGGTTTCCAACGATACCAATTTTGTCCGAATCCGGCATCGGGGTGGGAAGTTATGGCCGTTTTACCGAGAGTTGTCGGAACCACCCAGGTGCGATGGACAGGTTGATGGACCGTCGTGTGTGTGATGGACTTCTGCCTGGACATTCACAACCAAGGCATTAACTCCCTTTTTTAGCCCAAGTGTGATGGCCAGGACGATGGACCGTCAAGACTGCGATGAACTGTCGCTGAGACCGTCGCTGCTCAGGCAGTGTGGCCTCATCCTAGCCAACGTGCGATTGATGATATGACAGATTGTTGAGTTTGAGACGGACCATTGCTGAGACCATCATATCAAGTCAGTTTGTTCTTTTTCTGATTGACGTGCGATGAACGATCTGACGGACCATCTAGTTTGCGACGAACCATTGCTAAGACCTTCACATCGAGGCAATGTGTTCTTTTTCTGACCGACGAGCGGTTGATGATCTGGCGGACCGTCAGGCTACTGACGGACCATCTCTCTAACCGTCGCATCCCCCGTTCAGTATTTTAAGTTATTTTTAAAAGGGACTCTTCGGTCGTTCCACTATTTTATCAACAAGATATATTCCAAACGAAGAAAATAAGTTCATTCATCATCCAAAACACAAGAGAGGTAGGGTTTATCCCTCAATATCAAATCTAAAACCCATCTCCAAAAAATCCAAGAACACACCATAGATTCTACAAATTGAGTTGAGATTTAAGTTCCCCAAGTTCAAGGGTTGCAAGAACCCTCTCTCAAGAATATGAAGAAGAGTTTGAAGCAACCTTGTTCAAACAATTTCTTAATCTAAGGTATATGGGGTTTTGAAAAAGGGTAATTCGTTCACCCTTGTTCCCAAAGGCTTATTTTAACTATAATTTTCTGCAATCTATGAGAATTTACATGATATAGAATTAGGGTTTTTCACCCATTTTTATTGATTGAACTATCTTGATGTTTCCCATGAATTGAAAGTCAAATAGCATGATTTTGTATATTTTCTTAAGGAATTGAAGCGGGGGTTTTACCCTATGTTGTTACTCCTTGAAAATTTATGAGTTTCAATATTCTAGAAAGAAAAGTATACGAGTATGTTGATATTTTGAGACAAATTTCTGTAACTTCCAGATTTCTACATGAATTATGAATCTATTATGCTATAAGCTCTACTTTAAACTTGTAATTTTTTGAACTATTATTCTATAAGAACCCATGATTTGAGTATTTTGAGATCATTGAGTAATGTTTTGACCTAATGGTTATAGAGTTTTGCAATCCACTCTACCACATGAGATTATTGGGTTCTTATGAACCATAAGATTATTTTGAAAGTGGATTTTCATGAAATGAGCGAGATAAACAAAAGGGTGTAGTATTTAGCAATGAGTTTGGTAAGTTACAACGGTTTCTTACCCCAGAACTATGTGCCATCATAGGTTTGATATTTTGGTCCCGAGGCTGAGATGATTGGACCCGAGGTTGAAATAAATGATCACTGAGTTGATGTTATACTTCTTGGAAATAGTATGACGCCTCTCCCCAATGTGACATTTCTTTCTTAGGAGAAAAAGACGTTGAACTCAATGTAGCTCTCATGGTTTATATTGGTTAAGAGAGCCTCCCTAAAATAAAGTATTTTCCATTGAGATAGAATATTTTCCCTAAATCTTTGAGATGAGATATTTTCTAAGGTAAACGAATTTCTTTTGAGTAATTTCCAAATAAGGAAGTAGTTTTCTCTAGCGTTAATCATAAGTTTTTAAACCAATATCATATGATTTCGAGTTCCAAGTTTTTTAGTTTAAAAGAGTTTTAAGTTCTTAAGCAATAAATAAATTTTACTCTCCATGAGATATATGTAGGAGTTAAAAGTATTGTTTAAAGCTTCCTTCATCCTATGAGTAATGAGAATAAGAGGAGAGCACAGATTTTAAAGACAAAGTATAATGACCCACGAGATTTGTGTTGCATGCTTCATTCTACATAATTTATGAGCTTTATATTTTAGACTTATTCAATCCATGTGAGTCATTCCTATTTGTATGCATATTTTGATTAAAGAGTATTGATATTGTTTTATTTAAATGCATACACCTCCATATACTCAGTACATTCCCAAGGGTTGATTCGTATATACATATATGTACTACATTATCTTATAATGTTGGTTTAGGTGCTCAGTCCCAGCCTCGTCAGTGATTCCCGAGTACCTTCGTCTACATTTCTACAGTGGTGAGTCCTCATGGTTCGATGACCTGTATTCAGACATTTCAGTATTCGAGCCTTTATATTATTACTTTCAATTCAGTTTAAGTCAGTTGGGGACCTGTCCCAATGGCTCTTGAGTTTATGGAGTAGTAGAGGCTTTGTGAGACTAGTTATCAGACTGTGGTTGTGTTGAAATTTCTAGTATTGTGGTTGTTTGGACCGAGTATTATCTTCATAGTTTTATTTATTTGATATGATAGTGCTAGTGCTTTGTATATTCCTTCCCGAATGAGTTATTATGAGAAGTGATAGGCTCAAAGGGTTAGCTTGGGGCTACTTGTAGCCCTATGCACCGTGTGACATCTTGGAAGGTGATTTTTGGTCGTTACAAACTCGGTATCAGAGCCTAAGGTTTTAAAAGAGTCTTAGGGAGTCTGACAAGCCGCGTTAATTAGAGTCATGATGATCGGTGTGTAGTGCATCACATCCATGAGAAAGAGGCTACAAGACATTTTAGGAAAAAATTGTTTCTTTTTTTCAGATTCCATCGTGCCTGCAGTTGTCCCTCTCATCTAATAATTTGTCTCTCCTATTTTAGAAAATGCCTCTCCAAAAAGTAATTTCCTACGGAAACGATAATTTGCAACACCCACCTGGTGATCCTTTGAATGAGACTGTGTCTTAGTTAGAGTTTTGGGCAGCCTTTCAGTCATTAGCCCAAGTAGTCACTGCTAATGTTTGGGCGCATAACCAGTCCACAGTTGCAAATCAGCAGGGAGGTGATGTAGATGCTTCTAGGATCCGTGATTTCATACGGATGAATCCACCAAATTTTTATGGTTCCAAGGCAGGTGAGGACCCACAGTTGTACCTTGAGGAAGTGATAAAGATCACGAAGGTGATGCATGTTTCTGAGGAAGAAAGTGTTGATTTGGCATCTTATAGGTCGAAGGATATTGCTTATGACTAGGTTGTATCGTGAAGGAAGGGTAGAGGTGAGGATTCTGCTCCTATGACTTGGCAGGTGTTCCAAAATGTATTCTTGGGAAAGTTAATTCCACTTGAGATGAGGGAAGAAAAGATTGAGGAGTTTATGAACTTGAGGTAGGGGTCTACAACTGTTAAGAAGTACTACTTGAAGTTCAACCAGTTGGCCAAGTATGCTTCTGATTTAATTTTTGTCACCCGAGCTAGTATGAGCAAGTTAGTGACAAGTGTTACTGTTTGGTGCTGAAAGAGTGTAGGACTGGGATGCTGTATAGGGATATGGATATGTATAGGTTGATGATGTATGCATAATAGATTGAGGCAGATAATATTAGAGAGAGAGACAGATTGAGGGATAACAAAAGGGCTAGATCTGAGCAGCATGAGTATAGTCAGCCTAGGCTTCATGGAGAAAACTTCCCTCAATTTCAGAGATGTCCATCTATTACAGCACCTTCATCAGCTAGTGCTCCCATGCCTAAAGGCAGGCAAAAACAAGGGAGCAGGTCTTTTATGTCTTTGTTGAAGAACTGTGTTGGTAAAAGGAACCAATATCCTCTTTGTGCTAAGTGTGGTAGGGATCATCCTGGTGAGTGTTTCGCATATTTGAGGCATTGTTTTTCTTATGGAAAGCAGGGCCATAGACTTAGAGATTTTTCACATGCTAGGAAAGGGACCTGAGATGCCCGACCTTAGGCACAGACTACTAGTACACCAGTTCCTTCCCCTCGCCACGCCTCTATTCAGGATGCTTCATCTAGCACTGCTGGCGGTCAGCGCCAGAACAGATTCTATGCCTTACCATCTCGTCAGGAGCACGAGGACTCTCCTGATGTTGTTACTAGTATGCTCTGTATCTTTTGTTTTGATGTTTATGTGTTGTTGGGCCCCAGGTCAAGTCGCTCCTATGTGACCCCACTTGTTGCTGTGAATTTCAAAATGAGTCCCAAAAAAATTCCTGAGCCTTTCGTAGTCTCCATACAAGTAGGGGAAGCAGTTGTTGCTAAACATGTGTATAGAGATTGTCCTGTTACTCTTATTCATAGAGTCATACTTGTTGATTTGATAGAGTTAGACATGGGGGATTTTGACCTTATTATGGATATGGATTGGGTTCATTCATGTTATATATCTATAGATTGTCGTACCCATGTGGTCAAGTTTTAGTTCCCTGATGAGCAAGTTTTTTAGAGGCCCAGGAGTTTGGTATCTCCCAAGAGTTATTTTATCTCCTATCTCAAAGCGAAAAAGCTAATATCCAAGGGTTCCATCTATCACCTAGTTAGAGTCAAAGACACTAAGTTCGAGGCTCCAACTATTCAGTCAGTCGATATTGTTAATGAATTTCCAGATGTTTTTTCAGAAGATCTCCCAGGGGTACCTCGCGATAAAGAGATAGAATTCGAGATTGACCTTCTCCTGACACTCATCCCATTTTTATTCTGCCATACCTTATGGAACCTACTGAGCTTAAGTAGTTGAAAGAGCAACTCAAAAATCTTTTAGACAAAAGTTTTATAAGGCCCAATATTTTTCCTTGGGGCGCACCTATTCTATTTATGTGGAAGAAAGATGGTTCTTTGCGTATGTGCATTGACTATCGTCATCTTAACAAGGTCATAGTAAAAAATAAGTACCCTCTTCCGAGATTTGATGACCTATTTTATCAGTTGCAAGGTGCAAGTTATTTCTCCAAGATAGATCTTGGATCTGGCTATCATCAACTTAAAGTAAGGGAATATGTTATTCCAAAGACAACCTTCTGAACCCACTATGGTCACTTTGAGTTTCTAGTTATGTCTTTTGGGTTAACCAATGGCCCAGTAACTTTTATGAACCTCATGAATTGAGTGTTCAAGAAATATATTGATATGGTTTTCATAGTGTTCATAGATGAAATCCTTGTCTACTCCCGCAGTGAGCATGATCATGCAGATCACCTTAAAATTGTCTTGCAAACTCTCAGAGGTCACCAGTTGTTCACCAAATTCAGTAAGTGTGAATTTTGGCTAAGGTCTGCAGCCTTTCTGGGTCATATTATTTTAGCCGAAGGTATTAGAGTTGATCCCCAAAAGACAGAAGTTGTAATAAATTGGCCTAGACCTATCTCTCCGTCTAACATTAGAAGTTTCTTGGCTCTAGAAGGATACTACCACCGTTTTGTTAAAGGTTTCTCCTCTAATGCATCTCCCATGACTCGGTTGACCCAAGAGAAAGTTAACTTTCAGTTGTCAGATTCCTATGAGAAGAGTTTTCAGGATTTGAAGAATCGACTTACTTCAGCCCCTGTGTTGACTTTGCCTGATAGTACAGATGGTTTTATGGTGTATTGTGATACCTCTAGAGTTGGTTTGGGTTGTGTGTTGATGTAAAGAGGTAAGGTTATAGACTATGCCTCTAGACAGTTAATCCGCATAAGAAAAATTACCCAATGCATGATCTTGAGTTAGCTGTTGTGGTCTTTTGCTTTGAAAATCTGGAGACACTATCTTTATGGTGTTCATGTTGATGTGTTTACTGATCATAGAGCCTACAATATGTGTTTACTCAGAGGGAGTTGAATCTTATGTAGAAGAGGTGGTTAGAGTTGTTAAAAGACTATGATATAAGTGTGTTGTATCACCCGGGCAAGGCCATTGTAGTGGCAGATACCCTTAGCAGATTGTCTATGGGTAGTGTTGCTCATGTAGAGAAAGGTAAGAAAGAGTTAGCTCATGATATGCATTGTCTGGCTAGATTGGGTGTTAGGTTGCTTGATTCAGCTGAGGGAAGTACTTTGGTGCAAAGTAGTTCTGAATTCTCTTTAGTTTCGGAAGTGAAGGAGAAACAAGATAGAGATTCTAGTTTGGTCAAACTGAAGGAGCCAGTTAAGGACCAAAGGGTAGAGGTTTTCTCCCAAGGGAGAGATGGCGTGTTGAGATTTCAAGATGTATTGTGTGTTCCGTTAGTTGATGATTTGAGGTAGAGGATTATGGCTGAAGTGCATGGAGCGCGGTATTCTATTCATCTCGGCACTACCAAGATGTACCATGACTTGCGGGAAATCTATTGGTGGAATGCTATGAAGAAGGATATAGCTGAGTTTGTAGAAAAGTGTGCAACGTATCAACAGGTTAGGGTAGAGCACCAACGACCTGGTGGTGTGATGCAAGAGTTTGGTATACCCACTTGGAAGTAAGAGGTGGTGAATATGGACTTCGTGACCGAGTTACCTCTTTTGCGTAGTCATCATGATTCTATTTGGGTTGTTGTAGAAAAGATGACTATGTCCGCGTACTTCTTACCCATGCACACATCTTATATAGCTGAGGATTATGCTAGATTGTATATCCGGTAGTTAGTTAGGCTGCAAGGAGTTCCCTTGTTTATCATTTTGGATAGGGGTGCTCAAGTTACTTCTCAGTTTTGGAGGGAGTTTCAGCAGGGTCTTGGTACCCAAGTTCTTTTGAGTTTCACTTTTCATATGTAGACAGATGGTCAGGCAGAGAAGACCATTAAGACCCTAGAAGACATGTTGAGGGCATGTGCTCTTGATTTCAAACAAAGTTAGGATGAGCATTTGCCATTGATAGAGTTCGCCTATAACCATAGTTACCATGCTAGCATCGGGATAAGACCATTTGAGGCCTTGTATAGTAGAAGATGTATATCACTCATAGGTTGGTTTAAAGTGGGTGAAGCAGCCGTGATTGGGCCTTATGCAGTATTTAAAGCTATGGATAAAGTTAAGTTGATTAGCGAGAGGTTAAAGACAGCTCAGATTCTTCAAATGTCATAGGCCAATGTGAGGAGTAGAGATCTTGAGTTTGAAATGGGTGATTTGGTGTACTTGAAGATTTCACCCATGAAATAGGTTAAGAGGTTTGGTAAAAAGGGAAAGCTTAGTCCCCGCTATATTGGCCCATATAAAGCTTTGAGTTGTGTTGGGAAAGTAGGCTATGAGATTGAGTTACCTATGGAATTTTAAGCCGTTCATCCTATTTTTTTCATGTCTCCATGCTTAAGAAGCATATTGGTGATTCCATAGTGATAGATCCTTTAGAGAGTGCTAATATTAAGAACAGTCTTTCATTCGATGAGATTCCCGTTGAGATCCTATATTTTCATATCCGTAGACTAAGAAGTAAAGATGTTCCCTTGGTCAAAGAGCTATGAAGGAACCAGTCAGTTGAGGGCGCTACTTGGGAGGAAGAAGAAGACATGAGAGCCAAGTACCCGCACGTCTTTTATGTGAGTTCAGATTGATCCGAAGTTATTATTCTTCCTTAATTCAGCCCTTCTAATCTAAAGTTCAGCTATATATCTAATTCAGCCCTACAACTATGTGAACTCTGATTTTCCTGTGTTCCTATTCTAACAAGCGATATTCGAGGATGAATGTTTTCAAGGGTTGAGATATTGTAATACCTCACAAAGTTCCCTTGTAGTTTGAGCCTTGAGCGTGTCAAGTAAAGTGTAATTTCGGCCATAAAATATTGATAAGAGACTTCCCAAGTGATTAGTGTTTTAATCTTGCTGAATTTTCATAAAAATGACATCCTATAGTGTAGAGAATTGAAATAGCTTTCCAACAACACCAATTTCGTCCAAATCCAGCATCGGGGTGGGAAGTTATGGCTATTTCACCGAGAGTTGTCGGAACTGCCCAGGTGCGACGGATAGGTTGACGGACCGTCGAGTGTGCGAGGGACCGTCGCCTAGACCATCGTAACCAAGGTAGTAATTCCATTTTCTGGCCCAAGTGCAATGGCCAGGACGACGGACCGTAAGACTACGATGGACCATCGTGAAGATCATCGACTCTGAGGAAGTGTTGCCTCATCCTGGCTAACGTGCGATGGATGATCTGACAGACTATCCAGTTTGCGATGGACCGTTACTGAGAACATCACATCAAGGCAGTGTGTTCTTCTTCTGACCGACGTGCAACAGATGATTCGATGGACCGTCGAGCTTACGACGAACCATCGCTGAGACCATCACATCGAGATAGTGTATTCTTTTTCTGTCCGACGTGTGAAGAACAATCCGATGGACTATTAGGGTAGCGACGGACCGTTTCTCAGACCGTCGCATCCCCCGTTAGTATTTACAATTATTTTTAAAAAAGGACTCTTTGGTCTTTTCACTCTTTTATCAACCAGATATATTCCAAACGAAGCAAATGACATCATTCATCATCTAAAACACAATAGAGCTAGGGATTTTCCCTCAAGACCAAATCTAAAACCCTTCTCCAAGAAATCCAATAACCCACCATACATTCTAAAAATTGAGTTGAAATTTAAGTTCCCTAAGTTCAAGGGTTGCAAAAATCCTCTCTCAAGAATAATAAGAAGAGTTTGAAGCATGCTTGTTCATCCAATTTCATAATCCAAGTTATGTGGGGTTTTAAACAAAGGTAATCCTTTCAACCCTGCGCCCAAAGGCAAATTTAAACTATAATTTCTATAATCTATGAGATTTTACATGATATTGAATTAGGGTTTTTCACCAATTGTTATTGATTGCAATATCTTAATGTTTCCCATGAATTAAAAGTCAAATAGCATGATTTTGCATGTTTTCTTAAGAAATTGAAGCTGGGTTTATACCCTATGTTGTTACTCCTTAAGAATTTAAGAGTTTCAATGTTCTAGAAATTAAAATATATGAGTATATTGATATTTTGAGATAAATTGCTATAACTTCTAGATTTCTACATGAATGATGAATCTATATGCTATCCATTATGCATTATGATGAGTTTTAACTTGAGATTGAATTATGGGTCATTAAGCCCTACTTGAGACTTGTAATTTTATAAACTATTGTGCTATAAGAACCCATAATTTTTGTATTTTGAGATTATTGAGAAATGTTTTGACCTAATGGTCATAGAGCTTTGAAATCCACTCTACCACATGAGATTATAGATTTGATTGTTGGGTTCTTATGAACCATAAGATAATTTTGAAAGTGGATTTCCATGAGATGAGCGAGATAAACTAAAGGGAGTAGTATTTATCACCGAGTTGGGTAAGTTACCATGGTTTCTTACCCAAAATTGTGTGCCACTGTAGGTTTGAGATTTTGGGCCTGAGGCTGAGATAATTAGGTCTGAGGCTGAGATAAGTGATCACTGAGTTGAGGTTATACTATTTGAAAAGAGTATGATGCCTCGCCCCAACGTGAGGTTTCTCTTTTAGGAGGACAGGAGGTTGGACTCCATGTAGCTCGCATGGTTTATGTCGGTGAAGAGAACCTCCCTAAACTAAAGTAATTTCCATTGAGATAGAATATTTTCCCTAAATCTTTGAGATGAGATATTTTCTAAAGTGAACTAATTATGTTTGAGTATTTTCCAAAGAAGGAAGTAGTTTTATCTACTAATAAGAGTTGATCATCAGTTTTTAAAACAAAGTCATATGATTCCGAATTCCAAGTGCTTGAGTTCAAAAAAAGTAATAAGTTCTTGAGAAATAAAGAAGTTTTACTCTTCATGATATATATGCATGAGTTGAATGTATTGTTTAAAGGTTCCTTCATCCTATGAGTAAGGAGAATAAGAGAAGAGCATGGATTTTAAAGCCAAAGTATAATGACTCACAAGATTTGTTTTACATGCTTCATTCTACATGATTTATTAGATTTACATTTTAGACTTATTTAAGCCATGTGAGTCATTCCTATTTTCATGCATGATTTGATTAAAGAGTATTGATATTGTTTTATGTAAATGCACACGCCCCCATATACTCAGTACATTCCCAAGTGTTGATCCACATATACGTCTAAGTGCTACATTGTCTTATAATGTCGGTTCAGGTGCTCAGTCCCAGCCTTGCCAGTGATTCCCGAGTACCTTTGTCTATATTTCTACAGTGGTGAGTCCTCCTAGTTCAAAGACCTATCCTTAGACATTTCAGTATTCGAGTATTTATAATATTACTTTCAGTTCAGTTTGAGAGAGTTGGGGACCTGTCCCAACGGCTCTCGAGATCATGGAGTAGTAGAGGCTTTGTTAGACTTGTTATCATACTGTGATTGTGTTGATATTTCGTGTATTGTGTTCATTTAGACCAAGTATTATCTTTGTATTTCCTTTCATTTGATATGACAGTGCCAATATTTTGTATATTCCTTATTGAATAAGTTATTATGACAAGTGATAGGCTCAAAGGGTTAGCTTGGGGCTACTTGTAGCCCTAAGCACCGTGTGACATCCCCGGAGGTGATTTTGGGTCGTTACAACTTCCTATCTAGTTCATGAAATTGTTAGCAAATCATTATCATATCCCTAATCCTAATGATATAACAAGATTGCAAATGTTCACACAAATTTACTTTAACACACTTCTAAATTTTTGAGTGGTGTCATTTTTATCAAAAATCAATCAAAACCATGACAACTATCTTAAATACTTAAAAATCTCCAAATTTCATAAAAACACAACACAATATGACCCAAATTTTACACTAGACATGCCGGTTCTACAGCCATACCGCAACCGACAAGAAAAGAAGCACATCAATAAAAACTCACGGCGGCTATGGTATACCTCACACCCTACTAAAAGACTGTGCATTGTCCCCAATACACTAAAATAATATTAACAAAGACAATGAGGACATACTTGGGACACACTAAGCATCTGTGTACTTTGTGTTTCCTCCCAAGTAGTGAATAATTTAATGTCACAGCACAACTCAGCTGCCTTGGCTACTCAGACTTTACCAAGGCTAATCTCATAAATTAGCTTCACTTCTTCCTGATTTCTTAAATAATTCTTTACCCATTTTCCCTTCAATTTGAACTGGATATCACCATCTTTTTTTAGTTCTACCGCACCATAAAGGAATTCCCTAACCATGGTGAATGGTCTAGACCATCCAAACTTCAACTTGCCAGGAAGAAAATAAGGTCTTAAATTTTGTAACAATACCTAAACACCAAGTTTAAAAACCTTTTTCTCAATCTTCCTGTCATGATATAGATTTATTCTTTCATTGTATATGCTAGAGCTCTCATAAGCACGGTGTCAGAATTTTTCTAACTCATTCACCTTGCCCAACCTCATGTTTGTTGCCTTATGCCAATAAAAAATTTAGCCTTTTCTACACTCATAGTGCCTTATGCTCAAGTTTAACAAGCTACTGGTATGCCTTTCCATATATGAGCTGATATGAGAAAGCACCTATGGGGGTCTTATAAGATGTCCTTTAGGCCCATAATTCATTGATGCGCTACATAAATATAGCACTTTCGATGTTTAAAATGATAAAAAATATGTATGTTTCTTAGGATGTTTTGTTAGATATGATGTTTTTAGGTATGTCTTATAGGAAACTGGGTTTTGGATGCTAAGTTCAAGACAATGATGACAAATAGAGTTTTTATCAACTTACTTGATCATTCTTGGTTATTTGTGGCACTTACTAGATGTACGTGACCAAAGCATTTGGTGAAACTTGAATTTTGGAAGCTTGGTTTCATGAATTAGAAGGCCTAGCACTTACCTATGTCCATATATGGACAACATGTAGCACATATTCTCCTTATGTGACTAAGCTAAGTACTTGAATTTAAGATCCATGAAGTGCAAAAGCTGAAGAAGAAGTTCCAAAACTTACCTATGTCTACATGCGGATCGCATATGGGTAAGGTAAGTGCCTGAAGTCCTAAGTCCTAAGAGAAAATAGTGCAGGAAATTTTTCTGGAACATACCTGGGTCTGCATGTGGACTGCATGTGGTACATACACCCACTTCTAGACCAAATATAGACATAGGTAAGTGGCCATAACCCTTTTTGTCCCTTTTAATCCAAGCTTGGATTTTTACAATTTTCTCATGTACTATAAATAGAATTTATATGTTTTTGGTAGAAGTTACGCACTACTTGTACTCAAACATATACTTGATTTTGAGATCCATCTTTTGTCTTGGAATTATTCTATATTGATTTTTGTTGTTAATTAAGTTAATGTTTTGGGTTTATTAGTTGTTGAGTATTGTATGCTTCTAGAATGCCTTAAAACATAAATTCATTTAATTATTAGACAAGAATGAGTAGCTAATCTCCCTTAACTAGGGTTGTTAGAACTCTGGCTACACAATAAAGTAGGGGAAGT